>NIPS01000043.1:12995-52918 GCA_002215975.1 Dryadomyces quercus-mongolicae
AAGTCGAGCACCTCTCGTACGACAACGTCCTCTTCTAACAGAGTTAGATTGGAAGAATTAGGCACGCTGTCAATGCGAGCAGTCGTACCATTTCTTCGGCGTACGAGTGTCGTACGAGGAACCGAGAAGATCTTTGCAGCAGCAAGAACACTAAGTTCTTGGTCGTTTTGGAGAGCTTGGAGGGCAAGCTGTATTTGTGCTTCTTTTTGTTGCGCGGCCATAGTTGCTGGTTGAGTAATTGGTGTCTGAAGGCAAAACATTGTACGGAGGGAGTTGGGGTGTCCACTCGCTATGTATGTCCACTCGCTATGCACTTACGTTACCCTATACTCCGTATTAATATACTTATCAATATTACTTGCACCGATTACGGAGTAAAGGGGACAACACATTTTTAAATCACCTTACGTCCTAGGCATCATATACGATATTGGATATTCGTGATATAATAGATTTATGGAGTTTATCTGTACAATTCTGTCTATGTCCCCGAGTCATTCATGAAGTATTGCGCTCGCGCTGCTTTCTGGTGTGGTGATATCAACGGGGAAGAAGTTAAGGAGATCAGTCGTTAGGACGTCCAGATTCAAATTGGAGAAATGGTTTGGTGGTAACGTGACACCATACTCGGGGCCGCCCGGTGTACTGTTCTCAGTGTGGATGTGGCGCTGCTCCCTCGCATCCACGTATATGCCGTTGGCCGTACTAGGTTGAGATAGCGGATGGTCACTGAAAAGAATAATCTCTTTGCTTCCCAGGGGCGTCCAGCGTTCGGACTGGATGGCCTGGTTACCCGAGGTACCATCCACGATCCGGGGAGGCTGCACATAAGTACCTATGAGCATTGTTGACGGTGCTGCTGCAGGTAAGTGTGCTTCAGATTGGTCTGATGGGTGTTGCAGTTGACGCTGCGAGATGGATTTTTCCACAGCCTGTAGGATTTTTCGAATAGATGCAGCAGTTGTGGTCATTGGCTCGTCATTGGGCATCATCTCCAGACACTGGAGGGCATTGAGAATATATTCGAGACTGTAGGTGTACTTGGAAGGGTGGTACAAGGTATCATGCATAAGCACCGAACAAGCAGCATCAAAGTAGAAGGCGCAGTATCGGATCATCTGAGAAAGTCAGGGGCTTGACACTAAAGGTGACAGAGGGAGTGCATACTGGAGCAATTGCATTAGGCTTTCGGAACATGCTGCTGGTGAAGGCGACAGAATCTTGTGCCGCACTGATGGCAGATCTGCACGCATGCCGCAGCCACATCTCCGCATCATGTGTGATTCTCCCAGAGGTTCGCAGGGCTGAGTCGGCAACGAGAAATGGGCGAAACGCGAGTGTGACTGCGTGGTAGTACCCTATTCTATCAGCTTCTCACATCCACGCCAGCCAGGCTCTTTTAAAAACAGCATTAGCCGTACAGTTATGTAGCAAAAGAGACGAGGCGTCGTCGAATCTGCTCCTGTAATGCCCTGTGGTGGCTGCGGCAATGCCAACCTGCTCTGCATACTGTCGTAGCTGAGTGTGCACTTTTTCGGCTTTCTCGTACAGCTGCAAGAGAGAAGCGGACCGACAGCCATATATTGTGTCAGCACCGTGCTCGATGATGATGCAGAGACGGCACAAATTGACAAGAAGCGGTTGGTTTTTTGGCATTGCGCACGATATATCGGCTACCTTCAGAGTAGGCTTCCGTCCAAGAACAAGACACAGCCATCTGTACCAGCGCCGGTTAGAATAAATTCCATGGCCATCGGGTGAATAATTCTTACGTCTCATGGCAGTAGAGGGTCCAGATAGTCGCTCGCTGTTTCTGTAGGGCGTCCTGGCTGTCAACAGTAGTAGCAGTTTCTTTGTGTAGCCCAAGGGCAAAAGCCTTGCGGCAAGCGACGCCGAGATGCAAGTAGGCTGAGTTTGGACGTCCCATTTCAAGTTGATACTCGGAAACAAGGACAGAAAGCTGCAGCATCTGTAGTGTGACGGCGTCATCATACATAACCACTTGGCATTTAGACTGCATAAGTAGTACCTCTGCCGTGTTCGTCTGCGGCGTACAGAGGGCGCCCAAGGCCAGCGCACCCAGGAGGCTTGCCTTAGTCTGCGGCAACAGAGAGCTCTTAGTAGGGTCATTATTGGTGCCATAGTACTCGTGGAAGAGTTGGTCAATTTCTAACGGGGCAAAAAAGGGCAGCCGGGCGAGGTAGATAGACTTGAAGTGCGTCAAGTACACTTCCGCTTCGTCCCGTGGGATGTGCTGAAGGCATGCAGCCGGGCGAATCACTTCGGCGTCGACCCGTGATGGTGTGCCGAAAAAGAGGGTGCGCTGCATGAACAAGTCAAGGCCGGGGCCGCCCTCTTGCACCTCCCGATTCTGCGAAGATTCTGTGGCTGTTGCATTTTGGAGCGTGCCTCGGTGTACCTGGTGGAGAAAAGCGAAATTGGACGACGGCCCGTAGAACAATTGCGAACTGTCAGTGGCAGTGGGCGCATGGTGTGTGGCCGTAATGCTGTCGTAGACTGTCTGTTCAGGCCTGCCTGGGCTTGGAGAGCCAGAGACGGGCCGGGCCGTTGCCGGTCGGATATCTTCTGAATGGCCGGAATCCGTAGGCAGCACGGCAGCTGCAGTTTTGCCGGTCTGGACAAGGGAAGTAAGGCCGGTACTTAGCACGGGACGTTTCACAGCCCGGATACGTGCTTTGGTCCTGTACCGGCACTCGGCCGGGTCGTTCTGGCATACGGCATGCTGACAAGGAATGCCTCCATTGCAGCGGACCTTGCGGCGTCTGCAAGGCTCGCAGGCCCGGCATATTTTTGTCGGCTTGCGCTCCATGGATTCCCCGGATCGTCTCCGCTTCTTTGAACCGAGCCTCGCTGTCTCCGCGTTCACTGTGGTCCCGGAATTGTCATGAACAGGGTGACGGATTTGTTTCGGATTTACGGAGTACGGAATGTATTTTTCTTTTCTTTTTCCGGAACAGCATGCAATTCCGAGGCACAATGTGGGCCCCAGGTTTACGAGTACGAGTACTGCGTACGGAGTATTATTACTCCGTGTGGATTCGGGATCCAGTGTATGGCTGGTGCCGTGGCGGTGCAGCAGCCTATTTATTGAGATCTCTATTTATTTACCCCGCGAACTCCCTCACGTAGAGAGGGACATCATTAATTATTCATTTCGGTTGTTACTTTATAAGTTACACTTACATCGAGTACACCTCATGTTATGATGCACGTAAGGCTTTGGACTAGGTTAGCTTATGAGTGTCATCTATGAGTGACCTAGGACGCACATCCGTATTAATATTACACAGGAATATGGAGTACAATAGCAAAGTGAATTCTAACACCAGAAACTCTAGTCAGGTTGCGAATAATGCGCTATACATTATGCAAGATATCATACGGAATCATCTTTCATAATTGATCTAGCCCGTCTGGCTTCCTTAAGCACGAACCTTTTGTGGCAGTGGCACTGGCATGTTGTTGTAGGGCCTCTCGATTCGTGTATCATAAGCACGGCGATCCACCTGGCGGAATACAAAGATTCTGGAGAGTTGATCACGAATAGTCTCCAACTCTTTGACCGCACCTGCCATTTTCTCCGGCGAGGTATCCTCAAGGACATGTCGACGCACGAATAGAAACCATTGTCCAGAAGGGTCGACATTTGGAATGCTTGTTGGGTTTAGTACCTCTTCCCATGTAGGCAAAGAAGAAAGAGGTATGACAACGACTCCCGGCCGTCCATTACTAGCAATAGATGTCGTAGGTAGGCGGTGGTAACGAACAAGGACGTATTCGGTATTGTTTGTAAAAAAAGCAAAAGACTCTTCAATAAGCTCGGATTTAAACCTAGGGACAATGTCAGAAGTACTCCGTATATGCGGCCAATTCTGGAAGGCAAACTGACGTATGACTGTTGTCTTGAAGTATAGCAGGCAGATTCTTCGTGTCCGAGATATCTAGCTTTTTTCGTTGCGTGACAAGGGGATTGCCCCCATTGGCAGCACTGGTCGGGTCCGGGATATCAACCCAGCGCAGTGTTGCGGGTCTATTGTTCAGGGTTACAACAGATTTGTTGCCCTGACCGCAGCCTGGATGGCCGAACTCTGATGGTTGGATGGCATAGCGTACTTGCAGCACAAACGACTGGCGGCTTAGGTTTTGGTGCAGCTCGCTCCATAATCGCAGCTGATTTGGCTGTAGTGGTTGTGGGATCGAACGGCGGACGGGCAGCCCCCGTGGCTGGGGCGGTCCTCCGAAGTACAAGACGCGATGGATGCTGGCATATGCCGTCATACCAGAGAGGCCCTGAAGCAGAGCTTTGGCGCGTTCAATATCGGCATCTGGAGTAGTGGCAGTCAAAAAGATCTCGTGCATTGCGGAAGCTAGCTGTGTTGTTTGCGATTACGCTTTCGAGGCGTGATTTGCGGGTTCACGCAAATGTTGTGCTTAATATTCCGTACTCGGGTTGTATCTTGCTCCGTAACAGATGGAAATGAATGTCGTTGAGACGGGACTTTTTAAGTGCATCACGTGAATATTTAGTAATACGGTTTTAATACTAACGCTGAAAGCGGGGACTCAGCCACAAACATCTTTTTATGCGGACTTCGTACAGGAGTACTTTAATGAATTGCTTATTTGAAGAGAGTTGCTATTAAGAAGGACTCCATGGCTGGGACGTGAAGCCTTCACTGCAGAGTAAAGTGTTTTAGTCAGTAGTCAAAATGGCACGTGTGTAGTGCAGGTTTGGTGAGGTCCGATCGTAAGTCAGCAAAACTCATAGCACCAGCCTGGGATGCAGGCTTCAGAAGCAAAAGTAAAAGGGCATTATCATAGCAATTTCCACATAAAGCATAATAGATGGCAATGTGTCTATAGGGTTCTTGCTTCTTAACTATCTAACTGGTGGTGAAACCCTGTATTTATGACTGGTCAAAGCCCCCCTAAGCAGGGCGGGGGTACAATGATCCAGGAAGGAGGCAAGAAGAATCTCAAAAATACTGAAGGGTAGGGACATCTAGTCCCAAGTTAATATAATGAAGGGAAAGAAAAAGCACGCCAAGTTTCTGCCTACTCAACCATGGTATGTAACACTATAAGCATAAAACCCGATCGGCTCGGAGTCGAAAGAAACAGCACCAGTTGGCTGGATGTTTAGGTAAGATCCATTCTCCTTTTGAAGCAAGTACAAGCTACTGCCCATGTAGGTAATATTGTACGTCTCAGCTCCACTTTTGGAGGTCGACAAGCTAGAGTTCTGAGAAATGTACGTTCCATCGTAGGTGCTTCTTATCGAAAAAGTGGTACCCTCATCGGTAAATTCATGCAGGACCCAACGCTGATGGATATCCTCATGCTCCGACGTGGCGACTGTGGCATTGAACTGTTTTCCAGAATCTCCAGGGTTGTATAGCGCATAGCCGTTTGACTCGAAGACCAAGTAGCGGCCCTCTGTAATGTAGCCACGCACACTCTTATAACCATCCTCATAGTAGAGAGCTTCTTCTTCAGTTTGTTCTCCATACGGGATGGGGAGGTAATACTTGTCTGAAGAACACGAAGTACCGAATGTGATGGAGCAAAACCCGTTATACATGCCGACATACTCTCCATCCGAGTTAGCTAGAGGAGTTACTGGAACCGGAAGGTCCGAAATGCTAAAATCAGGCTGGTGTGGGATGGGGTGATTAGCAAGAAGCAAATTAGATGCCAACTGGTGTCTAAATACACACATTTTCGAAGTCAAAGGCATTCAAGAGGTCAGATTGGTGCTCACGGCGCCAGTCCGACATTTGAGCTGCAGTTGTAATGTTTTCATACCCGCGCGCGGAAAGATATTTTTCTAGTAAGTCTGTTAGGATGCCATATTTGTGTAAAGTGTAGTGTATATAAAGTACCATACCAAGGAAGAGAAGAATAGAGGAGTGATCTCCACGCTCCGTAAAAACATGACCACCACGTGTAAAAGGCGAAATGATAATTAGAGGGATGCGGATACCTATAGATACGTTTAGAACGCATGTTTCAAATAGTACATATTTTCAGAACTTACCTGGTCCAGAAAATGTATATCCAAGCTCGCCGTAAGGATCTTCAAACCACTCGCCGGCAGTGCCATTCGGTGAGATAAGTGGCATAACAGCATCACCTCAGCCACCCGCCTCTAGAAACGCTTTGTTAACAAAATCTGCAAGTCTTGTTAGTTCAAAATATGCGTACCGTCCCAATTAAGCAAAACCACTGTTTCGTTGTAATCTTTCCCGTGGACCGATGCATTTACAACCTGGTTAATCTACCAGGAACCGTCCTGTGGTGTTTGTGGTGGGTGCTCCTGTAAAGATCCTGGTGGGAATGCCCAGCTAACTTCCGGGAGACTACCATTCTCTGCTGCAGCGATAAATGCATCCAGCCCATTTTCACCATCAAAGGCAAGGCCGCGGCGATACAGACTTGAGTTTGTGTCTGCATCTTGGAAGGCCTTGAAGTAGAAGAGGCCATTGTTCGTCGCCCAGTCCCAGGAGTTTTGGTACGACCGCCAATCAACGCCAGCTTCATCAAGATATTGCGCAAAAGCGGGCCATTCTAGTGGAAGGCAATTCAAATTTGTCCCCTCACAACCTGTGGCATGTCAAAATAAAAGGAATATATAGGGCAAGAAGTGTCGTTACCATTCGATTGGTTATCATCAAGGACAACGCCACCAGATCCTATAGCAGTCTTGCCTCCAGGCACATTAATGGTACCTGACTGCCAATACCACCGGTTAGGGTCTGTGTTAGATGTAATTGCAGCATTGTTTATGTTAGTAGTTATAGAAAACACATGGGGGACAGCCAATTATATCTCATACATGATACATATCACCAATCGTGTATGCCTCGGCTAGAGCAAAATGGTATGGGATATCCTGCCGTTTGAAATAACCCCAGGACTGAGGGTCATCAATAATTGCCCATTGGTCATTGCTACCGTTGTTCAGTGCCTGCTGGGTCGGGATCCAATTGTTGGCACCAGCACAGAGACACTGCGATTTGTTATAGCTTTCCTCGGTGTCCTCATAGTTTAGCCAGTAAGGGAGAAGATAGTCTGTTTTGTCTGTCAGGCCAGCGACATCCCTATAAATCCTGTCAGTCACACTCCGTCATTGTGCAATATATATCCGGCTTACTGGTACCAAATCGAGCGGTTGCTTCCAGGGTTGATCTGCACGTTTGGGTCGGCAAACCCTCGCACACCTGTCATCGTCCCAAAATACTAAACCGCCGTGATTAACTTGTGGCTAAGGTGATCCAACATATGTGCTGCTCTCACATGCTGAAAGGAACGATTCTCCATCATAATCATCACGACATGTTTGATATCTGCAAGAGACGCGGCATGGGCGGAACTAATTGCAGCTGCAGATAGCAGAGCACTGAAGATAAATTGAATCATGGCCAGTTAGTAATTTGAATAGCGAAACAATTTGTTATTTTGCTAAAACAAACAGCAGGTAGTCAGGAAAGTTTGCACTTGTACCCGACCCGTCGAAGGAGACTTTGCAGGTGATCGGAACATAAATACTAGAAATTTATAGGGTGTAGAATTTGTTTTTTTTTTGAGTCGTAGCGGCCGAAGCACGTTTCCACTAGATGAATCGTTTACAGCACAGCCGCCATTCATTCAAAGAATAAAACACCGTCTTTCGTCATTTTTATATTGCGCCCACGTGCTTATTTGACTGGCTGTCTAGTAATCGGAAATTTGTTGTTCGGTCAAGCATGCAGCAGTTGCATGTTACGGCGGGCAACCACATATTATCGGATGACTTGCAGAGAAAAAAGGCAGGTTTGCGTGTCATCACCGTAACCGCTGCTTGAACCAGTGTGTCATGAGATTAGAACGGATGTAGTTCTGGCCAAATAGGAAGGTGGATGTTTTATACATACACAACGTAGGTTGGATCAATGGATGATTCTAATACATCTGTCCTAATAGTGTTTAAAGCGTACTTACACGTGCTTATCTTGTATGAAGAGGGCCAATCAAAGTAAGCCAAATCGAATATCGCCCTAGGATAGCTGGTTGGCCGACATTGGGCAACTTACTACCTATTTCTATATTAAGAGAAACTGTTATATACTTCGTACTTGTAGACAAGTATTCTTTATACAATTTGTACATTAACCACTTACTACATTCCGCCAACGGGTGCCACCTTGATAGTATCGCATGACAATGATCCATCGTGAACAACCAACCCAATGCCACCGCTAGACCAGATACATGCTGCTGTGTCGACGGCCTCAACAACGACGCTTCCCACACGGGTCGTGAACGTGTTCTTGACCACTGTCATAGAAATATTGTATTCAACATCAAGAGCCCAGTCAAAGGATAACACCGCTAAGTCATTCCGGATTTCATCGGTCACTTTCACAATAGAAAGCCGGCCATTTCCCTGGCAATCCCGCGAGAAAAGTACTCCGTAGTATCTGTTTAGACCGCGGACGCGCACAATGATGCCAGCACGGGGTCCATATGTGATCTTGAATTTATCAGCCACAACGGTGTAGTCGGTCCATTCGCGCGAGCCAATAGTCAGTTGGCCTTCTCCTGTATTCTTGGCTATGTGGAATGAGCCCTTCATAAAACGATGGAAGACATCGACACTGCTAACCCAGGCGCGGGTCCAAAATATGCATGATTTATGTGTAGGCCGCTTAAACACTGTGCGTGGCATCCCGGTCCAGCCAAGACGGTCTAACGAAAGAATATTATTCTGGCTCTTTTCCTGGGATATCGACGGCCATAGGGCGATTCCAAGCTGCTGAATTGGCTGACTATCGAAATCGTCGGGCAAGGTCCACTGCAGACATTGGATGGGAACTTCAGGTGTAAGCGTCACGGTGGGTCCGTCAATTGTCACGAGAGAATCGCCGATCCCATAATGCTTCAGGCGTAGACAGCAGCATGTTCTGGCGGCCGCGGTCCGTACAATGGCATAAACAGTTTGGCCGGGGTACACGAGTGGGGAGGCCATGAGTGGATACACAGTGCCCATGTCATCAATTTCTTTGGGCGAAAAGGTCTGTGTGAGAACTTCGATCGGAGCAGATGAGCTCGAGGCGGAGCAAATGGTCAGGCCTGAGTGGCCTTCTTCGTCCATCTCCTGCATGAGGGTGGCCTGCCCGCTTGTGACGCGAAAGCCCTGTACGCTTCCGGGTAATGTGAAGTGGAACTGGGCCCCATCTTTGGGCGGTGGTGGGGGGGGTTGGCCGGCAAAGCAGAAGCCCAGATGTGCGATATCGAGGGCGATGCGTGCTGCGTTGTTAATGGAATAGCTGCCATCGGCACTAGAGATTAAGGCACGATCCGCCAAGGGCCCGCGCCAGTCGGGGCCTGCGTCAAAAGCCGACATGCCGTGCATCAAGGCGACGAGGCAGCCCACGTTTCCAGAGTTGCAGTCCGTATCCCAACCACATGTGTTGATTATGTGCAGTGCTTTATGGAAGTTGTCACTTGCATACAAGAGTGTCATGATCATGATAGCATGGTTAGGCATGATATGGCAACAACCCTCGTACTTGTCGTAGCCGTGGATATCTTCGATGCGTTGTCGTGTCGTGACCCATGATCTGTCCGTTGCAGCCCACGCCCGTACCTCGGCAACCATACGAGCGATGGCGCTGTCCGCCGGAATGAATGATAGCGCCTTATCTAAAAGATAATTTACATCAGCCGACCGGAAGGCTTCAGCCTCCATAGCTGCCCAGAGCTGAGCCGCATAAACGGACTCGCCATCATGGCTTACGGAGCCAGCGGCTCCTGCAAGCTTCACGGCCAGTTCCGCATTTCCAGGCGCAACCATTGCCCAAGCATCGATGAAAATCTGTGCTCCAATCTGCTCGGCCACTGTGCGACCGTTTGTGACGATACTCCCCGAGTGTGGCGCTTTGATCCCATTGCGCAGATTGAGATAGGCTGTATGCTCTGTAGAGATACCACGTCCACCCCACCAGAAGACAGAACGGCCTTCAATTACATTATTCAGCCAAGAGCGGCCTATGTTTTCAGCACTGAGCAAGATACCAGGGTGAGCGGCGTCATGTTCCTCGAGTGCGCGTACAAAGGTGAATGTTCCCGAAACGTCATCGTCCGTTACCACCAGTGGGCGGTCGAAATGCTCGTGAACGTAGTGGTGTATGGGGCCCAACTCTTCCATGATACGCTGATGTGTCCAGCCTTCAAATGGTCGTCCGGCATAAACGCCTATGAGCTTGCCGAGAACACCAGCATAGACACGCTCGGCATAATCGTTTGGAAAAGAAGCCATTGAAACGTGGAAAGACGAGGGGTTGTGGATTGCGGGGCAGGGAACTCCAATTCAAAATTTGTTCCGGGCTGCGGACCCAGTATACATTCTTGAACTCTTCATCCCAGTCAGACACATTGCCGATTAACCGCCACAAATACGGAGTAGACGTACTCCGTATCTTACTCCGTAATCAGCACGGTTTTGCGGAAATTAATACTTGTGCGTAAAAGCCGCCATTTCGCTATGCTTGTTAGAACAAAGGAAGGGAAGAGCAAAAAGGATAGTTATGTTCTATCTGGGATCGTTCAGGCCGATGTTCAATTTTAGATGCATGTGGATGTACATGTTTCACGAATCATCATCATCTGTAAAGACTATTTCCACGATCGGGTTGGAAATGCAGAGATTCCAAAGGGTCACATGACCGAGTGAATCTCCAACAGTTCGTGCTCTTATATATTTATGAGCGTTGCTATTTGCACGTAATTTTTTGCTATATGCACCGTAACCTGCTGATAAGAAAAAGGCTACATGATGTAGGTCTGCCATTTGCTAAGCAAGGCTTATGCCCTGTAATTTTATAAAACCCCCTACGAGTACATCTGTATTGTTACTAAGCAGTTGAAATTAGGCTTTGTGCCCTGTAAGAACCCCCTATGGCCACATGCCCATATGTTACGGGTTCGGCCCGTAAGGAGGTTATGCACAACGTGTGGTCAAGATTTCAAGAATTAGTAGGGTGAAAAGACTTCAACTTGTATTATCGGTAACCAGTCGGGGACTAGCGGCCTACTATATAGAGGTTGCCCGCCTTTGCCAGGCACGCCAGAGACGGCTTGGCGGCGGTGGTTGGTGTATTTTCTTAGTGAGTGGGTGACTGGTCGGCTTGCATAAGCAAGCCGGCACGTGATGATGCAGGTGATCTACCTGACTCATCAATCCTGTTGTGCGTCTTAGACCACTCACAGGTGACGTAGTAAGCAGTCCTAAGATAAGGCCTTACGTGCATTACAACGTGAGTAAATAACTCGACGAAAGAATATAGCTTCTGAAATAAATAAATAATAGATTGAATACCCTCCAACTACTGCGTACGTGAGGGAGTTCACAAGGTAAATAAATACTGGGGGTGGGTGCACCGCCACAGGTGCAGCCACACTTGGATCCTGATCCACACTGTGACAACCATCTAGCT
The DNA here is from genome assembly GCA_002215975.1 of Dryadomyces quercus-mongolicae. NCBI lineage: Eukaryota > Fungi > Ascomycota > Sordariomycetes > Ophiostomatales > Ophiostomataceae > Dryadomyces > Dryadomyces quercus-mongolicae. The sequence continues at coordinate 24,494 of NIPS01000043.1, forward strand.
AGTAATAGTGAATGCCCGTATTTATGCCTGATCGGAGTCCTCCAGAGGAGGGCGGAGAATTAATGGCTCGGAAAGGATGCAAGAAAGATCACAAAATCCCGAAGGGGACACTTAGTCCTGAGTCAATGATAATCGAAAATGTGGCAAAAAGGAAAAGGCACGTGGCAAGCGCTTCTCGCCCAATAGGCTTTATCCAACAATTTAATACGTACTTCGTCCAAAGTACTTTGTACGGGGGCTCCATAATACCGTACTGTTTTACAATTAAGGTTGCTTCGTCAGAATAGTGGTAAAAGATAAAAGGACGAAAATATGAGGCCCAATATTTATTGTTTAGTAAAGACGCGATCTTCTTACTATATTCAACGCACTGCTGATAGAAAAAATAACTGCCCCATTAGCAACACTTCTCCCAGGGAACCGAGGCCCTGCGTCTTAAACCGACACATGTCTGAGACGTCTTTGTCTGAATAGCCGCTGCTCCAAGCACATTCTGTGTAAGTGGCCGACACACCTTACCAACGTCGAGGGCATTGAGGCCAACACGTTCTACAGTGAAATCAAGACCGTCTTCAACACTGTAAACTAAGTCGAGTCCAGTAGCTTGTGCGGGTACTCCGTACAAGCAATCAAGGCTCCCTCCATTTGTAGAACTAGTGGCTTTAGAAAAAAATGCGAATACTGTTCACACAGCAAATACCTCTAACCCTTAATGGGCTTAGTGAACCGAGACGTTATTTGAATAGAGAAATTTTCTGGACATGCACCCCTGATTTTCCACTTTCGCTCTATTGCCATTTATTCATAGCGCCTATGTCCAGAGCCAATGCCATTTTTGAAAAGCAACACGTTGGCTACCGGGGGTTGATTGCAACCCCCACTGTGGGTAAAGAATTGCTACAGTTTCGTAGCTCCACTGCATCGAGTACTCATACAAATACTATGTCATTTTCCAATTTGGTGCTGTTTTCCAATCAGCTGTGGCCCTCCTCTTCGAACCTGTCTTGGCCCCCATCATCAGGATGATAAAATATCTTGCGCTCACAGCGCTTTTGTGAGCTTACCAGAGCCACTCTCGTTTGTTTGTGCATTGGCTAACTATAATGGTTAGGTCGGCAAATGCTGTCATTGCCGCGTCTTGCGACGACGTGTATACGGGATATCAATGCCATACCAGCATATCGCATAATTGGGGACAGTATTCTCCGTACTTCAGTGTCCCTACGGAGATTCCTGATGAGATTCCCGATCAATGCAGCGTCACCTTTGTCCAGCATCTGCAGCGCCATGGTGCAAGATACCCAACGAGCAGCAAAACAACTTCATATAAGGCCATGATGAAGCAAGTACTCACTAATGCCGGAAATTTCAGCGGCCCATATAGCTTCCTGAACAACTTTACGTACACAATGGGTTCCGATGACCTCACATTTTTTGGTACGCAACAGTTAGTGAACGCTGGCACCACTTTTTATAAACGGTACCAAGAACTATCGAATGATCTCCATCTATTTGTTCGTGCGTCTGGTGAACAGAGAGTTGTGGATTCTGCCTCGAACTTTACTCTAGGATTCCACAATGCCAAGCTGGCGGCAAATCAAAACGCATCCTCGGATTCATACCCTTACAATATTGTGGTTATTAGTGAAGATGACGGCTACAACAACACCCTCGACGCTTCAACTTGCATTGAATTTGAGGATGGGTACGACTCGACCATCGGGGACTCCTCCCAGGCTGCCTTTGCTAGCAACTTCATCATACCTATTCGAAATCGACTGAACAACGATATGCCTGGCGCCAATCTTACAGCAACCCAGGTTGTGTATTTCATGGACATGTGCCCCTTTGAAACAGTGTCTTCAGATAGGGGTGTGATCTCTGACTTCTGCGCTCTTTTTACCGAAGCAGAGTGGCAGAGCTATAATTACTATCAAACACTGGGAAAGTTCTATGGCCATGGTTGGGGCAATCCTTTGGGTGCTGCCCAGGGCGTTGGTTTTGTCAACGAGCTCATTGCCCGTATGACAGGGATGGCCGTGCAAGACCATACCGCTACTAATTCAACACTTGACAGCTCTATGGATACTTTCCCGGTGGGAGGCAACAATTGTTTGTTTGCGGATTTTTCACATGATGACCCCATGACCTCAATTTTCTCGGCACTCGGTCTCTACAACCAAACCGGTATGCTTTCCAATACCTCTATCGTGGCTGCTACCGAGGCACATGGATATGCGGCTGCTTGGACTGTGCCCTTTGCTGGTCACGCTTATATAGAAAAGCAGGAGTGCAGCACCAAGTGCGGTCGGTCTGAACTGGTCCGCATTATTGTTAATGATCGCGTTATTCCTTTGCAGAATTGCGGTGCTGATAGCCTAGGCCGCTGCCGGCTCCATGCGTTCATCGAGAGTTTGTCATTCGCTCGCAAGGGAGGTAATTGGGACCAATGTTTTGTATAGTTAGTGAGCAGGCAATAAAAGTTTGTGTGGAGTACTGGTTCCTTTTCCTGGCCGCTTACCGGCACTTTTAGCACATTCTTATCCAACCATTTGTATATGTCAACATTCGGTGGTGCAATTGCTTAGTTGAATAATGGGAAAAATACAAGCGGTGCGCGGCGCAGGGGAGAAAAGCTGCCCTGACAGTGCGATATGCACAGTACATGCGAAAATACTGTCTATATATACTGTAGTGATGCATCAAGCACGCTCGGAAGAATGGTAAATCTGTGCTGACGGGTCGGTTTCTCAACAGAAAGTCTACTAGAAGATTAGGCGCAAATACTACCAGTAATTGTCTTGTTACAGGTTCGGCCCCGTAAGGAGGTTATGCACAACGTGTGGTCAGGATTTCAAGAATTCATAGGGTACTGAGAGCTCTGTACTCAGTACTCCTTAATACAGGGTAAATGATATTCAGTCCTTATATCTATGTGGCCTTTTTTCAAAGCCTCATCCACGTAATTACACATCACGTTGTCCAGGATCAGGGCTTCTTTCTCACTTCTTGTCAATGCGATGCTTATTGCACAGTGCCTTCCTTTTTTTTAAAAGAAAAAAAGAAAAGAGAGAGGACGTTACTCGTATCCATCCTACTTTCCTAGGCGTTGTCCCAACGCGCACCACCTAAGGTAAGTTAGTGTAACAGAACGCGAACATGAGTACTCCGTAAGACAGGCGCGAGTACAGAGAGTCCTTTACTCCGCTAAAACTATATATAGTATGTATTTTTCCGGCTATTTTTTAGTCTGATGACAAATCTTTTAGATTTCTACTTTTTGGTAGCAGTATACGCGAAACCTGGTAGCATTTGCGGGGTCCCACAATAAATTGTACGAGTACACATCCTTCAAACAGCATTGCACCAATAAGAATAGAGCTTCAGCGGTATCATACCTCTAGCGGTCATTCTGGTATTAATGTTCGGAGTAGTCCTTGTAGATGTGAAACAGAGCGTCTGCAGTCTATTATTCAGACTTGTCTAAGAGATCAATCGTAATATGCTTGTATTCCGTATCTTGCAAAGTATGCAAAGCTTGCTATGAGCTATCTGCTATAATTTCGCAACTCTTATTCTGCGTCGATTCTACAGGGTAAGGCTACATTATTCTGCCAAGGCGTATTGCATGCTGTAGGAAATGCAACAATGGTTAGCGAGAAATACTACTCCGTACTCCGTAATCGTATGCAAGTACAAAGTACTTCTACAGAGTAGTCGTAAGTATTAGTACAAAAGAATATTGTGTACTCCATACGGAGCACAGAGTAAAGGCAATAAAAAGCATATCCTCACCGCTTGTTACAAACTTCTACATTTAGCAGCAATACTCCGTAATAGATAATTAACATAATACTAAGTAAACATTTATTATAGCTTTAGCTTTACATTGTAATGCTAGTGTTCAGCAGTAAGTGCGTAAAATATTTCAAGCAAGTATTTTCTGCATATTACAGTATCGTGAATATTTACGGAGTACTCCGTACTCCGTATATTAAAACCAAAAGTTCAAATCCCATTTTCAGGGGGCTTGGAAAACTTCGCAGTGGGTCATATTAACTTGCCTTTTTTTATCAAAGAGTTGTGCGTAAACAGCTCGCTTTGGATACATGACGCACTCTCACGACACCATCTAATCACATTAACTATCATGCATTGCGTAGAATTCGGGTGGAATGTACGTATTAGAGTACGGAGCACTCCATATAATTTACAATCTTTTGGCCAGGTCCAGCGAGGAGTTACGTTGTTACCCCCCCCCCCCCCCCCGGTCGTATATTACCCAAGAAGAACGCTGAAGCTCAGGGGGGCATGCTAAATGAGCCGTTATGAGTAAACTTTACAATTACTTTAATAGAACAAGTAGAATTTACCTTTAAATACTGTTTCGCAGTGGGTATTTATCTAGAGTACGCTATCTCTATGGGATACTTTGTGAATAGACTTATTCCTTGAACTGAGTTCAACTGGCCGTGAAATTAAGTAAAACTTGGATAGCACAACCTGTTCAGGTTGCCGGGAGCGAAAGGGGGAAGTAATTGCGACGTACAATACCCCGTACGCGGGTACAACAACGCTTATCCCCTGTTAAAAATGAGACACCATTGTTATGGGTATGGTGTTCGTATCTTATTGGATCGAAAACTAGAATGAGTATATTAAGAAGTTGACCACCCTCTTCATTTTTGGCCGTCGCCACTGCCACTCCAACTTACATCTCATTTGCGAATCAGCAAAATGAGCATTACAAATGTGACAGCCCTCTTCGGCGCAGCCCCTTCTAGTGTCGACCTTTCCGAAAACACGGCTGCCAGTGACAAGGAAGCAATTATTACACTCATTGTTATAGCGGCTGTAGCAATTGCTCTTCGATTCTATGCGCGGACAATCCAGCGGCAGAAACCATACAAGGATGACTGGATTATTACAATCTGTCTGGTATGATCAACTCTTCTTTGGCAATATGGCATAGGGCATTGGACTAACTTGATGGGGAAACTAGATATTTATTTGCGGTGCTGGAGCTACGGCGATTACTGGCGGCAAATGTGGTATTGGGAGACATGTTTGGGCTCTAACTATACAACAGCTGGAGAACTCGTTCAAGTCGGTATTTGCTTACCTGATATTGTATGGCGGTGCCGTCACCTCAAGCAAAATTTCCATCTTGCTCTTTTATCAGCGGATCTTCACCACGGATAACAAAATTCTCCGATTCACCGTTGCTCTCGGCTATTTTATCTGCATATCCTACTTCATCTCTATGTGTGTAGCTACATTGACGGCATGCAGGCCCTTATCCCGTTTTTGGACACAATTCGCTGGTACCACAGGCACGTGTATCAATACCGACATCTTCTTCTACATGATGGGACTGCTCAACATGATCAATGATATCTACGTTCTTATAATACCGATCCCACAGATCTTGGCGTTGAAGATGGATTGGAAGCATAAGATGGCAATTTTGGGTATTATGCTACTTGGTGTCTTGTAAGTGCTATGGCTGTATTTGTGGTTCGTGTTTCCTAACATTTCTAGTGTTTGTGCAGCAAGTGGTGTACGCATCTACTACTTGACAAAGCTCACCAAGTCCGTCGACATAACTGGATCGTTAGGACCACTCTTCATTTGGTCTATCGTGGAGCCATCCATGGCTGTCGTCACTGCGTCTCTCCCACACATGCTGCCACTACGCCATGTGCTTAGCAAAAAGTTTGAAAAGCATTTCAACAGCAAGAAAAGCAATGAAAACTCTGGGAACATGGGTACATGGCAAGGAGCTAGTGCTGGTACCAATGGCGCTCTATACACATATGGCGGATCACGGTTTAACGGTGGTAGAGTTAAATTGGTCAAGGCTGACGATGAAATTGAATTGACAACACGCGTGGATGCCGAAGTGGGAAAAGCGTCAACGCATTGTTCAAATTCTGCCGAGGATATCACAACAACCCATATCGTTGGTAATGGACAGATTCTTGTCAAATCTTCGATTGTACAGAAGTCGGTCGAGTTCAAATAAGCCCATCAAAAATGTATCAAGCCCTACTAAGTATAAGTTCAACAACGCACATCCGGCAGGTCTGCTCATTATTCTAGGCATAATAGTAAGTTAACCGCTCTGTAAGATCATCAGGACGTTTGTACGAGTAGGGAGTATGTTACAGTGGTATTGTATCTATTCCATTTTAGTATTCTTTTCGTCTATCACGCATTATCAAAACAGGTTCTATTGGTAAAATGTTGAAGACACTTTCTCCGTTCTAAGCCCGCCGAATTAATTTAGTGCGCAGTGTTCCGTACAGGGTACAGAACTCATACGGAATATTAATGGAGAATTAGATGCTTGAATTGTGGTAACGCTTAGGGGTTCATGTTTCAGGTATTCCGTATTACTTGTTGTCAAGCCCTTAATTCCTTGTCCTACGAGCAGATGCAAAAGGAGACTTGCTCATTTGGCTAAAGATTGGTATGAGTGTACGGCACATATGGAGTGTAAATTTACTCCTATTAGCTGGCATTCTGACAAAAACTTTCCATTCTACGGGGTATTGCTCCATGAGTACAGGGTATGTGCGTACGTTCTTGTTTCTGGAAAAGAAAAAGGCAGGTTACCAAAAGTGGATGGTTGGGACGCGCCATGGTCAGATGGTCGGGTTGTCTGCCTCCTCGGTTACCACGTGCATAGAGTACGGCTAGTCAAGGACAGCCATCATGGTGGGTTCCTTTAAGAACAGGGCAAAGATGAACCACGCTTCCTAAGATACGAATGAGTACGATGTGCCCTGAAAGCTCTAAATAGTAAGATATAAGTACAGAGTATGACTACCAGTAGCTTGGATGCGTCTTTTGCGCTTCTCAAAAGAGGTAGATGACAATCATCGAAACTTCTAGGAAAATATAAAATAAAATTTCTTTAACGTGGTGTGAGTGTTCAGGTCTCGTATGATAGTTTAGGGGGCGGGTGTACAGGTGTGGGTGGAATGTAATAGTACGCATTATCCCAAGCGAGAAGACAGAATGCAAAGTACTCCGTAGAGGAGTCCGTCTGGATATAACGGGATCTTAGCGTTGTATTGATTACGGAGAAAGGCTTAGACCATGCAAAGCAACAAAGCCAAACGCACAAGCAGCCCACCAAGAACAAGCATCTTCACACCGCACAAAGGAGCTCTCCGATGGCTACATGCGGGGAATAGACGGTCGTATGTGTACAAATTCTCGTACAGTACGAAGTATTTAATGACAGCCATCTCCCTTATAGTATTAACTGCAACTTTTCCCTGTCTTCACAAGCCAAGAGAAATCGCATCTGAAACATATTTTCTGTGTGGAACGTCAATCTCCTGTTTTCGATCGAAATTCCCTTTTCCCTACTTGTTTTCAAAATGGCTCCCCTCGAAAAAATTGCAATGGATCTGACGGGCATTGAGCGTGCCGGGCCTAGAGCTTACATTCGCCAAATTTTTCCTCTTCAATTAATCGAGGACTACGACATCGAGGAGGTGACTCGTGTACTCCTGGGGGGGTATAAAGTTGCATGCAGTCGAGTCGCGGTACTGAACTGTGAAGCTGTTCCGGACCCGGACGGCAAACAGTCTGGGATGCTGAAAATGCAGAAACTGCCAGAGGATAAGATTGGACAAGCTACTATCAAAGACCTCCGGGCTCCATATGCGTTCCCATTTTCGTACGACGAAATTCGAGCAAGAAACTTTAGCCTTTATTGCTTTGACGACGCTGTGCTGCTTGATAAGACAGTTTGGCCTTCACTTGAGAAGGGCATGCCGGCTACTTCGCTACAGATCAACTTTATCCGAGGCGGTGTCATTTTGGGTTGGTCCGTTCTGCACATGATTGGCGACGCCCGAACCTTTTTTGTGTGGTCCAAGATTTTCGCAGAGGAGTGCCGCCGCTTTCAGGGTCTTGAAATTACCGATCCGTTTGTGCTCGACGAAGCCATGGTGACCGACCGACAAAGGGTTATGAGATCTTCCGGTCGGAACAACGGCGAGATAGAACCTTACCTGGGTGTTTCTGTTTTGCCATTTGTTCCCACGAGTGTACCACCCGGCATGCTCAGCCCAACTCACCGGGCGCAGATTTTTTATTTCTCCCCAGAATCCCTGGCAGCCTTAAAAGCCGATGCCGACCCAGCAAACGCAATACACATCAAGAAGCATCACTGGATTTCCACGAACGACGCGTTTGCCGCTCTTGTGTGGAAGGCTACTATGTCCGTCCAGGCACCTTTGGAGAGCCTCAGAGATGGCGACGAGGATGAATCGATTTATGCTCTTGCTTTGAGCTGCCGCTCCCGCATAAACCCGCCAGCTCATCCCTATGCCTTGGGTTGCTGGCTTGGATTTCTGCCTATTCGCGCCCCTATCCGCAAGGTCTTGACAACCTACAACCTTGCCGATCTTGCTGGGTTAGTGCGCAGTGGGATGGAGTATCTGGACAGAGACTACACAGACAAGATACTCACTATCATCGACAATCTTGATGATGTCAACAAATTTGTACCTACCGTCTTTTTCAAGATGATGAGCACAAGCATTCTGGCCACATCCTGGGCAGATATAGATTTGTATAACGTTGAGTGGGGTCCTATGTTTGGCAACAGGATGGAAGCTGTGCGTGTGAGCAACTGTGGAATCAGTCCCGGATGCTCGCTTGTTCTTCCGAGATTGCTTAATGGAGGCCTGGAACTTGTGGTTGGAACAGAAGCTGTTCTGTTGCCGAAGCTCTGTGCAGATCCTCTTTTTATGAAGTACGCCCAGGCAAAATAAAAAGGCGGTAGGCATTTGAAGGCAGGATAGGGTCATCGGGAGGCCAGAGACTTGTTGTAATCTGTAGTTTGCTTTCTTTTTATTCAAGTACACACAGTATTGAGCGACTGTTCACATAATTCTATAAAACAAAGTATATTATACTACTATACAGTAGAGTCGGGTTTAATTGGAGCTATCCTGAATAAGATGTTTGCCGGCCATCGGTGGATCTGCAAGGATGGAGCATAACACCCGTTAAACTAGGGTTGTCCCGTCTTTCACCCCGTGCCCTACGTTGTATTGCTCCATAATAATCACGGAGATATTTGTAAGAGGCTTGTAACTTGACCATATGAATATGAATATCATCGAAGTACGGAGTACTCGTATCACGGAGTAGTTATACAGAGCAATCCGTACTCCGTAAGGCTATCGCAACTATTCTGTATCTTACAGCCCCTTAATTTTATATACCTACTCCGGGCTTCGTATTCAGAAGGTACCTTCTCTTGTTGGTGAGTTGGTATTCAGGAGTAATCTGTATTAAGCGCGTACTCCGTACGAATATTCTGTACTCGTAAGACATTAGCCCCGCCTTTACGCAGTTTCCCTTTCTTTACTCCGTACACTCTACGAGAACGAGTACTCTATAGGCTGTACGAAGTATCCGTACTTCGTATGTTATTATACTCTATTTTATTCGGTAATCGTAGAATAATCGAAATATGCGAGGGTATTAGCGGTCTATTATGTACTCCGTGCGGAGTAGGATACAGGGTGCGGAGTACAAGTACGAGTAACTGCGGACCGCAAAACAGCCCCATGCTGTATTCTACCAACCATTTTCCGTATCTCCGCCATGTACTCCGTACTCCGTAATACGGCGTAAGATACCCCATATCTTTCGAGCAACCCGGGTGCCGTATGCTCACGAGTTTATCGTGGCAAGATACGTAAACAGTGGAACAACGGACCCACCTGTAAGATACTCTCGTACGAGTATGGAGTATGATACACACATGGATATCTGGAAATAGTACGGAATAATCCCGGAGTACTCCGTGGTCGGTGCCTTAGTTTAAGTAGGTGAAACGTTCCTTGAGAAAAACGGAGCTAATAAGTACTCCGTATTGATAATTCTATATCTCCCTAAGACTCGAATTATGCCTTTTTTTAATGGGGCTTTTCGACTTCGAGGTACCGCCACTTTTGAAACGCCACACTTTACCATAGAAATCCGAGTGGCATTTAGTTTTGGTGCAATTTGTAGGTATCTCTATGTACTTATGGGTCAAAATGTAATTTCAGCCAATAGTATTGCTGAGCCTTAAAAAAGTCATACATTGGGCCTTAAGGAGATCCGGAGTACTTGTTATAAAAGGCAATCTACTTCGTACAAGCTGTGAAAGATCATATTCTAACGGTATAACTCCATATGTTGAAAAAAGGACCAGCCTACCATGGCTGGGACGTGATGCACCTAACAATGCACCTCTCCTGCAGGATAACAAAAGCCTAAGTCAACAGTCAAAAGAGCACGTGCTCAGGGCTGTTTTTGGTGAAGTCCGATCGTAAGCCACCAAAACTCAGTCAGGAAGGCTGGCTCTAGGAGAAAAGTGAAAGGGTACGGAATTTAATAATCAAATTAAGTAATATGAGTATCAAAAAAATGGTGACGGTATATCTTTTAACTATCTACTCCGCAAATGCTCGCATTTATGCCTGATCTTACAGAACAGCAGAGAAACGATGATCCGGCAAGGAGGCAAAAAAGGGCACAAAATCTGAAGGGGTAGGAGGATGTCCGGCACCAAGTCAATGTGGGCAGGAAATATCATTCATATAAAAAGTTAAAGAAATGCAGGACCAAGCCCTATGGGCATTCTACCAACAGATTCTTAACCGCACTGGGAAAATATATGTATAGTAAACGAATACTTCTATCTACAGCCTATTATATATATATATATTCTCATCGCCTAGTCCTTCAGAAAAAATCCCTAGAATATTTATAAATAAATGGGAATTGTTTTTATTATATTACATTCATTAAAGCCTTCGCCAACCGTCAAGAATAAGGCAATATGAATAAAACAGCTTAAACATAAAAGAGAATATTATAGTAAACAAAAGGAAATAAACAAGAGACAGTGCTATGCAGTAATTAAAAAAAAGATGCTATCAAATTATTTTTGGCAAGAAGGTTGTTTTCTTCCTCGACTTTCTTCCTCACTTCTCCTTGAACAAGTCACGTACACTGACGTTGCTTGGGCTCAAAGACCGCCAGCCTTTAACAGTCTCTTCACTGGATAGAGAGATCCAAGACTCGGGTGTCAGGCGAGAAACAGGGCGAGAGTGCACACCGCTGTGCGTGGACCGCATAAAACTCGAGCGCACAGATGTGGGTGTTCCAATCGTAGTCGTCCGAGCAATATGGCTCGGGCTAGTCTGTTTTCCGATCCACAACATTTGCTCATGCTCACGCAGGTACCGTTCCGAGGAAAAGTTGTTCAGCACATTCTGGCGACCGCGCATTCCGAGCGCACGGCGTTGCTCCGTCTTGGCATACATGCGGTCAGAAATTTGTTGTACTTGTTCGGGTGTCGGGTTGGGATAGCCAAGCACGGGTACTTCAACACCCGGAGCATCGCCGCCGTACACGCTCCAGGGTCCCAGCAGGGACATGACACTGATCTGAGCGCGGGCCAGCGACTCAGAATCATTAGGGGACACAACTTCGCTGAAGCGATCGCCGGTGGCACGGTCCGTTACGACACAGTATGAGGCGCCGACATCGGTACAGACAACAGGCACACCTGTCAGAGCAGCCTCGCCCATAGCCAAAGGCAAGCCCTCGCTAATGGACGAGTTGAGAAACAGCCAGGCATCCTGCAGAACCACAGATGGATTGCCCAGTCCCTTAAGGATGCAGTGGTCTTGCAAGTTCTTTGAAGCGATGAGTTCTTGGCACTCAGTGGCAATGGAAGCAGCACGCTCCTGGTCACCATATACGTGCAGACGGTAGTCCTTGAAACCCCAACGGTTCACGATGATGTCGGTGGCCATGATGGCATTCTTGATGTCCTTGGCATATTGAATGTGAGAAAGCATGACAACGGTCGGGGTCTCAGTGCGAATGGTCTGAATAGGCTCAAACTTCTCCATGTTGCAAATACCGTTAACAACAGGGTCGATCTTGCGTGCAAAGGTGTTTCGGTGTTCCAGAACGCCCTCGGCGGTGCCGAGTTCGACCTCCCAGCCGGGGTTGAAGTAGTCGCAGCACGGCAGCACGACATCGGCGTGGTGCTCGAGTAACACACAGCTCAAGTGGGTCAACGAGATAAGGGAACTATTAACAAATGGCGCATCGAAAGATACAGCTGAGCTCATAAAATTGGTGAACTCTCGGAAGCTGATGCAGTGGTCCCAAATGTGCAGTGTGCAGTTTCGTTTGACCTTGCAGACGATGCCATAGGTGGCACCGGTGAAGTGGTGAGAAGCCTGGAAGACATCGGGGATCTGCTCTGGCACAGGCAGTGAGAAGATAAACAAATAGCGGCACCACAGGTTGAGTGATTCATCAAGATGCTGGATGCTAGGCTTCTCGAAATCCCACCACTGTGAGATATTGAGCGTGTTAGGCATCTCCGTCAACCATAGCTCGCGCCAGCGTTGCTTGACAATCGGGTGCTTCCAGACGTCGTTCCAGTTGCGCGATTTTTCAAAGTACGTGTTGAGGTCCACGAGCGCACCAGTTGCCTCCTCGATATGTTGTCGGTCTAGGCGAATGGTCCGGGAGCACTTGACGAGGCTTGTCAGGATGGGCAGAAAATTGCGCACAATATCGTCAGCCTTGGTGTTAAAGGAACGCTGAACGACGGACGAATCTAAACAGGTCTCGAGCACACCATGAGTCGGATTCAAAAAGTCGAGGCCCCAGAGTGGTAGAATCGTCAATGACTGAACATTGCGCTCGATCTGGAAGCGCGGTACTCCAAAGTCGTTTGCTGACTCAGCTACCACGTGCCATTTGATGGTACGCAGGTCGTTGACCATGTCTCGGCGACATGCCGACACACCGCCAGGGTCGTTGGGCCAAGTCGACGTATCCATAGCCAGCACGTGCAATTCATGTTCCGAGCCCCAAAGCTGTGTCTCGAGGCGCCGCGTGTTGATCCGGGCGTCACCACCCTGGCCGAAGCTATAGAAATCACTCATCTTGAAGGCCAAGTTCGTCCAGGCGCTCGTCTGTGGATCAATGTCAACGCGTGCCATAATTGTGTCCACTTGGGCGTCAAGATAGTCCGATGCAGCCTCCAGGCGGCCAATATCACGCAGGCGCCAGTAGCGGCGCATGATGCGGTCAGAGCGCAACAACTTCTCATCGAGCCAACGAGCACTGATTGCGTCGACCTCGCGGCCGTTCTTCCAGGTTTTCCACAGCTGCGTGCGGGCAACCGAGGTAGGGATCTGGTAGCGTTTCACGTTGAATCCAAAGAAGCGCGCAATAGGGTTGGTCTTGATGGATGAGAAGGAAAGTAACGGGTTCTCGCTCAGGAAGCTGCAGTTCTCCGGCTTCTCAAAGACATGGAACCAATCTTCCTTGATCATCAGGGGGGTGTCGACGGGTTGCCCGTTGAGCATAACAGCCACTTCAGGATGGAACTTGTGCTCGTAGTCCCATGAAGCATGCCATGTCTGGCTTCCCTGGATGAAAGTAGCCTCAGTGACGGTCGAGAAGGGAATCCATTCCTCGAGGCGCTTGTTGGGGTTGCGCGGCGGCATGCTCCACAGCACCTTGATTGTGATGTGGGGAAAGGTGTACTCGGCCCACAGCAGCTCATCCTCATGCTTGGCGCTCTTGCGATACCATAGCTTCCAAGTGACCAAATTAGGGCCACGCATGGCCGAGCCTGTAGCAATGTAACCGCGACGGTCATAATGGACGACTTCGCCTTCACGCTTGCCAGCAATGCAGCGGCGTTGCATGGGTAGCCGCGCCTTTGCCTCCTCGTACTCATACTCAAACGCATTCACCACGAGGCCCTTGGCGTAGAGCTGGCGCTGCTGCAGCACAAGCTTGTCCGTGTAGGTGTTGATAGCCCGCAAGTCCTTGGAGCTCTGCGGCTCCTCGCTATGACGGCCAGCATACTGTGATAGCCGAAGACTGCCATCGTCCAGCGTGGCCCAGAACCAGGTCGAAGGCCCACTGAAGCTTTCCGTCACGATGCGGTTCTTCTCGAGTACCGTCGTCATACCACTGATCAGTCGCTGGATCTTGGTTACGTGAGCACGGCCGTGGAACAGCACGATCGGGATGATGATGCTCTGCAACAGCTTGCAGTAAGACCAGATGCTGTTAAGGAAGAACACGATGGGAAAGCTGACAAAACGGGGGAGATCATGTGTCACGTAGTTGAGCTCGCGTTGGTATTCGGGATCGGCCGTCAATGCAAGGATGAGGAACTTGAGGCACAACTTGAGCTTCTGGAAGACAGAGGCCGAGACAGGCAAAAAGGCGTTGAGACGCTCGGCTGCCACGGCTGCCGTAGAAGTGGCGAATACAAGGCCATTGTTCTCGTTTTCGCTGCTGTCACAGTCGGAACGCTCAAGCTCGACGGCACAGGTAATGACGGCCTTTGTCAAGTAAGCACCGACCTTACAGCGAGCAAGATGTGCTTCAACGGCGCCAGGGTCGTCCGTTCCGAGGCGTGCGTGCAGCCAGTGAATCTCGCTCTCGGTCATATCAACCTTGGCGCCACAGGTGCGCTGGAGCAAGAATCGACGGACCGTCTTGGGCAGATTGTCCCATTCGCACTCGCAGTCGACGCCGATCAGCACATATGACAGCATGGTGACATCAGCAGCGCGGATGACACGCTGGCGCTCCGTTGAGGACTTTTTGAGTTGCACTTTCATACCCTCGGGCACGCTGATCTCCTTGTCGCTAAAGTGGTTGACGGCCAATAACGTTGCCAACATGGAATCGATCCGTGACATACCAAGGAAGTGCTGTGCCGTTGCGTGAACAATGGCCTCCGCAATGGCACTCCACTGTTCATGGACGTTGAGAGTGGCTTCGTTGAACATGTCAGATCCTGTGACCACCAGCAAGTGCAGGTGTTCACCGCGGTAACGTGCAATGTGTAGTGTCTTAGCCTCAGACAAAGGGAGCTCGCCACTTGACACAAGCTCCACGGTGATGCGGCCATCCTTCCAGCTCTGGGCGGCCAGCTGCATTAGCTCATCGGCTGCCGGATAGGCCGCGCGGAGGACGGGTGGCAGGCGCATATTGTCCTGAGGAGCGAGGAGGTCCAGGATGCGCGGACCAGGATGCTGTGTGGGAGCGAGAGCGTGACGGTCTTTAACATTTTCAAACATCTTGCCCATGGTGGACTGCGATAGCTCAGGCGTCGGATCGAGGGTACTGAGTGAGTAGACGGCCTCGAGCTCATCACGCTTCTCGTATGCCTCCCGGGACTTGGATGCGAAGAAGGAGGGCCAGCCAATGTCGGCAGACCAGAAGGAGCAAAAGCAAGCGGTCCATGTGGCCGTGCCCAGACAGACCACGCCGCTATAGCCAAAAAATGGGAGGCACAGGTGTAAAGCCATGCCGACAGGGAACCCGACAATGGCACCGATGACAAGTGGCAGGGCACCGTGGGTGCCGCAGTAGATCTTGTTGTACTGGTACCATAGCAAACCAGAGTAGGCGCCGATGTAGGAGAAGAACATAATGCTGTTGTCCTTGCTGATTTGGAAAACCCAAATGAGAGCGAGGAAGACGGCAGCGCCCCAAAGGTGCAAGAAGAAGAATTTTGCGAGACTTTTCCAGTACAGACGGCGCCGAGAGAGGGCGTCATTGGCAGTGACGTCTTTGAGGCCCTCGAGGGACGAGATCGGCTCCTTCGTCTTCTCATTGGCAGATATCCACAACGGTTGGGAGACGATGTCTAGGGCGACAGCCCCGACGAGATAATAACAGAGGCCAAAGCCGACGCCAAAGCGGAAGGTAGTGCTGCTGGCATCCGACAGGCCGACAAGGTTGCTGTGTGTCATCAAAGACACCCACTTGTCGAGCAAAGCGACGACAAAGTACATGAAGCTGGATAGAATGTCGCGGCCGGTGGAGCGCCAGTGAAGGAAAGCGCTATGCATCTTCAGGCCCTTTTGCATGTTTGTCATATTTTCCATGCCCGCTTTGAGCGTCAGGTTCCAGGTAGTACTGTAGGGTAGTGGCATGCGCGAACGCTTGTACTTGCTGTACCACTGCATCAAGAACATGGTCGAGGCATATCCGGTGGCCAGTTTTTTGACGAGTGGATCGCGTGTGCCACGCACAAAAAACCAACGGTCAGCCTCACGCATCACAGCCGCGTGGATGGCCGCCCGGGCCAGCGGCATCACATCATTGTCTCGCATCTTCTCCATGTCCACGTTCGTGGAGCCTTTGCTGTTGCTTCGGTACCACGTGATCACCTCGGCGTCCGTCACAACGGGAATGTGCAGGTACCATGAGCTCCACTGTGTCAATGTCCGGCGGGCACCGAAGAGTAGTGCAAAGAGGAAGACCGTCAATACGGGCACGTAGACGGAAATGTCATGGCCTGTAAACATGCTAAGGATGGGTGAGATGAAAAGGATGGGAATGCAGCAGATGATGGTGGTCCGACCCGACAGGAAGTTTGAGCCTGGCTGTTGGTAGATGGACAGCGCGTTCAGCACCAGCATGTACGTCGAGAGCATAAGAAAATAGAAGGCGAAGACGAGGGCAGCAGAGATCCCATGTGCAAAGAGGACGACAATGAAACCGACGAGGGCCGTGACGAAGGTGACGGCCATTCCGGCCACAAATCGTGTCATGATAAAAAGGTTCATGGCCTGGAACGCATTGGAAAAGAAGTAGTAGCTGCCACCTGAACATATCCAGGCACCCATGGAGCCGCTCATCAGAAGCGACAGCATCAGCGCCGTCGTAGCCATAGTCTTCTGCTCCGACGTCATGTACGTCGTTAAGTACAGCCCGCGTCCAATAGTTGTCAACAACATGACGTCAACGAGTGCCGGGAGTGCGAAGATGCCAAAGAAGGTCACGCGGTAATAGAAAGGCACGCTGGCCTTGCCGTCTTCGGGGTCAAAGTCGACCTGCATGGCAAAGTAGGCCGTCGGCAGTTCCGTGAAACCTTCTTCCCGCAAGGGCGGCTGGTACTTGGTGTAGTATTCGCGGTACCTGTCCGAGAGAATGCGACCAATGCTGCGTGGTGTTGTATCAAAGAAGGAATCGCAGCGCGAACCTAGTCCAAAGTTCTCTGCGAAGCAACCTGCCTGGTCTGCAGAGTGGTTCGGGTACACATTGCGGTCGAGCACCTCGAGATACACTTCCTCAAGGGCCATCTTGCGGAAGGCCGAAAACACAGAGAGCGCAAGAATATCGACAGCGGCGTCGATGTGCGTCGTATCTGCCAGAAGCTGCTGCATGGTGCTGCCCAGGGTGGCAAGCACCTCAACTTCGTTGTCCATGAGCACTTCGTACAGGCGATAGTACACATCGTGGAACAGTTTGAGGGCTTCATGACCATCAGGAACGGCCACGCCTTTGTCGGCAAGCCACGCAAGCCGTGCCGTCACCATCTCATCGGCCGTGATGTCACCGCTGAGGAAGCCAGTCGAGCACAGCACGCGCAGTTGTGTCAGTGTTGGCGCATCGAGGAGCTGGTGCTCTAGACAAGCGCGGACCTGGCTAGCAAAGGCCGAGTTGTCGCGCGACGAATCCAAACGCTTCATGAACAGCACAGCCTCAGTGGGCGAGAGGCTCTCTAGATCGTATACCAGCCGCGCCGAAAGCTTCCAAGGCTGCTGGAATTCACCATTCTTCTCGGCCATCAGCTGCTCAACCAATAAACACTCCGTGCGTGTCAGCTGGCGGCTTGACAGATATGTGTGCAAGATGGTTCCGGCGCGGTCGGTTGCACGGTTAGACAGGTATAACACCAGGCACTCCGCCGCCCGCTCATACTCGTACATGCCCCAGTACACGACGCCGCTGTCAACATGGAAGCCCGACTGCAGGCCAGAAAAAATCTTGAGCCGTTGCACGCGCTCCTCCTCGGGCAGGCCCAGCAACTCGAGCAGGTCCTTGACGGCGTCGGCTGCTGCAGCGCTGAGCTCCTTGGCACCGCGCAGAACTTGGATTTTTGCGCGGGCCTGAGCCAACTCGTCGCCCTTGACGACGGCTAGCAAGCTAAGGTCCTGCAAGTTCTGCTGGGAACGACGAATGGAGGCAAAGTCCTGGAATGTTGCCTCATGGCCCAGTTGGAAACAGCCTAGTCCCGTGAAGTCATCACCCTTGCTCGAGACGCCAAAGGGGTTGACAATGGCGCCATTGTCTGTCGGCAGACCGTGCGGACTCAGCAGGGCTGAGACTGCCTGGAAGCTGCGTTGTGGCTGTTTCTGCAAAGATAGTTCCTGGGAGGACAAGGTCTGTTCCAGCTGAAGCCGCGATTCAATGTCAGGGATAAACGAGGCAAGCTGTCGATAGAGTGGGCCATGGTTTGCCTCTGTGGAGATCTACTAAAATATTAGAAGCGGGAATACAGGTCAAAAGTACTCCGTACGGGTCAAAACAAAAGTACGAGACGAAAAAAGAAAAAAGCAAATATAAAAAGCAATAAAGAAAACTGAAAGAAATGAAAAAACAACGCACCTGATCGTTTGCCCGCCAAGTATTGTGGGCATTCATATTCTTGTCGTTCTTCAGCCACATTAGAGCGCCAAGAGGCTTCGCGGGAAGGGTCTCAGATTTAGCGGCCTCCGCATCGGTCAGGGCGCTGGCGTGACCAATCCAGCACACCGCACAGTAGTAGAGGCACCAGTTGAATGTGCGGGTTGCCACCGCGTGCTGTAGCGGCACGCCGTCGTCGACCGTCTCCCACATGACCAGGGCCGGATTGTGAGACACACGCTGACCAGCCATGGCTCGCATGACTGTCCGCATGGCCGTCATCTGGAAGTAATTTTGGCGGTCGCCATCGGGACGAATGGTGCCGTTGCGATAGACGAGGCCCTGCAGCAAGTGCATGTTGATCCTGAGTGCATACTCCTCAGACAGATAGTCTGGGTACGACAATTCCAGCCAAAAATCATAGCCGCGGTCCTTCATGTAGCGAGCTAATTCATTGACCACGGCCGGCGGGAGGCTCTCGCTAAAGCCAGCGAGAAGCACGCCTGTAAATCCTGCGCCCTGAGATGCTGCTTGCTGCACGTGACTCTCCAGGGCCGCCGCAAATACCATCAGGCCGTTGAGCACCTTGTCGTTGGATGTGCTGCCGTGCAAGGCTGTAAGCGCCGGCAGGTCGAGCCGAGCAAGCACATGCGCAGACGTCGGCGGGCTGCTTACCAGCGCCGCCACTACACCCGGCTGGGTCGGATCGACGGCGACAATGTCCCATTGTGACAGGAGCGCGCGCTGACTCTCCGTGGGTGGCTGCTCAAAGGCGCCGAGGTAGGCTCCAAAAGACTTGATTTCGATCTCATACCGCTTGTCTCGGCGAGATAGACTGGCCCGCCGCCTGCTGGAACGGCGAAGGCTCTTGAGATAACGAGTGACGGGGCGAGAAACTGTGTCCTTGGGTCGGCGGTTCTGGTCATGTCAGTATTGTCAAACAAAAGCCACACCTCTTCTTCAGGAAGTTTTCCTACCTTTGCATGGCGCAAACTCCAGCGAACACTCAGATAAAGAATGTATGAAAGGGCAAAAACAACACTCGCAAGAAGAAAGGCTCCGATGATCTGGATAGTTAGCAAAGAGCCAGGATCTGGGATCTGGGATCCCAACACTTTGGATCAGGGTGCGTCCTACCTGTCCCCATACTGTATCAATCATGACGTGCCAGCCAACTGCTGACAAACCCAGGTAAGAAGGCTCCATCTTGCCTGTCCTGTCCGTCGATTGCACAGTTCCAGGAACAAAATCAGACAAGAACGAGTGGATATAAGGAAGTGTTCTTAGTCTACTTTCTTATATATTGTCTCTAAAAAGCGTGGCCTGCGTATCGGGAAAAAGGGAATTCAGACGAAAAAACGTTGCCCCCCCTGTTTGGTCCTGTTTAGCCCTGTCTGGGCCCCTTTCCGCGGCTCGAACAGGGGGTGTGGTTATAACGCCACCCTATTCCTAGCTGAATGCACATTCGCGGTCTAGCGTTGGTAAAAATGGAAAAGCCGTCAGCGTTGGGTCTCGGCTGCTGCGAAGTATTGCCGCTAGCTTTGCCCCTGTCACCTCGTACGCGTGGATGGAGGGTTTCTCGTACCGCTGTTGTATCAAAACGTGTTCAAAAAAAGAAACCAAATCAGCATCCACCACCAAACGTCAAGCTGAGTCCCCACTCGCCAGACTGGGCAGTAACCTGCAGATACGAGACGGCTGTAATGAGGTGACTGCGCTTCAGAACAGCTCAATGCCTGATAAGGAATTGCTCGACTCTGACATGCAGTATGCGTAGGATGCGATCCCCACTTGCACGGCATGTCCTCGTATTCTTTCCCTTTGAATTCCTCTCCACTGGGTGTTCATAAAAAATTTATCGGCTTTTCAATAGCCCGCCACGCATCCAGAGGACGAGTATTCTGAGCTCCAGACTCCAGCCTTTTTTTTATATTCTCCTTTGTTGTTGGCTGTTCTTTGTCTTTGCTGTTCAGCCGTCGGGAGAAAAAACATTCCTCGGCTGTAAAACCCACACCATACCGCTGGTCCTGTACAGCTTAGCACGGGCTCTTTCTCAATCCAATCGACTAAACTCTCTCTCTTCCCCCTCTCCCCCTCTCTTCCTCTCCCACTCTCCTTTCTTTTCTTCTGTCCGTCTCCACAAGCATCATGAATCTTGAGAAACATCTACCACAGTCATGGCGTCGGTCACGATGGTTATGGCCAATCGTAGCCGCTGTGGTCCTAATCATCATCATTGTCATTGTTGTGCCTTGCGCCGTCATCCTCACCCGGAAGCATCACCACAAGGCATACAGTGCCTCCGTCCTCATTCCTCTATATATTTACCCGAGCAATGACTCATCCTGGGACCCCCTGTATAATGCGTGAGCAACCAGCCATCCATGCCTCTCTTGTATCACTCGTCGCTAACTTTGACGCCTACCGTCTCGTCCACTAGAGTCGAGCTTCACCCCAACCTCAATTTCACCGTCATCGTGAACCCGGACAGCGGTCCAGGGGACAACACTATACCAGATTCCCAGTACACGGCTGCCCTGGTCCAACTGAACTCTTACGACAATGTGCGCACTGTCGGCTATGTGCGCACTGGATATGCGTCCAGGAATGTTACTGAAGTTATCAACGAGATCAATATCTACTCTGGATGGTATTACAACTCCAGCACCATTGCTATGCATGGTATCTTCTTTGACGAGGCTCCGCATCAGTATACTGCCGATGCTGTGGACTACATGATTACCGTTGACGAGGCCGCAAAGAATGCAAGCGGTCTCCAAGGATCCCGAACGGTATGTCTGACTGAGAAAGGAGCGGAAAAAAAAACATGATTGGCTAACAGCATACAGATCATTCACAACCCCGGCACTGTTCCGGCCTCGGAATTCAACACCACTCATCCAGATATTACTGTCGTCTTCGAAGACACCTACAATGACTGGAGCAAAAAACTAACGTCTGTCAAAGCGTATGGGACAAAGAGAACCGCCTACAGCCTAATGGTGAATTCCATTCCCAACATGACCAACGGTACCCTGCGCGACTACTTGGCAGACCTGTCACAAATGGCAGATTATCTATTCATAACGAACAACACGGAAAGTATCTACGAGTCATTTGCATCCGACTGGGGTACATTTATAGACGAACTAAGCACATTTTCTTAGCCGTTTATTTAGACCGGGGACTTTTGCAGGACTTTCGAGGGGCTTTTTTCTCCCTCGAAATGGTGTTATGGCCCATTAATTCTAGGTAGTCCTTTAGCCGTTTTCCGGATTTACGCGTATATATTCCCTTGTAATAACGCAATTACCATTGGTACATTCCCCGTACAGGATCCTACTTCATACGCACACGGAATTTTTTATAACCTGCGAGCACCGCCACATCTCGCGCCCATACCTCGTCTAAGACGGCATAAGTTACAGGGTACGAGTAGGTGCGGCGCCGCCCGTGAGGCATGCCAATCGGGGGAAATAGCGCAGTGGGGGGCAGGATAGGGGGTTTTAGGCAGCTGAGAAAGGAGCCCAAATCCGAAAAATTGATCGAATGATTGGTGATCATTTCGTGCGAGAACGGAGCGTACGTACAAATACGAGGGCGGTTACAACTCGTAAGATCTTCCTACAGGGTAAGCGGCTGACGCTTTGCGCATCACTACCCTGTCTCTGCCCCACCTTCTATACGTGGACGAATATCAATACTCATACGCTGCACATGTAACAATGCACGGTACTCTGTAGATCCTACCTACTCGTACGTCTTACGAGTACGAGGACAGTGTTGATGCTACAGGAGCGTTCTGCCGCCTGTCATTTTGATGGTTTTAGGACGGGGGGTTCTTGTTTGGTGGGCTCTTTTACGTTTCCGGCCATGTTTGAGACGAATGAACCGTTAGCCGGCCGATCGCAAAACAAAACAGGTAGTTTGTTTCACTAATAGTTGTGTTCATAGGCAAGTTTCGGCACACAACGTTACTACTCTGTACTTTGTATGTCGAAATCCGTTGCTTCTCGTATTCCGCTACTGTTGCCACGCTGCAACCGTTTCGCCCTTTCGTCATTCTTTGTTGCCGCCCTCTTTTGGGCATCCTCCGTAAGCCGAAATGAAGGAACACCCCTAGGCTGCCAACGCGTATTCGGTCTGGCTCTTCTGGAGTATTACTCGTAGCGATAGGCGCATTAGGAAATGCCTCATAATGCGACGGTACTAATGTGCGGCTTAGCTATGTGTTTGAGATCCGGCATTCTTTTACTCCTTATCCTACAATACACATCCATTCACACCCCCGCCGCTGGCACGGATACGGAACAGGTGTACGGGCCAACGCAGATTACCATGACACTGTTGTAATAATACGATACCTCGAATACGGGACATAGAGTACTCGTAATACAAAATCTTCAAAGCATAGCAGTAGTTAACCAATAGTCCACACTATTGTGGACCCTCAAATAGTCGTCACATTTAATACGGAGTACGGAGTATGACAGGGATTAACGTGTCAAAGTGGGTCTGTTTCTTTTGTACCTGTTCTGGAACATCACGGTAAAAAAATACCTGTACTCCGTACTCCCAAGTACGCATGAGTCTTGCGTCTTTCGTCTTTCAGCTTGCTGCACGCACTGACTTGGAGCCGTTGCTTTCTCTCACCGCTGCCACAAAGTCAGCCCAGCTGGGACCAAAGCTCTCGTAAAAGTTATCCACTAGGTCCGTAGCGAAGACGTATTTCGCCTTCTGACACAACTCCTGTACCACCTTGGTAATGTCCCGTTGGTTGATCCCTGATATCTGATAGATGGTACGATCCCGGCTCACAGAGTAGTCACGAAGCAGCCGCTTCACGACCGGTCCACAATACTGGCTATGCGGCACTTCGCACACACACACCAAATCGGGCTGGCCAAAATGCTTCAAGTCACCTTCCGGGGGCGTTCCTGGATTATGGACAACCTGAAGAAAAGTTAGTGTCTCGGTAAGCAAAAGGAAAAAGGGGGAGGTGGGAGGCGCCTTGGGACGACCAGGAACCGTAATGGTGTGTGCTGAGAATCTTACCAGTCGGTCACCGGCCAGGCCCTCCGAGGTCTTGATGAAGCTCGTAATAGCATCCAAATATTGCGCACTCTCCTTGGAAATGTGGTTGGGTGTCTCGTCCACGTAGATACCTTCCACGTAGAGACCTCGTATATGCTTGTTGTTCCACTCTGCATACAGCTGGATGTCCTCATACGACTCATTCAAAGGCCGTTTGCACCAGTCAATACGCACATAGCCAACCGTGCATACATTTGCGTAGGAATTCAGCTTGGGAACTTCACGCTCATAGTCATGACCCGGCAAATCCGATCCGCCTGGGCCACTGTTGGGGTTCACAACGACCAAGAAGGAAACGTCAGGGTGGGCTGCAATTCTTTTTTGGTGCCAAGCTAGGTTAGTTTCGGTGCGGACAGCTTCTGGTTGCAGCAAAAAAAA
The DNA here is from genome assembly GCA_002215975.1 of Dryadomyces quercus-mongolicae. Lineage (NCBI taxonomy): Eukaryota > Fungi > Ascomycota > Sordariomycetes > Ophiostomatales > Ophiostomataceae > Dryadomyces > Dryadomyces quercus-mongolicae. The sequence goes on from NIPS01000043.1 coordinate 48,464, forward strand.
AAAGAACTGCCTAAGAGAAAAAAAACGGTGCAGACGGCCAGAAAACAAAACAGGAAGATCACGGGATAAAGACATACACGTCATACAAGGGCCCCCATGTCGTCTCCGTGAGTGGGTAAATGTACAAGGGCATGACAAGCCACGCATTTGTGTTCGCGTCCATTTTTGTGTTGGTACAGAGTAGAAACGATGAGATTGCTGCTGTGGCGAGAGACTGGCTCCTTAGGGCCGTGGCCGTCAATAAATTTATACCAAATGGGCTGAAACCCTAGTATTTTTTGCTTGTAGACCATTGCCCCGCTTTTCAGCCGTTTATGAGAACGTGTGAGCGCTGTAGCTTGTTTGGGAAATCCGATTGCTCCGTCATTCGGCGCTAAATTTCGTATCCCTGTCGGTAGGAACCGAGACAAAATAGCCACTTCTTATATACACCCCTCTCCGTTTTCATACTGAATTTCACCCCTGAGCTATTCCTTTGGCCAGGCACTTTCATACGCTAAAAATAGAGGTGGCGTTTGAGTATTGAAATCTTTTGTCTATCAAGCCACAATTGCTCGTAATAGTTTCGTGCCATTTTCTGACTTCTTCGGGCAATATTTCTTTGTTATATTTCTCGGAAAATTCTGCTTCCCATATTCAGGCCTGGTCAGCAGTAGCGGGGTTGAAAGATTGGAATTGTTCATTCGTCTCCGAGTCTCTAAAAGCCCTCTTATTTTAAGCTTGAAGCTCGGGAATTAGCTTTTTCGTTTTCGTTTTCGTTTTCGTCTTTTTTTTTCTTTTTTTTTCGGAATTTGCCCCATAGCAGCTGAAAGAAACAGGCAGCTAAGGAGGGATATGCTGTGAAATTTCCTACATGAGCACACGCAGTCTTGAGCTGCTGCTTGCCTTCTACCAAGCGGGAAAGGTCGCCGGACACTACAACAGCTGACGTGTATCCACATATATTAATTCTTTTTTTCTTTTGTGCTCTGTCAACATTTTGTCTCTGATTCCGTACCCGGCCAAGACCCCCAGCACGACTGTCCTGTTTGATTTTTCAGTTTCGTGTATTTATTGTTTGTAAAGGTTCTGTTTGAACTAACGGATCTCTCATTCTTCTGTTTTTGTTTTTTTTTGTTTTTTGTGTTTCTTTCGTCCGTGGCTGGTTCTCGTTACGAAAAAAGGTCAAGCACAGCAAAAATGTTTGGGAAAATGATTCACTCATACTCTTCTTCGGAATACTCGGGCAACAGTGCGTCCCGCTCATCCACATCCTGCCCCCCTACACCATCCACAGAGACAACCGACCCAGAAGTGTCCATCCCGGATGTCTCTCTCAGCGACCTTCCCAGCGCAACAGCACAAGGGCAGTTTGTACTTGTCACTGGTGGTCTGGGATTCATTGGCAGTCATACCGCCGTGGAACTTATGAAGAAGGGATACAATGTCATCATCATCGACAACCTATCCAACAGCTATCGTTATGTTCTCGATAGAATTCTTCAGGTTGCCCACCTTCATTATGACTCCCAGGAATGCACAGAATGCCCTCTTGTTGAGTTTCATAACATCAGCTACCGGGACCTTCCTGCAATGCGTTCTATTCTTGAACTGCACCGTACCGTCCCTAGTTCGTTGGATGGCCACAAACAATCCGACATTGTCGGCGTCATCCACTTTGCCGCCTTCAAGACGCTACACGAGAGCATCCGACAACCGCTCAAATACTACCAGAACAACGTGAACGGCCTTGTGGACCTTCTGGACTTGCTCGATGAATTCTCCATCAAGACCTTCATCTTTTCTTCGTCAGCTGTGGTTTACGGATCTCTGGGCCAAGTGGGTTGTTCTCTGCAAGAAGCGAACTGCCTTCAGCCATGTGAGCAGGCACTTCAATCTGAAGATGCAGAAAAACAACCCCAATCTGGCTGTGTGGAGATCACAAATCCCTACGGCCGATCCAAGTACTTTGCCGAGGCCATTTTGTCTGACCTGGTTATCTCCGACCCGTCATGGAATATTGTCGTGCTACGGTACTTCAATCCCATCGGCTGCGACTCTTCCGGTCTGCTAGCAGAGGACCCCAAGAGTGAGGCGCTCAATCTCCTACCTCTGGTCACACAGACAATGACTGGCGTACGCAAGGAGCTGATGGTCTATGGAGGGGACTGGAACACGCCTGATGGAACCGCTATGCGGGACTTTATTCATGTCACGGACCTAGCCCGCGGTCACACAGCCGCCCTCTCCGCCTGCAGGGAAGGGCGTCTCAAAGGATCGTATCGTACCTTCAACCTCGGAGTGGGGAAGGGCTGTTCTATCATGGAGGTGATACGAGCTATGGAATCTGTGTCGAAACGCAAGATTCCCTGGGAATTGGTTGATCGGCGGCCCGGGGATGTTGAATCTTCAATTGCCGCTGTTGACCGTGCGAAGCAAGAGCTAGGCTGGAAGGCGGAGAAAGAACTGAAAGACGCATGCCGTGATATCTGCAACTGTCTCAAATTGATCTAAAGAGCTTCGTGATACGCCATCTTTTACATCATTTACATCGTTCTTGTCGGTTTCTTTTTCTAGAGGGCACCAAAACTTTCCTAGGTTTCGATTTCTTTCCTCCTTTTCTTTCCCCTTCATTTATTTGTCAATTTTATGCCTTCCTTTTGTATGGACTGTGAACAGACTTTCAAGTTTCTTTTTTGCCCGTTCCTCGTTTTGGTGTGCTTAGGTTGGATTGGATTGGATTTCGCAGTAATAATAATGTGGACACCAGCTAAATAAACTGTGAAATGAGTCTAGCCAAAGGAGTTTACTAGAATATGTTCACGCATTTGCCCTACGATTCAAAAATAAATGTGATTATGCCTCAAATCAAATTCACGATGTTTAAATAATATTAGCTTGTATATGTATGCACAAAAGGGGTTCTTATAACCTTAAATCAATAAGGATATCTACTTTATTGTAAATTACTACGTGGCTTACGACATCAGAAAGAAACAAGAGAAAAATGCAATATCTATATCCGGATGTTGTGCGCAACACCGTGGAGTTTATTAAAAGCGAATGAAATTTGTGGACATGCTTAGTTTATTGTCTTTACTAAGTATATGAGAAGGGCCAGTCCTTTATTCTTGGACCGGTCCGAAATGCAATAATGAAAAAGGCAGGATCTAATCATAATTAAATGTACCGCTAATGATCCCAAGTACACGTACAAGGTTAGCAATGTCCTGGCTATACAGAGTTGGGTACATATCATCAGACAAGTTCGTAGGTGCAAGCCGTATGCATAAAGCCTCCAGCTAAGCGTATGCTTGATGTAGCAAATGTAAAATGAAGAGAAGCATGGAATTCATTTGAAAGATCGCTGTTTTATCATGCCTGGTGTATAAAGTAATGAGACAGCTTATAGCAAAATCTTATTTGAGGAGCATAGAGGATTTAAGGTGCCTCGGCGATTTTACTAACTAACGGGGTTACAGTCTAAAAGCTCTGCTATTGTTGGCGATGTGACATGAGGCTCAGCATTTCAAAGCCGACCGTGTAATGCATGGCCCATAATATCTTCTTACCAGAAAATTACTTTGTATTTGTGTATATGGAATATAGTTAAAAGCATCGATTCTATCTCAGTCATAAATGTGTGGGATATGGAGTACAGCACCACAGCACCCAGTCTTAGCTAGCGTAGAGCTTCAGTAGGCTGAAATAACACATTCGGGCACGTGACCTTCATTAGCGAATGGTGTAAATACTATTACGGAGTATTCCGTACCGTGTAAGCAACCTGCCTAGTCACACGTGAGGTCGTCAGAAGCAGCCTGTAAGACTTGGGCAAAAATTCCTTGTGCCGGAAAGTACGGAGCGTCTCTAACCAGTCAACTGGCTGGGCTATTTATATTGGCGATCTTTACTCCGTAAGTGGTTGTAATCTTAGTTGCTGCCAGCTGCCCACATAATGTCACGAACACTTAGTAAATAAGAATGCGATTAACGTAGTTGATAAGCGAGTGGATCAGACAAGCGAGTGGATCACTTCCTACAACTCTCACAACAAGAAAGCATTATTACACAACCATAACAATTAAAATCAATTCAAACTATTCGGAACTGTATACATCAGACATTTCTACTTCCTTCTGACAAGTGCGCGCATTGTGCCCTCTCTCACCGCGTGTGCCACAGCGCCGTCCGCCTGGCTCGGCCCTCCTCTGCCGACCACCCCTTGCTTGTATTTCTTGCTGTATTTGCTCCTCTACGCCCTTTTCATCTAGCAAATCATGTCCTTCTTGAACCGTAAGAGATCCTCCAAGTCGTACACGTGTCTTTCTGGCTCTCCGGCGTTTGCTTAGTGCCGCATTGGCTTGTTGAAGTGCTCGAACCTCGGCTGCTAGCAAGGCGTATGAGTGCATCATTGCCTGCGCACCCTTTGCAATTTGGTCAACAGCAGTGAAAATTGGGGTTGGAGAGCTTCCT
>NIPS01000043.1:1936282-2195175 GCA_002215975.1 Dryadomyces quercus-mongolicae
CCCGAGGCTGACTGCCGCCATTATCAGCACCTAATCGGCAAGCTGATTTATGCTACTATCATGACACGTCCTGACATAGCATTCGCGGTACACCAGTACTCGCAAGTAATGGTCTTACCCCGTGAGTCTCACGCAAAGGCACTAAAGCGGTGCCTCCGTTATTTACGGACCCGAGAGGAGTATGCTGTCACCTACTCTCGGCAGCCCCCGTCAGACTTTACCGGCGCCGAATTCGAATGCTATTCGGACGCCTCCTACGCAGACGATGTCGCTTCACGGAAGACGACGTACGGCTACGTGGTAAAGCTAGCAGGAGGACCAGTGGCTTGGACATCCAAGAAGCTCCCGTACGTCGTCACCTCGACCACTGAGGCCGAGTACGGAGCTGCCTTCTACGCCGCTACGCAGATGCAGTGGATCCGGCAGTTTATGGAGGAACTGGGAGTGGCATGCCGCATAAGGCTTTACGTGGACAACAAGAGTGCAATCGCACTAGCCATGAAGCCAGACTTTCAGCGACGAAGTAAACACGTCGACATTAAGTGGCACTACGTGCGTGAGCAACTAGAGAGAGGACTGATCACGATGCACCATGTTGCCACCGAGGATAACGTGGCAGACATCATGACGAAGCCACTGCAGAAGGCTGCATTTCAGAGGCTGTTGCCCGCCTTGTTTGGCTGGCATAAGACTAGTCACCGATCAGAGGTCACATCGTGAAGTCAGGAGTGCACCGATCGGAGACCACAGTACAAGTGCACCATTCAGGGGGAGTGTCAGGTCTCGGAATGCTGCACACAGTGTCTCCACTTATGTCTTACCTGTGATTGGTGCAAACGGAGAATCCGCACATAAATACCAGCCTCCCCTAGCCACAGATATGTAGACAATTCTGTACCGATACATACCATTAATCTAGCCCCTTTTGGTCTACCTTACTCCCTACAGTGCACCGCACTGATCAATGCATACCTTCTGACACATTCAGCGTGCTCTGTTTTACTCATACTCCATATTAATAATGCCCGTAGACCCCAGAAGCCCTTTCCCAACTGTGACCAGCCACTCTTTTTAGCAGTACTCCGTAGAACCCTTGCTGCCCTGTCCTCCCCACTTACTCATCAGTGTCGTCGCCACTGTCGTCACCATTATAGGAAAAACCTCAACATGCGGCTAACCCGGTCTCTTTTTTTTTGGTCGCTTCCGGCGTCTGAGTGGATAGCAGACACAAATGCGCTTGGCCGTACATCTCGCGGCCATCCTGCGGCCCACCTTGGCTCGCGTTTCTGTCTGGCCTCTGCAAGAATGAGAATAACCACGCACTCATTGCTGAAGTCTTCTGGGTTATTGGACTCCCCCCTCCTTCATCAAACATTCATTACAGCAGCACGGAGTGATGCTCCGTACTCGTCCCCAGATTCAAACAGGCGGTGAGTATTGGCCTAGGAAGTCGTCCCAGCAGCGGAGAAATGAAGGAGTGTCAGTGCTCAATCCGTAGTCCGCTCGCATCGATCGCTCGCACAAGACCACATGGCCATACGAGAAGGACCAAAAGCCCCAGACCTCCACTGTTCCCGCGTCTGAGACAACCGGTTTCTGCAGGAGACAAATCTGTTTCCCATCTTCAAGCTACTGTTGTCGAAAGTACCAACGGTCCCGAGAACGCCGTGAAAAATCATACCATAATCCATTTGTTTATGATAACGAAACCCGGCGGTTCTTGCGTCGCCGATTGACCCCGATGCTCGCCCGCAAGACATCGGCTTCAGCTTCTTCCTCTAGCAGCGCGGCTGCACTGCCAAGCCGTTCGTGGCCCAGCGTGATTATCTTGATGGACCGCCCAAAACCCACTGCTACCGTGCCCGCCCCAACTTGCACAATGGGCCCCGGCTCCGTCACAAGAAGGTCGTCATCGTCCATGCCCAGCAGTCGTGTTACGTAGCCCTGACCAGAGGCATTGTCGCTGCTGTTGCCATTGCTCCCATTGCTAGTCCCGCTATAATCAGCCACGTTCCACATGGACCAGACTTCCCAGTTGTCACTGCTGCTCAAAGGCATTTTGGAGGTCGACAATGTCTTGGTAAGGTCTGTTGCTGAGCCAAAGCCGCGATGTCGAAGGTTCCTGTTGCCTCCACCAGAACAATCGCGGCCCGTGACAGTGTGACCACCACAATTTCCGAGATTGAGAGGCGTATCTTCTGGTCGTCGGATGCCGATAATGCACGCGCTGGGCAACACTTCCCATCGGCCTGGGTTGGAAATCTCACGTGTCACTTGTCGTGCTTGATTCCATGTGCAACAGGCATCGTCAGAGGCGGCCGGAATGCCCGTAAGACCATCATCCGCGAAAAAGTCAATCGACCCGCCGTCCTGCTCTGGGAAATACGTTTGTATGACGCAATTTCCTGTCTGGGCACTCGAGTAGACAAGACTGAAGTAGCTCAGCAAGGACGAATCACGCTGAAATGGTCTCTTTCTGGAGTACATGTAGCGTAGAGATCGTGTCTGAATCTGCATGGTGGCCCGGAACGAATGGATGGTCTTGGAGGTGCGTAGATCGACCAGGTCCACGGCCGAAATCCGCACAATGAGGCACGCAGCGAACTGCGGGAGTCCCACCAGACCGTGGGCAGGATTTCCTCTGCCAGCCTGCTGACTGATTTCTTCGCATGTCCACTCGCCGCTCGCCGGGATGGCACGGTAAACAGAGCCAGTGCGCGAGGCTGTCAAAATGGAAAACGGTTGGTTGCATGGGGTCGACACCGGTGCTCGGCAATGGAATGGCACGGCGCAGACTAGTGGACTCTTGCAGATAGTGCTCTCGACCAACTCGCAGGTATCCGCCCAGAGCTCGACCAACGTACCGTTGCGTCGCACCACAACAAGAGAGGGCACTCTGTCGCGTTTTCGATTCGGTGTGAAAAAGAACGCCTCTGGCTTTTGTCCACACAGATCCACAGGGAGGGTTGCACCCCATTTCTTGCTCTCCAGGTTCCATAGCATGACCATATACGTGGATAAAATAGCCAACCAGGTGCAACTATCGTCAATGGCAAGTGCGCGTACCGGGAACGGAACGTCCTTGGAGCCGTCCTGTTCTGTGATCAAGTAACTCTTGCCGCCAAAAGGAACGTCCCAGACGCGAATCCACCGATCCAGTCCAACGGAGGCAACCATGCCGTTGGATGATGCAGCTAAGAGAGCAATATCCAGAACGTGTCCTTCGTCGAGGCACCTAACTGAAAGAACGGGTTCGCCAAGCAATTCCACGCCCTCGCCGGTCTGGTCCCAAAGAAGGTATTTGACAAGCATGTGTATCACAACAGGAACAGTGATAATAGCCACGAGGAACGGCTTCCACTGATGGCGGGCAAAGTCGTACACTGCCGAGAGAAATATGGGCTCTGAAATGCCGGGCATGCGGTCGGCACCTTTCAAGACAAACACTAACGGCTCATAAATCCTGGCAATATGTTCGTGTATATGCGAATGAATCACGCAGTTTATCTCACGGGCCATCTCGTGGTCTTGGAGACGCAACCACGAGGCCGGACTGCGAGCTTGGTGCACTTCCGCGAATTTGGATGATGTGCTGCTCCATGCCGTTATGTTGTATGGTGCAGTCGAGCTGAAGATCCGACCCGTTGTGTGCGCAATGCTCTCGATGCCGAAGAAGTGCCACTGAGCAATGATGACAAAGCCGAATAAAATGACACTCCCGGCGATGCGCGTGGTCACATTGGTGCGGCCTTGCAAAATTGCGGCAATGCATGATGGACGCAGCAGGCCGTGCGATGTTGACGCCGTGTGCGAAGATGAGGATGATGCGTAGAGCTTGCGACGCATAGAGACGGCCTTTTCGATGGCCTCTCCTAATTCGGTGCGCCTGACTTCCACGCTGAGGACAGACAAGAAGAAGGTGGAAAGATACAAAAAATCAAAGACAATAGCAATGGCTAGGAAGCAGCAGAAATCAGAAAGGCCAGTGGTGACCATTTTGGAGATTCCCCAGAGAAGCACGAGATGCTCGGCAACACTGGCAAGAGCCACATGTGTGGTCTTGCCAAATGCCTCGCCAATGCGACTGCTCGTGCTGTGTTCGGGGTCTGTCATGATGACAGTGTTGATTAGGCGAAGTATATTTTCCAGGCTCATGGAAATGATGACAATGGGGTATGCGGCGCGAGGAATTCGAGAAAGATCCACACTGAGAAGAGCACAAACAGTGAAACTCGACATGATGGACATGAAGATCTGAGCGATGACGGTGAGGACGAGACCTGGACGTGATTTGATTTCTGGTAACTTGGACAGATTCTGGATAACGTAGGCAAAGGTCACCGAGTAGGCCAGAGCCAACATGAAGCTGTCTTGCAAAGACATGGGATGGGACTGGAACTCAAAGAGTTGGCTCTGCAGGTCGTGGCCCTTCTTGGGGTAGACGGTCCACTTGTCCGTCAAGCGCTCGGCAAGTTCTGCTGCTCTGCGCTCCCACTGTTTCCCCATAGGAGAGTCGCGGAGATGAATCAAAGTGATGACTAAGGCGTCAGCAGCCACGAGGGCACGGTCTTTGAAACGCTTGCCACTGAAGACAGCTGAATGATGCAATGTGATGTTGGCAGCAGTGGACTGAGCCCTGTGCTCGCTGACGGTAGCCAAGATATCGGTGTCCGAGATGATAACATCGCGATCATTGGACCAATAGAGCAATGGCGAGGTGAAAAGCCATGACTGATTTGTCAGTCCGTTGGCAACGTGCAATGTGTCTCGCAGTTCCGATGTCAAATCCACGGATGTGTTGTCAATCTCGGCCGTAGTGAAACGGCGAGGGTTGAAATTCTTGGTCGGCCCAAGGAGTTCATCTTGTAACTCAAGGGCACTCAAGAGCACGTTGGGTTCAAGAGCCTGCATGTAGCTTCCATGCACCCAGATGGAACGTATGGTGACATCGGGTTCAACGTCGACGCCGTTCTTCACAGGACTGGCGTTGATCCATGTGTGGCGTGGAATGTTGGAAACACCGGTGATGAAATCGGTTGTGTAAAGATAAGGGATGGGGTAAAGGAGGGCAGTGGTCACCGCCACCGAGATGAGAAGGGTGGTGGCGACATTCCTGGCAATGCACACGCCGTATCTGGTGAAATATGTGCGGAGAGGGTGGTTAGGAGCGAGATCTGGCGCGCAGGTTGTCCTTTGAAGCAGAAGGATGGCTGTTAGTACAAGCAGTGAGAGGCAATGTGCTCTTGTGCATTATAGCATACCCTCTGAACGGATATAGAAGATACCAGAGCATGGCTCGTGAGGCTCGTAATCACCATATCGAGACAGCCCCGGTCCAAACACGCTTTACTGCGATCGAGATGGGCTCAGAGGATGGGACAAAGATGGCCGTTCATGGCTGAAGGCATTCATCGACAGCCAGGAGGAGCAAAGTCCTGAAGATGACAGATCTTTGTCGGGACCGAATTGCCTGATTGGGATGCGCAAGGGTGAGTGTTTGTGCTCGTGCTCGGTACTCTGTACTGTGTACTGTGTAGAGCAGACCACGCGCTCGAGGGTGCCAAGATGCAGATCTTCTGGCCTGTGACGCAAACCGATGCCGGCTAAAGGCCTCTTAGTAGAAGGCTTGCGTCCGGATAGTGTGGGATCGGAGGCCGGAAAACTGTGGTGCCCGAGAAAGAGGCTCGTGCTATGACCGGTCGGTTTTATATGCTAAAGAGCCAAAGAGCCAAAGGGCCGAAAGGCCAAAGAACCACAAGGTTAGGGCAGGAGCTATGCAGCTCCAGCGTAACGTGGGAAGGTACAGCCGGTCGGGGTGGTGCCACTGGTGAGAAAAATGGCCACAGTGGGAAAGTGGGATGGGAAAGTAGAGTTTGCGATGACGGGGAAAAGTGGGCACAGCGCACACTAAAGAGACATCCAGACCAGTCGATGTTGGTTGATATCGCATAGACAAGAAAACTTTGCAGATCATCCTAAGGCTGAGAGAAGGCTACGAGAAGGAGGTGCGAGGGCACTGTAATATGCCACCGACAATATAGGAGAGGAAATGGGTAAAAAGGAGTAGCGGTCGGAGGCGAGTGCTCACCGGCTCTAGGAGGCTGCATGGTCGTAGAACAAAATGCTGGGAAAACGTCTGATTCAGGAACAGACATGTGAATGGGCTCCTCCGAAACGACCAGAAGCCCAGCAAGTGGTACCTGGGAGCTCAAAACATCTGTTTAGCATGGAAATCAGGTCATAACCGCAGATAAATGCGCTGTTGGCCACTAATGATTGGCGCTTTTAGGCATGTTCTGGACAGGGTTTCACACGGAGATTTTGTCTGAGAAATTCATGTCAGCTAAAAACAGAATAAGATCCCTTTTTTGCGGACACACAACACCATCTGACGTCATGGAGCAGGCCGACCTGCTGGCAGAGCTCATCACAGATTACTTTGAGCTCAACAGTAATGTCGTTGAGGAGCTGCTGGACAGTGGCGAAAATGGCGAGGACAGCGAGGACGGCGAGGACGGAGAGGCCGGACAATCTCCCGCAAGACCAGGCCCCGGCCCCGGATCAGAGCCCAGCCCGCTCGAGTTTATGCGCTATGTTGCCCGCAACACACCATTTGTGGCTCGTGGCGCTGCCTCGTCCTGGAAAGCCGTGCGCACGTGGTCAGCGCCGGTCCTGCGCAACGCACTGGCTAGTCATACCGTGAACGTGGCCGTCACGCCGTGGGGGTAGGTTTGTTGGTTTGTTGGTTGTTGGCTCGTGTCTGGGAAACAGCAGTTAACAACCCAGAAATGCGGATGCCCCAACCCCCGGCCCATCCGGCAGCTCTGTGTTCGCTAAGCCATGGGAAGAAGAGCAGCCGTTTCCTGTTTTTCTTGATTATGTCATCAAGCAGGAAAAAGGCGAGCTGGATGCGGCGGCAGAAGTTCGCTATGCCCAGACACGTGAGTCCGGCCAGGCTTGTATACTACCTCCTTCTCTTGCTCACAGCTCGCAGAGAACGATAACCTCCGGCAAGAGTATGCTGCACTATACAGCCACGTGCAAAAAGACATCCCCTTTGCCCGCGTCGCCTTGCAACGACCACCTGAGGCCGTCAACCTATGGATTGGCAACTCACGCTCAGTCACGGCCATGCACCGCGACAACTACGAGAACATTTACGTGCAGATTCTCGGCCAGAAGCACTTTGTGTTGTTCCCGCCGTTGTGCCAGCCTTGCGTCAATGAACAGCTGCTGCAGCCTTACACATACTGCCGCAATGAGGACGGCGCCGGATTGGACTTGACGCCTGATGATGTCCCAGCAGATGAAGCTGTTCCCTTTGCCACATGGGACCCGGACCGGCCAGAAGAGAACGCAACGGCCTACTCTTCATTGGCACAACCCATGCGTGTGACTCTGAATCCGGGCGACATGCTCTATCTGCCGGCCATGTGGTGCGTCTCCGGATCCCTGTTGAGACTGCTGGTCTTTTTGCTGACTATTCCAGGTACCACAAAGTATCGCAGTCCTGTTTGGAGGACGGCATTTGCGTCGCTGTCAACTACTGGTAAGGATTGCTCCAACCATGTAACCATGTAGTACTTTGTGTTACATGTTGCTTATGTCATCGACAAATAGGCACGACATGGACTTCAGCGGCCCTCTATATCCGCTCAGCGCATTTGTACGGTCCGTCTACAACCATCGAGAGAAACCTATGGCTTGAAAAAATCCAAATGACTTGGCTGTACACTGCCTGTCTAACCCAAATATGTTTTCCCCCCCAATCATTTCTTGTGCTTCTTGGCCACCCGCTTCAGTGCCCGCGTCTCCTTCTTCATTCTCGCATCCACCAGCTTGTACCGGCCCTTGACGCCCTTGGGTCTGTTTACTGTTAGAAATGAAAACGGCAGGGAAAATGGGTGGAAAGAGTGCAACATACCGTCCCTTGATGCCCCGATTGGCACCGCGCGCCACCACCACCTTGGTGGGCGTGTGCGGCTTCTTCTTGCTCGCCTTGCTGAGCATCTTGCTGATCGTATCACCCTTCTCTTTTTCTGTCATGCCCTCGTCTGCAATCAGGAGCTCCGACTTCTTCTTGAGCTTCTCCAGCTTCTGTGCCGCCTTGAACTTCTTACGCGCCCGCGCTTCCCGCACCTTCTTGATCGGCCGCGCGTTGAGTGCCCGCATCTTTTCCTTGATCGCCTCCGCCGCCGCCTTGGTGATCGGTCGCTGCTGCTTGTCGTGCCTCGACTCATCCTCCAAGAACCAATCGGGCAGGCCGTCCTTGTCGCGGAAGGCGTGCTTGTTGAATCCGTCGTCCACAACATCCTGCTTCAGCCTTTGCCCAGACGCCAGAGACTGTGCCAAGGTCATGGCCTCCGCCGTGATAATGTCAATGTCTGCCACATGCGTTAGTCTATCGTACCACATCCTGTAAAGAGGAGCATAGCTCCCCTCTGATATTCAAACATACCTGGCCGTCCGTCGGGGCGACGCTGCCGGGCATCGTCTTCCCAGTCCGCCTCATCCTTGCTTCTGTCACGCTTGACAATTTCAAAGCCGCCATCGTCCTCGCTCTCCGAGTCATCAAAGGCCGATTTGTCCGCACTTTCCTTCTTGCCGTTTTGCTTGGCCGAAGATTTGCTGCGCTTGTTGTCTGGAGCAGGCACCTCGTCTTCGTCTTCATCCACATCCATCATATCTTCGTCAGCATCCTCGGCGTTCGCCTCCTCCTCCTCCTCCATCTCGACATCCTCTTCTTCTTCCTCCATAGGCTCATCCAGAATGCCCGGGATGTCCTTGAATAGGTCTTGGTCGAAAAAGTTCCGGGCACGCTTCGACAGGCCGCCTTCTTCCGCAGGTGTATTGTCCAGGTCCGTAACCAGAGACTTGGTCGGCTTCCCAGAGACGTCGAGGTCGTCCTCGCCGTCACTGCTGTCTTCTTCAAGATCGCCATCGCTGTCTTCGATCTCGTCTTCGTTGCCAGAGAAGCCCTCCCACTCATCGTCGCCCTTGCGCTCCCGTGCCTTCTTGGCCCTGTACTTGGCATCGGCAGATGCCTTCCGCTCCTGGTAGTCATCGTACAGGCCATCGAGCTCGCGCTCCAAGCGGTCTTCTTCGTCATCGCTTTCCTCTTCCGCTTCTCCAGACGACCCGATGCCGCTGTCCCGGTCCACCTTTTGTTGCTGCTGCTTTTCCGTGTTCAAAAAAGCCATCTTTCCCTTGGCTATTCTCTGCATGGCGTCCGAGTTCTCCAGTTTCTTGAGGGCGAACATGGACCCGTCGCCCATGGCATCGGCCTGTTCCATACCAATGTCCATGGGGGCCGTCATGTTCAGCTGCATCCGCACAATTTCCTTTTGCTTCTTCTCGTTTTCCCGGCGCTTTTCCCGCTTCTTTTTCGAATCGGACCGGTCTTTCATATCCTGAAGCTCTTTCTGGATCTTCATCTCTTCGTCCATGGTGTCCACCTGCGTGACCTCTTCTGACAGCGGCTTGGCTGCCGTCTTCTTAGTCGGAAACCCAAAGAGCTCCCGCACCTGCAGACGCCATCGCAACAACACTTTGAACTCTTTCCGGCTCAACACCTTGAGATCGGCACAGCTCGTGCGAATCTCGTCTGTCGTCTCCGGCAGTTTGTCCAGCGCAGCCAGGGCCACATCGCCATTCTTGGGCTGTTCAAACGTCAGACGGTTGTATTGGCCAAGAATAGCAATTGGATCGACGGTCTGGATGAATTCGCTGGCCGGGATCTCCTTGAACTGTGTGTAGTCGCCCTCCTCGTAACCGTCTCGCTTGCGCTTCTTGACTTCCGGGTTGTACACCTTTGCCTCGTTGTTGGGTGTCGGATCAGCCAGCTCAGCAAACACGGCCTTGGGGTCGAGGAAACGAGGGTCAATGCGCTTCGGTGCTTTGAAGCCACGGCAGACCACGAAAATCTCGGCGGACACATTACGGGACGACGGCGGCTTCGTAGCCTCCACCTTTGTGAATAGCTGGTTGAAGACCCACAGCAGCGAGTTGTAGTCCTTGGATCGGAAGACCTTGGTGACAAAAGTGCCGCCCTCAATGAGGAATTCGGTGGCCAGCTTCATGGACTGCAGAGCCAGCTCGGCCTGGTTGAACGAGTCCTGCACCCATGCCGTACCGACGTTTGGAGCACCATCGTGCAAGACAGTATCGGCCTTCCACGTCTTCAGGTGCTGTCGGATGGTGGCTCGACATTTCTCCGTCGTGATATCGCTCTGGAAAGTAATGACCTTGGGAATCGCCTTGATCGGCGAAAGATCGACTCCGATGATGAGGCTGTTGGACGGCATGGTCTCGGCCGCTACTTGACACCACGACTGATTCAATGTTAGCACATCTTACTGGTATGAACAAGGAAAAGGCTCAACATACTCCTGGTGCCGCGCAAAGATCCAGCAGGACCTTGCTCTTCTCGAGGAAGCCATACTTCTTGTTCAGCTGAATCAGCTTGAACGCAGCTCTGGCCCGGTAACCCTTCTCCTTGGCAAGCTTATACCACTTGTCCAAACGGCCTTTGCCGTGCTTCTTTTGCATACCCATGGTGGCAGGTGGGCCAGCGGCAGGGTGAGCAGTATCCGTATGAGAGTTCCAAAGTGGTGACACTGGAACTTTTTTCCGTAAACTTTTTTATCTAATCTTTTTTTTTTTTTTTGCCGTTTTGCACCTGCTAGTATGGCCAATCATCGCACGCGATAACGATTCTGGCGGGGCGGCGCGCTGCCGATAAGACGAACAGTGGAGACCCAATCTTTGAGGAAGGCGCCATGGTGTAGGTGGTACAGTGTGTTTTAATTGGTCCGTCAGCTGTAAGTGCTCGCGCCTCCTGCCCGTAAATGGGCGCGTTTCCATCGCGTCGATGCCTCGCCAAAAGCACGCCCCCATGGCACGTCTGGTCGTTCTTTCCCCGCCACACGACTTTTCTCGCGGCAGCAGGCGTGACCGCGTTAAATGGTAAAACCCACTTTAGCCATCACTTATTTTGGATCTTTTCTCACCGTCAATTGCGTCTTGTACCTCTACTTGCCACTACCATCTCGTCTCCCCCCGTTGTCTTTCTTGCTGTCCTCACCTCACCGCGCCACCACGCCCTGTCCAGTTTCGAGTCTTGCTCCCCGTCCAGTTCATGAGTGCTAGTGCTGTTGTGGGAGGGCACGACAATGGCAGAAAACAGATCCACTTCGTCTGTCTTCATCTCTGCCTCGACTTCTGGAGATGATGACCAGTTGCTATCGTCGCCCCCTGGAGCCCTGCCGTCGTCCAACTACAACAGCAAGGAACGTCGGCAACCATCGATCACGCCCCGCAAATTTAGACGCTTCTTTACGCCTCGATCGCGCGTCTCCGCCAACCCGAGTGCCGCCAGACGAGCACTCCGTGATCTCACGGCTCTTGCTTTGAACCAGTCATCCACGCCCTCAGCCGGTCTTGTCGACGTGAACACCCCGACTATTAATCAGAATGATGGATCTAGCGATGCTGTGCTGTCGCCGCGGCTGGCAAAGCGAAGGAAGACGGGCCATTATACACCAGAGACATCGCCCCTGAAGCCGTCGTCCATGCTATTGCTTGATGATGTCTTGACCCCCGTGCCAGCTTCAAAAGCTGTGGCTGCCTGCTCTATGCTACTTAGCCCATTGGCCTCGTCTCCAATTCATATGGCGGACGAGCCGATGTCCGATGTCGATGAACTGGACGACCTCGAGAAATCCGGACCAAGCTTGGGACTGCCCTTCTGCCGCCCACCTCCTCGCAAGGTGGTTCCTTTGACCCATCGCGGAGTTTCCGGACAGTTGCTCCAGCGACAGCTTGGCACCATGCCAAGGGCAGGGCACCAGAATTTGCCCCGTCCCGTCGCAGGTAGGGATTCTACTACGACCAACCAATTTGCTGTTGTATGTCTCTAACGTGGACCCCTTTTAGATTGGAGAATCGAAACAGCCGACTTCTGCACCTCCCCGGACGATATTCATCTTTGCTCGAGCCATGAAACAGACGGAAGCCAGTGCATTCCATTCTGCGCTGCGTCTTGCAACAGTAAGTACTTTTTATTCCCGGCTATCTGGTTATAACCCATGCTGACATTTTTGTTAAGACAATGGCATTGTGGCAATTGGCGATGAAGAAGGTCGGATTCGGCTGCTCGATTCGGGCGTGGAGGGCCAAGATGGATTCAGCAACATTCGCACATCATTTGCCGCACACGGGAATGCCGTCATCGACCTTGCCTTTTCGGAAGACGATTCACTTCTTGCAACAGCATCCGGTGACCAGACGGGTAAAGTTATCGACGTAGCCACACAGATTCCCGTGTCTATCCTGGACCACCACACGGCATCGTTGAAGCAGGTGCGCTTCCAACCAGGAAGAGGAGATGGGCATGTACTTGCGACTTCTGGTCGTGATGGCAGCGTCAAGATCTGGGATCTCCGTTGCAAAGGAGGGCCGGCACAAGAAATTTCCACGGAACGGTCAACAAGGCTGCGGTATAGCCTACCTCGGAAGGTCAACCAAGGATGCGTTGTCAACAGCATATACGATGCTCATGCACGAACCATGCGCCAGTCCCGTCAGATGATGCAGGCGGCAGCAGCAGCGGATGTTGTTTCTCGATGGGAGGTGCCTGGCCGTGTCGGCGAGGTCTCGGTGACAGCGATCCAGTTCATGCCACCCGGGAAGGAGCACCTGATCCTGTCCGCTTGTGAAGCCGATGCCTCGATCAAGTTGTGGGATATCCGCAACGTGCATACATCTCGGCACAAGACCTGTACGCCTATCTCGATCACAGCGCCACCGGAAAGCCATTCGCAGTGGCGTCCATTTGGAATCTCTTCCATGAGCCTCAGCACAGATGGTGCTCGGTTGTATGCCTTGTGCAAGGACAACACGGTCTATGCGTATTCCACGGCCCATCTAGTTCTCGGGTATGCGCCGGAGCTTTCTTCAAAGGGCGATCATCCGAAACGGCGAAACGTCACGGCACAGGAAGGCCTTGGGCCTTTGTATGGATTCCGCCACGAGAACTTCCATGCGACGTCGTTTTATGTCAAGACGGCCATTCGCCCGGCGAAGGATGGACGGTCTGAGCTCCTGGCTGTTGGCAGCAGTGATGGCTGTGCCATGCTTTTTCCGACGGATGAACGCTACATGGAGGCGCAAATGCAAGCCAGCAACGATTCTCATGCATTGGAGCGCGGGTTCCCGTTATTTTCGTCATTCCCACCGCCATCGCGGCAGCAGCAACGGGCTCCGAGTGGCCCTCGCCGCCCTGGCGGTCTTCTTCGGACAAACAGCATGTCTAGTCTGTCTGGTCGTTTGGTGGACAGCATTCCTATTGTGCGCAACGGGACGGCGCTCGTGCGTGGACACGAGAAGAAGGAGGTCGGTGCAGTGTGCTGGACGAACCGAGGCAACCTGGTCTCCGTCGGTGACGACTTTATTATACGTTGCTGGCGTGATGATCGTGACCGTGCCGCTAGTCTCCGTACAGGAGGCGAGGGCGAAGGGCGGCGTTGGGCAAGCGGTTGGGCAGAGGTGGGCGATGACTGGGACGAAGACGAATGGTGTGAAGAGTAGGGGCATTTGGACGGGTTGGAAGCGCCTGCAGGTCAGCGCTTTTCATTGGGTCATTGGGGTCTGTCTGGCATCTCGAGTGCACAGCATTCTGCATGTGTGAATGCATATATACCACGTTGGTGCAGTGTGGGCGTTACCGTGTTCGAAAGGAGCATAAAGGATCACAGCGTATCGGTTTCTGTTCTGCGTGTGAAGGACAATGTATATAGATAAAAGCAACATGTATCATTTTACAACTGCTGAAATGCTCGGTCTCAAACAAAAGGAAAATCAAATCAAAGAGAAAATCAAACGCTGGACATCCCTGGTAAAAAGCAATGGCTATCGATCGGTCCAAAGCCGATTCTTATGCACTCGTCTATATTCTTGCCGTGTCTATGTGGTCTAGACATGTCGCGTGATATGGGAACCTCCGGAGTATCTTACCTTTACTCGATTCTTTCTACCAGAGGCTTTTCCTCGTCGGCCTCGTGGCTCTCGTGGTTGATAAATAGGAAGGAGAAGACAACAATAGAGGCGCCGAGCCAGTAAGTGCCGCTGGCATAGTGGCCGAACTGAAACATCTCGCCGACAATCGACAGCGGGATGGTCAAGGAGAGGCCAACGGTGACGACGAGCGGTGTGGTCAGCAGCATGGCGTAAGCCCACGTCAGGTCGCTCAGGAAAGAAGAGAAGGAATTGAGCTGGCTAGTGTTAGTATTTGCTGCAGATGCATAGATGTATCGTAAATGAATCTTACCAGCAGAATGGTCCACACTCTACTTGTGGGCGGCAGCTCAAACTGCAAGACAGTCAGCAGGGACTTTTTAACAATTTGTTCACACATCCAAGACAGCACTCACCTTCTCGATGCCGGTCACATGCAGCAGCACAAGGCCCAGCCACAGCAGGACGACATTGAAGAGGCCCACGAGGCCAAAGAAGACGGACATGTCGACACGGTCTTCGTGGCCCACGCGCTGTTTCATGACCGTCACATATGCACCGTACACGACAGCGCTCAGCAGGGCCATGGCGTCGCCGGTGGCGATCTCGCCGGATGTCTTGGGCGGCAGCTGGCCATTGGTGTCATTGCCGTCGTCCCCACTGCTCGATGACAGGTCGACCGTCGACACCAGCACGACGCCCGCCAGCGAAGCCAGCACGCCAATGAGCTTGCGCATAGTGAAGCGTTCGACGCGAGCCAGCGCGCAGAGCAGCAGCGTGAAGACGCCGCTGAGCGACGTGAAGATGGTGGCGCTGGCGACGCTCGTGTGCTCGAGACAGGCGACGGCAAAGTAGTTGGCTAGGAACCAAAGCATGCAGAACTCGAGGCTCAGCCAGGCGGTGGCGCGCAGGTCGAGCTTTTCAGAGGGGGCAACTGCCGTGGCATCACGTCCATCAGCATTGATGCCAGCTTCGAGGTCGGCATCCACGGGCAGTCCTTCGAGACCGTCGCGGCTCTCGAGGGGAAACTCGTCTGCCTCGTCGTCGTCCGAGGTATCTCCTGTTCCATTAAGCAGGCTGCCGGCCACAGTGCTGCTGCTGCTTCGCAGTCGGCGCCCGCGCAAGAGACTGCTATTGCCGTCTTCTTCGCCGAGCAACTTGGCGGCACTGCCGTCTTCGTCGCCCCTGCCGCCACTTCTGCTGATGCCGTTGCGTGCAACCTTGTTCCGCACATCCCGGTGCAGGCCCTTGAAGAGTTCGTGCATGGCCTGGCGTGCGGCGGCGGCACCGTTCGCCCATACATACTTGAGGGCTATGGGGATGAGAGAAACGGCAAAGACGGATGTGTTGATGTAGACGACGAAGAAGGGTTTCGTATATTCGTAGTCGTTGAACATGTACTAACGGGTCAGAAAAAGCAAACACCAGCAAGACACAGCTCAACATACACTGGCCATGAAGTTGGACGCGGTCCACAAGAAAACTGTGACCATCAGCATGGTGATGCCCAAAGTGCGACGGGCGACGCCGCCTAGGCCGATGCTGGAGCGGAAGCCCGAGGCAGCGGATGCCGTAGCACTCCCGTTGCGGGGGGAGTCAGACGTCATCGTGGCGGGCACAGTGTTCTGGGGGAGAAACAGTGCGGATGACGAGTCACGGAAGTTCCGGCCTTTCGGCTGTCAGTTTCGTCTTGGAACGGTTCGCGATAAGCCCCGTGATTAATAAGCAAAATAGGCAAATCCATAGTAGCAGATGGCGATCCTCGACAAAACATGAAGGATTGCGCCATACAAGCCAAGAAAGGGAGGACAAAGGAAAAAGAAAAAGACGAAAAATAAAATAAAATACAATCTGTTCTGGTATTGGAGTTGCTGTAATATAAAAGAGGCTGGTCGCGTGACCACGACTGTCTGCATGAGAGATGTTGGCCCAACGTCGTTTTTGCCTTGTGCAAGATACTCTATTGAAGCCAACAACTAGACATATAGTGTGGATATTGTAAAGAAGCCCTTCCCCACGGTCCTGGTGTCCCTCCTGCACCCACTCTTCTGGCAAAATGCACATGCTCTGTCTGTTCTCATCCTACAGAGTGCAGGTCCAGGCCGACCAAAGAAACGAAAAGTGAAAAGGCATGGAAACGAATCCCGCAGAGTGAAAAGACAGACACACAAACACACACAAAAAAAGACAACAAATTAGGCATCGTCGACGCATTGTTTCCCATACATCATCTTCTCTTCTGTGCGTTCAGCATGCGCAGCCATCCCGGTCGTTCTCAATGTGAATGTTGATCGGGTCCTGGAAGTCGCCGCTGAACTCTTCCGACTCCTCTTGCTGGAGTGCATTCTTGGCAATGACTACACATGGTTAACAGGGGGAGGAGGTTGTCTTTCTAGATGGTTCTTCTTCACTTACCCTCGAATGCCTGCTCCACGTTGATGGCCTCCTTTGCACTTGTCTCAAAGTACGGGATGCCGTGTGCCTGGCAAAAGGTCGTTGCGCGCTTCGTAGAGATCTAAGGCAAACAGTCAGTTCTGAAAAGTCGTGTATACCCTTCTACCCTCCACGTACCACACGCTTGCTCTCCTCCACGTCGATCTTGTTGCCCAGCACGACAAAGGGAAAGTTGTCCGGGTCCCGCGGCGATGCCTGCACGAGGAATTCATCACGCCAGCCCTCGATGGCCTCAAAGCTCTTGGCATTGTTCACATCAAAGACGAGCACGCAGCAGTCGGCGCCGCGGTAAAATGCCACGCCTAATGACTGGAAGCGTTCCTGGCCAGCCGTGTCCCACAGCTAGAATGAAATCGATAAGCGTCAGTCGTCCATCTGTTGTCCCCCAACTATGCCGACCCGGTCCAAACCCACCTGCATCGTCACTTGCCGATCGTCCACAGGGACCTCCCGCGTGAGGAAATCGGCACCGATCGTCGCCTTGTAGCTTGCACTAAACTTCTTGTTGACCTGTATTCATGCGACAGTCAGCAACCTTGTGTCCGTCGCTGCGGCCGTAGCTGCAGTTGGCAGTTGGCAAATGCCTACATATTGGTTCATCAAGCTGGTCTTGCCGACACCGCTATCGCCAAGGATGATGATCTAGCGGAAAAAAAAGAGAGATAGGTGAGCAAACAAGCCGACCGAAAACGTCATCAGGCAGAAGCAGCCTACCTTGAGGAGGACCTTCTTCCGGGAGGCCATGGTTGCAGAGGATTGGAGGAAAGAGGGATTGTTGGGGGGTATGTGCGGGTGTGGTGGCGTGCCCAAGACGTCTACCGTTCAGAGTAGGATCGGGGGCTGGGAGGCTGGAAGAAAAGAGATGCCGATGACGACAACGAGCGATTTCGGTGAGTCAAGGACGATATTTTCGCCTTTGTTGATGGTTTTCTCGGCAGTGCAGCCGGGATATTGTGTGCGCGCAAGAGTGGGCTGCTGGAGGCCGAGTTGTTGGGGGGAAACGGGTTGTCTGGGGCAGAGAGGACGGAGAGAGGATGGGAGTGTTTCCGGG
Organism: Dryadomyces quercus-mongolicae; assembly: GCA_002215975.1. Classification (NCBI taxonomy): domain Eukaryota; kingdom Fungi; phylum Ascomycota; class Sordariomycetes; order Ophiostomatales; family Ophiostomataceae; genus Dryadomyces; species Dryadomyces quercus-mongolicae. Next base: position 1,953,801 of record NIPS01000043.1, read on the forward strand.
TTCCATGAAACTGTTTCCAATGATTTTGGCAGGTGACCTTTTTAGTGTAGGGCCGCCGAGGGGTCCAGCCTGGCGTCCAACAAACAAAGCTTGCGAGCCAATCAGAGCCAGCTGCGCTTGGAGCTTATCGTCTAGTCCTACTGTTGTACGCTGACTCATCATTTCTCCTACATTACATTGCTTAATAAGATTCACCCCCATCTTTGGTCCTCGATCCTCGATCCACGATCTTCGATTCACGATTCACAACGCCTCGACACCACCTGTCAATGACGAGAGAGCGCTGTGCATGACTACAGCGTCTGGCACAGACGGGCCAGGCGCAAAAACCCATATGCCCAACAGCAACAGCCATGGACCCCGACGACGACATTATCCACCGTGTCCACAGCCTCAGCGACCTCGAGTTGGCCGTGCTGCTGTCGCTCGTGAGCCGCGAGCACTGCGTGGTCGGGACACCTCGTATCGGCGTGGACGACTTGGTGGATGAGCTCTTTTTGGTACGTCCATATGTAAACATCCCACGACAACATTCTAACCTTTTCAGATCGCTACCAAGATCTTTGGCTTACCTTGTGCCATTGTCGACTGCCACAAAGACACGACCCTCGATGACTTTTCTGCCTCGATTCTTCTGCCCCCTTCTTCCCACCATGGCCACTACTTCGCCCGGCCACAGTCTGCCCGTTCGCCACCGTCCTACCTGCTCATGACACCGGCCAGCGTGGCCTCGGCCTCCACGACGCCGACCGCCTCGACACACCCCATGGTGGCCAACGTTGTCGTCGCCAAGAACCTCAACCGTGCCCCCGAGGCCGTGCAGATCCAGGCACTCGAGCTGCTGCGGGCAAAGGGGGCACTTCCGCGTACGACCGGACAGGCGGCGCCGCGGCCCTTTTTGCTTGTGGCTGTCGTGGCGGCCGAACGTGGCTTTCGCTGGGATGGACCGACAGACCGGACAGACACAGACACAGACACAGACGCAGACCACCCGCCACACATGACAGCCCACCTCAACGACGTTTTCGCCATGGGCCATTGGCACGACCTTGAAGACGGATATCCCAACGTGGAGGATGAAGAAGAGGAACAGCAACATCAGCAGCAGCAGCAGCAAGAACAGAAACAACACGAAGACGAGAAAATTTCGCCTATAAAACGCACAGAAACGGCTCCAGTACGACGCCGTTGGAGACACGACAGCGAAAACGATACCGACGCCGACAGCGTCATCAAACACACCGATGCAGGCTCCCGCATCCGCAGCGCCAGCCTGGCCAGCCTGGGCATCAGCACCCGCCGAGCCAGCCGCGTCGACAGCATCGGCGGGTTCAGCACCAGCACGAGCAACAACAGTAGCAGTATGCACGCAGCCGCGGCGCCACTTCCGCCGCCTACGGTGGAGCCGTTTGTGTCCACGGCTGACATTGACCACTTGGCGGCTCTCAGCAGCGCCGTGCGCATCGACATGGACGTGCTGCGCTATCAGATGAACGTGGTGGCCTTTCTGCGCATGCACCGGGCCGTGGCCGTCATCGGCCGGGCCTGCAGCGGCACCAGCAGCGTCTCGCCCGCGGCCACCAAGCACTTTGAGAAGCTGGCCCAGTGTCTGGCACCGCTGCACCGTCTCGACTACGTGACGCCGGCGCTCGTGGCACTGGCCGCCCGCAAGGCCTACCTGCACCGCATCCGCACCATTGCGACGGCCGAAGCCCAGCACGAGCGGAGCATGCAATGGGGCAGCACGCGGGCAGCCGTGGAGGCCGTGCTGGAAGGCGTCAGCCCTGAAGACGTCATCGAGGACGTGCTGAGTGTGGTTATGCCGCCCGTGTAATAGAAAGGACGTTGATACAAAATAGTCATCTCAAACAGAATAGAAGCATTATCTTAATAGCTGAAAGCAGTTCCAACGCCAGATATAAAGTGCCGTGCACAGCATTCCGGGCACGAAAACAGGCCCTCTTTACTGATCCGTATACAAAATACAATGATACAACCCTGCCAGCCTTGAACATAAATTCAGTCTATGCCATTTGCCATTTCCTATGCATGCCGCTCATCGGTGCACCTCCGTGACCTTGCAGGTCCAGCCAGAGCCCTTGGACAACAGGGGGAGACTATTGGTCAGTATTGTGAAAAACATTAGGGGTTTAGGATCAGAAGCGGCACTCACCTTGCGCCCAGGCACCAGCCCAGCTCGTTGTTCTTGATCTTCTTGGCAATACGCACTTCCCGGTCAATGGGCATCTCATAGCCGGTGTGCACCAGGGCCATCATAAAGTTGAGGTCCATGCAGTGCTCCGGCCGGTCGGACAGCTCGTCGAGCGCGCCGGGCACCGTCGAAAAGACGTCCCAGGCACCCTGGCCACTGCACACGGTGTTGGCGAGGTCATGCATCTCGCGCAGCGTAAAGGAGTCGGGCATGCCGAGCGGCTGGGTGCGGTCATAAAAGTAGGACAAGAAGTAGACGTCCTCCTTGGCAAACGTCTTGCCAATGGGCGGCTGGTGCACACCGTTGAACGAGCAGGGCGCCAGCTTACACTCCTCCTCCTTGCGCAGGATGCGCTCGGCAAGGCTGCGGCACTGGGCCGGCGCCGCCTTGGTCGGGCCGGTCATGTTAAACTCAGCCTGCGCGCCCAGCGGGTGGCCCTCGCCCAGCTTCACCTTGACCGTCTTGTGCATGCCGACGGCGAAGCAGGGGTTGACAATGGACGTCTTGGCCCACTCGGTCGTCGCAGAGTTCTTGTTAGCCTCGTACAGGTCGTCAATGAGGGCCTTGAAGATGGCATCACGGGCGCTCATCAGGCCATAGCCCAGATGGGAGTGCTGGTACAGGGTGAAGTGGCGGCCGCCAAAGTCGAGGTCGTACTTGTGGTCGCCCTCGGCCATCTTGGAGGCGACGCCGCCCTGCGAGAGGCCGTTGTAGTTGGGCTCAAAGACAATCTGGGTCGAGCCACCGCCAAGGTCGAAGACGGCAGCCGTGTCCTCATGTTCGGGCATGCCAATGTTGCCCAGCAGGTAGTTGGTGGTGATCCAGGCGTAGACACCCTCGTCGGAGCCGTCCATGATAGAGACGCCAGCCTCCTCGGTCGAGACGACGGGGAACGGGTAGTCCTGCTCGAGGTGCTTGCGGACGGCATCCAAGATGCGCTGGCTCTTCTCAGGACCGAGCAGACGGAGACCGGCCGTGGCCTTGACCGCCACCGGGCTGCAGGCCTTAAGCTTGTCGGGGACGGTGTTCATGGCCTCCTCCATCAGAGAATCGAGACTGTGGGCAGCGCCCTCCGGGTCATCGGGGTAGGCGCTGAGGCCGCTGCTCTGGCCCTCGATCTTCTTGGTCTGCTTGAAGACCTCGCTTTCGAGTTCGGGAGTGGCTCCGCAGTTGTTAAACTTGTACACGTGGATACGAGATCCAGTGCTGCCGGCGTCGATCATCATCACGTATTGCACAATAGGCTTTTCGTGGGAACTCGAGCGGGTGCACCGATCGGTGCCGTAGGAGCTGTCCGAGGGGACCTGGCCATTGCTGGGGGCACCTGGATCTGGGGTTAGATGGGGGAAGATCTTGGCATAGGACGAGGAAGAGAGAGAGGACACGCCTGCATGGTATAGATCGACGCCCTGCGGCGAGAAATAGTAAAAGAGGAAGAAGATGGCCGACAGGACGGCGACCGCCTTGATCCAGCGGGTCTGTTTGGCCTGGGCCATTGAGGCTGTAATGCGCTCCAGGATGCTAAGTCGATGATGTTGGGAGCCGTAGCGGGCTGGTTTCTCAAAAGGATCACTGGCGATCTTGTTTGTCGGCAGCGATGCAGATGAGCGGTGCATATCCCCCAGAGCACAGAGGTGTTAAAGGGGTTGCCAAACGAACGACAAGAAAGAAAAAAAAGAGGGAAAGGGAACGACGGGGACGAAGAGGATGGAGAAAATCAAAGAGGGAAGGGGAGAAAAAAAACAGGATCTCAGGTCCTAATGGCCGATCCCGAAAAAAAGAACAGGCGCTGATGAACGCCAATGCAAAAAGGGGCACTGGCACTAATAATTACGAGTAATAGCATAATCGAGCAAGAGGCGAGAATCAAAAGGACAGGTTCCATCGATAAGGAGAGAAGGTGTGCACGCTAATAGGGGCCCGTCCAATCAGAGTGTGTACGGGCAGACAATGCATATACGAGACAGGCATTCCGGTGCGGCAACATACTATTCTCTGATTATGTAATGATACACAACCCCCAAGTTTCCGGAGGCCTTTTGTCGCCTCTAGGCAGTCCCTAGGCTGTCTAGGCTGTCCCTAGTGCTCACCCCTTCAAATAAATAGCTGGGCAGGGACAGGCTCTGGGCGCCCAGAAGCCCCCGGCACGCTCAGCAACGCGTGGCCAATGTGCTCCCACAGTCGCTGCAGACGCTGGCGGTCAAGCCGAGGAAGCATCCGCTGTACGGTCTGCAGCAGCAGCTCAGGGTCGTCCATCCGTTCTTCCTCCGTCTGTTTCTTTCTATGGTGCTGACGGCGGTACTCTACAACAGCCAAACGCCACTGTTCCAGACCTGGCCACAGTACCAGACGCTCTTCTGTGTCGAGACGGACATCGAGCTGAGCCAAGTTCCTGCGCAGACGCCCTGCGCGACTGGCTGCCTGTTGCAACGTGAGGAGACGGGAAGAGCGCAGAGGAGGTGGCACCGGTGTCGTCATGGGTGACTCCATCGGTGTCTCCACATCAGGCGGTGGGTGCTCCATCGTCCCCAGAAGCAACACGTCAACGATCTCGTCGGCCTTGGCAGCGTCGTCCAGATCCAGTCGTTCCAACAGCAGCTCGCTACCCAGCCGAGCTGTCGTCTCATCCGTTGTTGTGAGATCCTTCTGCACTTGATTCCGACCATGTCGCAGCCTGGCGATGCGCAGACCGACGTGGCAGAGATTCTGAAAAGCCAGGCGCAGATAGGCAGCATGGACGTCATCGCTGATGGGCTCCCCACCGTCTTCCTCTGTCTGGGTGTCGTTGTAGGTGCTGCAAGTGCTGTAGATACTACTCGTTCCATCGTCCAGTACTGTGTCTTCTCGGTCCATTGCTCGGTCTCGAAATGCCTCCTCTTCGCCGACTGCATAAGCAGCGAGTTGAAAACTCGAAATATCAGATGCAACAGTAAGCACTCTTCCGTGTCGACGATTCTGTTCCATGGTTGTATGGTGAAGAAAGTCCCCTCAAAAGCAGAGACACGCCTCTTTCGTAAGGCCTGGTTGTTCATATATGGCGAACAGCGCTGGGCTGTCACGGGCCGAGTGAGCGATGAGAGGCAAGAGCCATCTTGACTCACACTTCACGAGTTGTCAGTTGTCACTTGGCTAGAGGTAACGTCAGAGCGAGATATTTGGGCTTATATACTGCTTGGCAGTTTGCATTGTCTATCTACAGATCGAAGTCCAGACAACCCAACCCTTTTTCAGACACAAGTGTCCAGAGAGAAGCGGTTGTCTGCCACGAGGCTCTTTCGCCCTCATGGTCATAAATACAGCAGTCCCTCACCCACAATAAAAAAATGACAACGCAGACCCAGTTGTGAAAATTCCTATCCCATGACATAAAACGCCCAGCTTCGCAGTCATGTATCCATAAATCAATGCGCCATGCTCGTCCCAACCCAGTGGGTTTCAGTGCTCCTCACGTCATATTATGTCGTAAACTTTTCCCCAGTAACCGCCGAATGGCGTATGTTTGTGCTTTTGCAATCGCTGACGCTGACGGTGACAATGTCGACCAATGTGGAAACGGCAACAAGAGCCGGAAACCTCCTAAAAAAAATGGCATGCCAGATAGACAAAAGCGGCCACGGCAGACTTGTCCACTATGTCATGCTGCTGTGAGTACCGCTGTCTGAGCTGGTAGTGATGCTGACGTTGCGGCGGGCCATGGACACCAGACGGTAGATGCCGAATGCAACAGCTGCCAAGAAGGCGAACAGAAGAATGACAATGAGAGCAATGGCGTCGTTGGAGTCCATTTTTGACTAGGGTGACTGCGAGGAATGAAGAGTGGAAAGTGGCTTGTAAGAGCGGCGGGCAGGGGAATGTAGCAAGGGTTTAGAGAAGCGAAGAGAGACTGAAAAAAACATGTGTGTTAGCCAAAGAAAGGTGTCCAAGGCATCGACTGGCATGCGGATAACGGGCGATCATCATCAAGGACACTTTACATACCGAGTTTGCAAGTGGATGGAATGGCGGTGTCTCTTTTGTTGACTTTCGAGGTCCACAAGATATACCAAGATATATAAGTCGCTTGCAACGGGCAGACCAAAAAAAGTGGCTTTTCAGGAAGAGGTCCAAGGTGGAAGAGGAAGATTCGACAAGAGACTTTGGACAATGCTGTGTGGAGAGAGAAATGCAGAGGATCTTTGCACAACAAAACTGTCTGCTTCTCATTCAAATAGGTGGCGGTTGCCCCGCCACCCGCTTTTACGTTTTTACGCATGGCCTGCTAAAAAAAGTCAATAAATGGCAAGGCTGGGAAGCGGGACCCGCTAAAATGCCCCGAACAACACGCTGTGACAGGCACACCCGTCTCCGCCCCACCACTACAAGTCCTGCCACCCAACCACCGGCCTGACGGTTTAGACGGTTTGGACGGTTTGGACGGTTTCACGCTTTATTTTTTTTCCCCTTTCGACCAGCCAACCACCGGACAACGGAGCTTACGACGACTCCAGATACTCCGTATCAGACCATTGTGAAAAATGCGAGTATTCTTTTTCATACACAACCTCGAGTACTCGTACAGAATCCCACCTGTTTCCTGCTCGTTTGCGCCGATGAAGAATTCCCCAGTCTGTCCACGTGCTTCTTTAGGCTCTTCGCCCAATCCCATTGCTGCCAATGGGTCCTCCAAGCACCAGTATAGCCTGCGTCTCGACCTGTCTCTCAGGTCCATATCACGACGCTATCTTGGCATCCCCTCCCCCCATGCAAGCCGAGCGAGACGGTCACGGCCGGCTGTGACTGCTCGTTTGCTGGTCTGCTGGTCTGCTCTCTCGTCCCACGCTCAATGCTCGTTCCTCATTTCACGCTACTATGCGTCGGTTCTGAAGCTGATGTGTGACTCGTAGAATTGAAGGATCTGATTGGGGGTCAGTCATGGGGAAGATCGACATCGTTTCTCCAAGAGACATACCTTTTGTGGGCACCGCATGTATGTCTGCTTGGCCGAGTGCTGTGTCTTCTCGCCGCCGACCCATGACAGGCAGACAATCAGCTCGCCGTTGGAGTCGCGAAACATCTCTACATTGGTAACATGCTCCTCCCAACTGCCTGCTGGCGGCTTGAATGGCTTGTTTGCCGTCGATGTCGGTGTTTCCCGGTCCGCAGGGTGCTCCTCGCTCTTTCGTGGACGTTTTGCGATCGTTGTCGCTGCAGCTGCTGCCGAGGGCTGGCGGCCACGCTTCTTGCCTTTGGGCTTACCAAATAGCTTCTCGCGCCCGCCGATCTTGGCAATGTATTCATTGAGTATGTCCGATGCATTTTCACTGTCCCGGTGACCTCCCGTTAGCAAGCCAGCATAAGAGAGCCTGTCTCTCTCAACCGGAGACATACGCAAGGTTCTCTTCCGGTTCCCATGTATAGTCGGAGGGGTCGGGGTATCCTTTCCAGATCACATGAAATCGTGGCTCGCCGCTTTTCTTCTGCCGCAGTCGCATTAGTCGGGAGGTGTATCACGACGCCGCCGTTTGTCTTCCACTCACGTCCAGTATGTGTTCGAGAATATCCATCACCTCGTATCTGAAAAGTGGTATGTCAGCACAGAACTTTCCCATGAAAGGTCAGGCGCTGCCTTGAAGCCTTACTCTTCCTCCTCCTCTTCTCCTTCTTCCTCTACCACATCGTCCTCGTCTTCGTCCTCTTTGCTGCTCTCGATTGGATCGCTCGCTTTCTTGGACGCTCTGGCACTTGTCACGGAAGAGCCGTTTGTGTGTCCGGTGCCTTTCGGCCTGCCGCGCTTCTTGGCCTGCCCGCTATCCGAGGTCTCGTTGCCATCGGCAGAATTACTCTTCTTGTCTCGCCTGGCCGGCGGCAGTGTGGCGAAAGACTCGACATCGCTCGCATCGGATGCCTCGCTGTCGCTCAGAGCTGCCAGCTAGTTAGCATACGGCCCTCGGCACATATGCGCTGATCCAAACCCCCACCAAACAAACGACGAGAGACAAAAGGAAGAATGCCTCTCGAAGAATTGTATTATGTAAACACATACCAGGAGGCATTGCTGGAGGATTGGCTGCCAAATGTCTCGATGGGAGAAATGCGATAAATCGCGGGGGAGCTGCACAAATGCGACCTTGCAGCCTAGGTGCGGGAGAGATGCTTGTGAAGATGGAGACGCGACAGACCTGTTCATTCAACACTGGAGCAGCCAAGATGCGTCGCGTCGGATTTACGAGTAATGCACTGAAAGACTGGCAAAAAGAAGGGATGCCTGAATCATAAGGTGTGACAGTGTTTTCATATTGGCACTGTCCTAAATACTGTACTGTGTAGTTGCTTTCTGTGGAGCAGAGCCTCAACGAACGGGAGCTCGAATGGCGACGACAAGCAACGCCTCGAGGATGTTTTTGCCACCGGAAAATCATGGCAAGAACAGAGTGCTTCGCATATACGAGTAGACAACATTCGGCACCGTATGGAGCCATTCATCGCAAATACTAAATGCCGTCTTCCCTGCGAGAGCGTTCATCCAGCCGCCCACCCTGCATCTTCGTCGATGGTAGGATGGAAGGATGGACATTGCGACTGTTGGGTTGCTGAAGGATTTTATTACTATGCAAATACGACTGCGGGAGATTTCAATTACTCGCATGAAGCAGATTTCCAAGTGTTTCTTAGACTGCTGGGCCGGTTGAAAAAGAATGTCCGTGCCAAGCCACATCGTAGCTGACTCCTTTCAGTTGCCTAACTGTGTATTTGCTTGTATGGAGGAGAAATTGCTAGGCACCCCTGAAAGTGATGTGCTGCCCTACTCCGCACCCTGTAATATTTCTCTATACGAGCACTCGTATCGTATTAAGTGGGATGGAACGGAGAAGTGACCGTTTGAACAGAAGCGGCGTAGCATGGCGCAGGGCTCACCCACCGGCCGGAGCATGGAAGTGGACACCCGGATACGACGTGGACACAGGCAGGGGGAATATGCTCTAAGAAAGGAGCCAACAGACACGCTTCGCATACGGATTACACCCTGTATTGCACCTGCTCCGTACGGAGTACGAACTCGTATGAATCAACTCGTACACATGCAGACAGGTTTCCTCGCCCTTTTTTTTCGCGGACAACGCACGACGCCCCTAGGAGAGAGCTGTGATGGAGGGTCGGGGAGCCCGATGTCCGAGGCCGAACAGCCCCAAAAGGCAAAGTACGGAGTACGGAGTACTCGTACGAGTGGTATTGGACTCGTAGGCCCAGGATCGCTGCCCTGGCGCACATGACGCAACAACGCCCTGCCGAGGCGTCAAATGAGAAGGGGGTGGTTTTGTCGAAGAAGGGCGTGCTCCTCGAACTGCTATACTATATGGGGCCAACGGCATAACACTCGTAGGAGTTTGTGCACGACCACTGCCTCGTATGCCGCCTTTTCATTGTGTTGTTCATACGGAGTAGAAAAGATGGACGGGATGGTGGCGCAGGGAAAAGGGGCCGAGAAATTAGCAGGGACAGGCGAGCCGACGCGAGAGAGAAAAAGAGAGACGAAAACGTAAACAACCGAGTGAGCTTGCTACAAGTACGGAGTACTATACGGAGTAATACGTAGGAATACTCCGTAGTCTGAAGAAAGGCAGATGCAGACGCAAGGACCTTTTTCTTTTTTGGCATAGACTGGTCCAAAAAGAAGTGTTTGAAGTATTCCGTTCTCGTACGAGCAAGAAAAGAATGCGGAATGTCCGTCACAATTTATAGAGGATTAGTAAGAAACAGACGTCTCTCTTTTTTCTTTTCTTTTTTTCTTTCTTATTTCTTCCCGGGGAACCTCTACCAAGCAGAGTTACCTTTTGCCCCAACTGCTGGTCCGGCCGATCCTTGGGCCTGGCCTTGGCCGTGTGTTTCTCCCCCATGCTTGGGGGTACGATGTAATAGTACGAAGCAACAGCTCGTATTATAACGACGGTTGTTGGAACGAGGCAAGGGGTTGAGAAGGGGGGAAAAGAGAAGACGAGGCTCCTGCAGAGTGAAAGGGGCACCGATAATCAAAATAGCACACAAACGGGCCCATGCCAACCATGCAGTGAACTTGTGGTGTTTGAGGAGGAGGGAAAGGGAAGAGGCAGAATGAGCTGGTGAAAAGGGGGGTCCAGCCAATTTCGTTGGCCGCCTGGCTTTTGGTTGTTGGAAAGACGGATTGAGTCTTTCTCTCAGCACACACCAACACACACAGAGAGAAATAAGATGCCGCTATGAGGGCCCCTCCAGCTTGTTCTGGATGGTGATATGCGGTGTCATTATTACTCCGTGCTCAGTGACAGCACAGACAACACCTTGGCCATGGGCTCGTCCGCCTCGCCCGAAACCCGGCAACCACTGGTCCTCATGAGATGTGGTGGAGCCCCCAGACAGAACAATCGCCCCCGGACCTCGCTTGCTGCTGGGTGTGTAAGTCTCAAGCCGTATTGACCATACGTATTGCATACGAGTCCTCCACGCTCGCCATGCGCGCGTTCCACCCGTTGAGTGCCAGCTGGTCAGCTGGTCAGCTGGCCAGGCCAGAACAGGACGAGGAGAACACGTGTGTGTTCCGCACACGAGCATGGAAAACATGTCAAGAGACAACAAGAGGTCGACGGAGCCTCTCCAGCCCCTTCCCCCTCCTTCCAGGCGTCCCAGGCGTCCCAGGTGTCCCAAGTCCCAAGGCTTGTGGACGATCAGCGGACGACGGATGACGGAGGTGTCTTGCCGGCCCTGGGCGGTCCAGGGGGGTGAAGAAAAAAGAAGGGGGTGTGGGTGGGCGAGCCCGTAGTCGGGTTCACAGTATAACCACTGTATGCGCACTGTTCCACTGTACCCTGTAACGCTCCGGCGCGCGGGTGTGGACCGCTAGGGGAACGCGTCTTGCAGCTCAATACACTTATATACCACCCACACTTTCCCCACCCCCTGGCCCAGAGGCGTCGCTAGTGCCCTGCTAGTGCTGCGCGGCCGCTGCTGTTTAATAAAACTGCGTCTTCCGTGTCTCCCAATCGGCCTGGACCCCTATAACCAACAGTGGGCTTGTGTGGTCTGGGGAGCGACTTTTTGAACAGGGTCTTGGGCCTCCGCGTTAGCTTCCGTCGTCCCCTGAGAAACCTTGTCTCTTCTCCAGAGCAGTGGACTCCCTTGTCCGCCGGCAAAAACGGCGGAAACCGTCAGAACGACAGAAGAACGAAGGAGCCAGCACCAGCTGCTCCGTATCTTTACTCCGTACGGAGTACCCTGTACAGATATAAAAGAGAGACTGGCAAAAGAAAACATCGGACAAGGGCTCCATGATTCAGCTTGGTCCACTGGAATATCCTTACAAGAGTTTCCCTACAATAGATGTCCAGGTGTCAGTAAACCCAGAAAAAAAAAAAGAAGGAGGCCACGTTCGAGAACAGAAATCGAGCAGCAGCCGAGAAGTGGAGCTGCCGTCTGTTGCTTTCCTTTCACGCATAGCTCGCAGGACCCCATCGCCGCCGTTTTTGGTTGCAGTGCTTTCTTTTCTCTTTCCCGTTTCTCTCCCCCCCCCTCCCCCTCCCCTCCCAAGAAGCGTCGATCGAAGCCAGCTTCAATGGGACCCCCCCTGATAGACGCCCCTCCCCCCTCGGAACCCTAGTCAGTGCCGAATAGGTCTCGCGAGGATAGGGGTAGAAAAGGCAACGGGCCAGAAAAAAAAAAGAGAAAAAAGGATCAAAAGGAGGTAAAAATAACCCTGGCACAAAAAGGCACGGAAGCAGCACGACGACACAAACAGGACGCACGGCTTAAGCTATCTCTTCTCGCGGCCGTGCTTGCACTCAACTCACACTCAAACTCACACATACACACTTCTTTATTCACTCTTGCTCATTCTCTTCCTCTCTCTTCCTCTTTAAAAAGCCGGATGGGCCCCTCCTCCCCTGCCCTCTTACTACTCTTGTCCTTGCGTTGATCTTTCCATCTTCTGTCCCGCGCCGTACGACGTACGCCCTTTCAACGTCACATCCCCAGGGCGCTCCGTCCTAGACTCCTTTTTTGCGCCGGTGCTTGTCTCTTATCTTCCGCCGGTGGGTGGCCGGCAGGGTGGCCGGTAGCCAGGCGACACCATGGCTGAACCCGCTTCGGAGAACAGGGCCGAAGTTGACGCCCCCAAAGCTGCCAAGGACAGGAACTGTCCGTATTGTGGCCAGGCTTTTACGTCCTCGTCGCTGGGCCGCCATCTGGATCTCTATATCAAGGAGCGAAACCCGAAGAAGCCCGATGGAATTCACAATGTCGACGAGATCCGGAAACTGCGAGGCAATGTCACTCGTCGCCAGATGAAGACCTCGCTTGGGCGTCGACACACCTCCACGCCTGCTGGCACCCCGCATGCACTCTCCAAGAAGGGCTCCATCTCCGATGTCGACTCTCCTGCTGCCCCATCACCTGCTGCAGCCAAGGATGCACTGAGCCCCGACCCGACCGCCATGTTTCCTATGGTGGCCCGATGGGAGGCCACTGGCGTCATCAACGAGGTTTTGGCTCAATCGCCCGAAGACGGGATGAATGACGGCATGCGGACTGGTGCTGAGACGGATCCGCGCCTAAGCGGGTACCAGGGCCGTCCGCTAGTTCCGTCCATCAACCGACTCGGTGCCAAGGCCGAGTGGGATATGAAGCAAAAAATGCAGGATGCTGCAGACAATGCCAGGGCAGCCAAGCTCGCATTGAGAGAGCTCCTAGGCATCCTTCGATCTGCAAAGTGAGTTGAACAGCCCCTCCCCTACTTCCCGTTTCTGCTGACACAGGACAATCTAGGGTCCAAATTGACTTGGGGTCCTCGCCATTTGATTTTGATCCATTGTCGATGAACTTTCCCGCACTCACTTTACGGTGTCTGCGACCAGCACCAACACTATTCGCCACTACTCTTCATCCGACCCCGTCATCCTGGTCCACCACACCACCAGGAGCAAGCCAGTATGAGGCCCTCAAGGCCTTCTTCCGAGAGGAGTTCCGCAAGTGGAAAGTGCATTGTGCGATGGCCACCACAGCATCTTTCGAGGAACTCAAGTATCCGCCATCCACCTCGCTTCAGCAACAGGACAAACAAGAAGCCGTCGAGCGAGCCGAAAAGAAGGCAGAGACCCTGGCGCTGGAGGCTGCAGAGCACGTGGACGCCACATTTGCAGCATGGGACACCCTTCCGCCAGAGCGACAGATGGAATTGTGGGTGCTGGAGCTCGCCCGGGGCGTCGCGACGAAGCAGACGGAAACCGACAAGCTGAAACAGGCATATCATGGCCTGGAGCAGGAGGTGATGAATCTGAAGATGCAAATCGAGCAGCTCAACCGTCTGCAGCAGCCGCGCGAGTACAAGATTGTGCCGCCCATGACGATCCCAATGAGTGAGAAGCTGGCCATGCTTATCCAGGACGAGGCTGTCACCCATGGCCGCCGACGAGTTGGTTGGGTGCTGGAGGACCGGAGTTCCGACTTGGACACGCTGCTGTCTACCGCTGTCGACCGCTGGAAGAGTGTGGTGGCATCAGCACGGGCGGCCAGCCGTGGCATGGCCGGGCAGCGGCCGCTCGGGCAGACGACACCGACAGCGGGCAGCAACGGAAACAGCGCGACCAACACTCTTGTGCCTCCGACGTCCAACCGGTCGACGCCGTCTCTCGCCTCACCTGGACAGGGCCCAGGCCAAGGGCAAGGACAGGGGCAGGGGCAGATGTGGCATCCACAACAACAATTGCCGCGTCCTACAGGGGTGTCGAATCCGACGACCCCGACGGCGCCAGCAGCCATGATGGAGGCAGTGTCGCGGCAGCAGAGAAAAGAGCCGGAACGTAAGCAAGGTACGCAGCAGCAACGCCAGCAGCATCTACAGCATCAGCCGGTGCAGCCAGTGCAGCTGGTGCCACAAGTCCCGGCCATTCAATTCGTCGAAACCGATCAGCCAATCGCTTCACAACAGCAACAGCTGACGCCACAGGTGCCAGAGGTGGATAACGAAGGAGGATCAGACGAAGACGAAGAAGAGGAGGATGACGACGAGGAAGATGAGGAGATGAGCGACAAGGATGCGGATGCTGAGATGGAAGACGGCGACGAGTTCGCTCACATGCACACCCCCATCTCACGGGCCATGCCGCCGACCGTGGCAGCTCCCATTGCGCCACAGCAGCAGCTGATGCCCACACCGCCGATAGAGCAGATACAGCCGCAGCAGCCGCAACAGCAGCAGCAGCAACAACAGCAACAGCAGCAGCAGCAGATGATGACGCAGATGAAGATGCCACGGTCTCGTCCTGTCATGCAGCAACAACAACAGCAACAACAACAGCAGCCACAGCAGCAGCAACAACCACAACAGGCTCTGCCGACAGCAGTGGTTGGTGTCGTTCCCAATGGCTTAGGAAGCGCACAGGCCAACATGGGCCGGGCGGTAGCCAACGTCACGGCCGTTCATGGCCACTCAGGACACCATATGATGCATCAGGCAGATATGGGGCTGGCCCTCGCTGGAGACACCATGTTTATGGACTGATGGACACAGGGAATTGGCTAAGAGAAAAAAAAGCTCTTGCCACAGGAGGCAATCAGAGCTATTTGGTGGATCAATGGGGGTGAAAACGGCTTGCAAACAACGGCGTGCATCTGGTTTGAGGCTTGGAGGTTCCCCTTGTTCTCTTCACGGCGTATATAATGCCCCTGTATTATAATGTGTAAAGACTATGTACCTTACGTAATAGTGGCCCAGACAGAAACGATCAGCCTGTTACACCAATTTTGGGGCCCGTCGTTCCTTCTAAATGCGCTCCTTGGTTTCTTGGTTCCTTTGGTTCGTTCCCTTGGTCTCGGCCGGAAAGACCAGAGCTGACCCTGACGTCTTTCTATAAAAAGAGGATCCACTTTTCTTTTTACCCTACTAGTTTTTGTGACTCAACCCCGCCAAAAAAAAATTAGTGACCGGTTTGAGCCCCTCGACGATTAACACAAATCTGGGTTCGCAACACAGACGGCCACAACCGATTGCTCACGCACGCACGCATTCCTACTTCGATAAACTTGTGAATCGCAATGGCGGACTCGGCCCCCGCAGAACAGCCAGCGGCACAGCCGGCAGCAGACCTGCACCTCGACGAGGTGACGGGCGAGCGTGTGAGTATAAGATGGCGATGGCGATGACGATGAAGAAAGAAAGGAACAAGGCAAAAGAAAGAAGGAAGCTGACACACGATAGGTCTCCAAGACGGAGCTCAAGCGTCGCCAGAAGCAGCGGCAGCGGGACGAGAAGAAGCAGCAGAAAGCGGCCGTGACGGCGGCAGCGGCACCGGCCAAGAAGGCAGCTGTCGGTCCAGTGCCGATTGTTGAAAAGGACTTGGATCCACGCGAGTACTACAAGATCCGCTGCCGGCAGGTGGAGGGGCTGCTGCAGACGAATGACCCGAACCCGTACCCGCACAAGTTCCAGGTCAACTACGACACGTACAACTTTAACAAGGACTTTGACCACCTCAAGTCGGGCGAGGTCGACCAGACGCGCGAGCTGCGCGTGGCTGGGCGCATCTTCACGGCGCGGCGCGCGGGCACCAAGCTCATCTTTTACGACATCCGCACGGGCGCCGACACCAAGACGGTCGGCACGCGGCTGCAGGTCATGTGCCAGTCCCAGTACGTCAAGGAGGACGGCGTGTCCTTTGACAAGCAGCATGCCCACCTGGCCCGCGGCGACGTCATCGGTATCGTCGGCTATCCCGGCCGCACGGCGCCCAAGAGCCGTCTGGAAAAGGGTGAGCAGGGCGAGCTGTCCATCATGGCCACCGAGGTCATCCTGCTGTCGCCTTCGCTGCACATTCTGCCCACGGAATACTACGGCTTCAAGGACCACGAACAGCGTTTCCGTGCCCGCTACCTCGACCTGCTGTTCAACGATGCCTCGCGCGAGACCCTCTGGAAGCGCAGCAAGATGACCAAGTACATTCGCGACTTTTTCAACGAGCGCGAGTTCATCGAGGTCGAGACGCCCACCCTCGCCGCCGTCGCCGGCGGCGCCACGGCTCTGCCCTTTGTCACCCACCACAACTCGCTCAACCGCGAGCTCTACATGCGTGTCGCCCCCGAGCTGTACCTCAAGATGCTCATTGTCGGTGGCTTCAACAAGGTCTTTGAGCTGGGCAAGAACTTCCGCAATGAGGGTGTCGATCTGACCCACAACCCCGAGTTCACCAGCATTGAGTTCTATGCTGCCTACTACGATGTCTATGATGTGATGGCCCTGACGGAGGAGCTCGTCTCCGGCCTTGTCAAGCACCTCACCGGCTCGTACAAGACGAAGTTCACTACGCAGCACGGCGAGACGTACGAGGTGAACTGGGAGGCGCCCTGGCGACGCATCGACATGATCCCGGAGCTCGAGAAGATGTATGGACAACCCCGTCGAACATGCCAGATTATAGAACCGCTTACTAATCAACGATCTACAGTACCGGCAAGACGTTCCCTGCCGGCGACCAGCTGCACACGGATGAGACCAACAAGTTCTTCCGCGACCTGCTGACCGAGCTCAAGCTCGAGTGCGCTCCGGTGCGTTTCCACAACGGCTTCTGGCATGACCAACTGCAACTAACCACAGCCGTGTAGCCTCTGACCAACGCACGCATGCTCGACACTCTTGTCGGCGAGTACCTTGAGTCGCAGTGCATTTCCCGTATGTTCCCATGCCATTGGACACTTCGTCCTCTACACTATGCTAACAAGTTGCAGCTGGTTTCATCCTGAACCACCCCCAGATGGTTTGTCCCTTCTCTTTTTATGTACACAAGGACGTCGCTGACATTCTGTAGATGTCTCCTCTGGCCAAGTACCACAGAGATCGCAAGGGTCTCTGCGAGCGATTCGAGGCCTTTGTCTGCAAGAAGGAGATTGCCAATGCTTACACGGAGTTGAACAACCCGTTCGACCAGCGGATGCGCTTCGAAGAGCAGGCACGGCAGAAGGCCCAGGGCGACGACGAGGCTCAGCTCATCGACGAGAATTTCCTCCGTGCGCTTGAGTACGGTCTCCCGCCAACTGGCGGCTGGGGTCTGGGCATCGACCGGCTGGCCATGTTCCTGACCAACAACTATGCCATCCGCGAGGTCATCTCGTTCCCCATGCTCAAGGAGGACAAGCTTGCCGGCGACAAGTTTGCCGCCGAAGAGGTCGACGTGCCTCCTCTGCCGGAAGAGGGCATTGGTAAGTGACGCCTACTTTCTCCTTCTTTCTTTTCTTCGTTGACAACCTCCTGTCTAGCCCATAAATAAATATAAAAAAAGACATCTTCAGAGAGGGAGGACTACTGGGATTTCAAGGCTGGACAGGAGGCAGGAGGCATGAAATGGGACATTGTTGTTTTTAATAACAACATATATCACATCGTATCTTACAAGAGTAGAAATCAAGGTGGAGATGAACGATCCTAACAGAACTCCCTTAAATACGGAGTAAGCAGTAGCTCCTTGCTCATGTCTATGGCTTTGTCGTGACCCTGGACCCCAAGTTCGCCGCCGGCGCCGTCCGCGACAGTTGCCGCTGGATCATGCGCAGACTCGACTTGGGAATGTGCAGTCGCTGACTAAGCACGAGAGCGCCGCTCAGCAGCGCCAGAGCGCCGGCCTGGTGCGTGGCGGCCAGGTGCGTGGGCACCATGTAGATGAGTGTGGTGATACCGAGAGTGGCCTGCATCAGCACAAGGTGGACGAGGCCGGTGGTGCCGCGGAGGACGTCGGTGGGCAGCTGGGGAGCCATTCTGCCACGGCGGGCATAGAAGAAGAGGGCCAGAACAGAGAAGAAGGTCGTGGTGGCGAGGATGCGGTGGTCGAGCTGAACGAGGGACGGGTTCTCGAGCAGGTTGCGCCACCAGAGATCACTCTGGTCGGGTTTGCGCGCGTAGTGGGCGTCCCACAACTCGGCCTTGGGCGGTGTCAGTCCGTTGCCCATCATGGGGAACTCATTGTAGATGAGGCCGGCGTCGAGACCGGCGACCAGGGCACCGGACATGGCCGTGACAAAGATGAAAGCCGTCAGGGCCAGCACGATGCGCCGGAACGGCTGCAGGGCGGGCAGCGAAAGAGTCGAGGCCAGGCGGGCAGCGGCGGCAGGATCGGCGCGCAGGCGGTGGTCGCGCAGGACAGAGAGACCGGCCAGCAGCATCCAGGAGTAGCAGACAAAGGCGGTGGCCAGGTGGGTAGTCAGGCGGTACTGGGAGACGCGGGGCGGCAGGGCATCCTTGTCAAAGAGCTCGTCGCGCAGGCCAGAGCTGACCATCCACCAGCCAATGAAACCCTGGAAACCGATCAGACTGGCGATGCCAAACAGCTGCCAGGCCATGGGCTTGGTGACACGGCGGCGGGCGACAAAGTAGACAGCGGGGACGACAAAGGTCAGACCAATCATGCGGCCCCAGAGACGGTGGAACCATTCCATAAAGTATATCTTTTTGAATTCTTCCAGGTTCATGTGGGCGTTGAGGCGGGCAAACTCGGGGCTCTGGCGGTAGCGGGCAAATTCAGCTTCCCAGTCCTCCTTGTTGCGGGGCGGCAGAGCACCGGTGACGGGGCGCCACTCGGTGATGCTGAGGCTGCAGGATGTCAGATGATGGGCCATGCAAGGGCCCATGGGTCATGAACCATGAAACCATGAGGATCAACCGGGGGTGGAGGTGGAGGTCGCCGTATAAGACAAAAATATTGCCCACTTACCCAGACTCGGTCAGACGGGTCAGGCCGCCCCAGACGACAATACCAAAGACACTGGCGGCACTGGCAATGAGAAAGTAGGCCGAGGCCTTGGACGATACTTCAGGAAAAGAGCTGCTCTTGCTGGAGGAACTCGAGGAACTCGACGAGCTCAACGAGGCTGTGGCAGCGTCGGCCGCTGCGGACGAGACGCTGCCATTGGCGGCGGCAGCCGTGGTTAGGGACCGTGACAGAGAGGTGGCCCTGGCGGTCTGGGTGAAGAAGTTTCGTAATGGAGCAGGTGTTCGTTCCTTTTGATGTGCCAAGGCCGACGAGGTGGTGGTGATGGAGCGCAGGCGGGTCTGAGGCTGTGGGAACAGCAGCTGTAAGCATGAGAGCTGTGGTCTCAGCGGCTGGCGCACGCATTGCTGGCAGGAGAAGGGCAAGCGAGTGACCTGGATGGCGGTCCTCCGCAGGCCAGCCTCGAAGAAGGCCATTTTGTAGCAATTGTGAGGGGAAAATGTGCCTGTGCGAGAGCAGCAGAGGCAGAAGCGATTCGAAAACGAGCTATTGCCCACTTTTAAAACTTTAAAAATCGAGAGCTGGTGGCGCCACATTGTCAGGCCATGCAAGCCACATCCACCACTCAGACGGTCACATTTATTCAGCGCATGGATATGTGTTTAAGAGAGTGTATGTAAGTAAATTATGTGTACATGCATATTCGTGTCAAAGGACCGCAAGGGATATTCCAACAACCCATTCCTATTCCGTAGACAACAGACATGTCCGCACACGGCCAACAAAGAAACAGAGAAAGGTTCAAGATGGAGAGAGGCCCCAGCAGTCGTCTGTACAGGACGCACTTCCATCTTGACACACAACATTCATCGTTACAGCCATGACCAGTCTTTTGAACATTATCACCAACCGGGACGAATATGCGGCGGTGTCCCCTGCCATGCCCAGTGGATGGCTTCCCATTCGACGCAGGCGGGATGGGCAACTGTTTGTCGGCCAGAGACTCAAGTTGGTCAACGCGCCACAGCCACAGCCACCGCAGCAGCAGCAGCAGCAGCCAAACAGACCTCCTGTCAATTTTCATGCGCTGCTGACCACTGGTTATCTTGATAAAGCGGCTGGAGCGGCCGACGCCGGAGGAGATAGTGCTGCTGCTGCCGGTGCCGCTACCGGAGATGGAGCTGCCGTGGCCGACGCCACTCAGGAAAAGGGCGAGGTCTTCTACAAAACCCTACAGCGACTGCTCCGCCACGACAACCTCGTCTCTATTGAAGCCGTCACTGCCGTCTCCGTTCCTCTACTGCCGGGACGTGACGTCGAAGTCCCCATGATCGTCTGGGACCTCTGCGATGCCGGCACGCTGGCCGCCCTCCTCGCCGACCTGCCGGATATGGCCCGGACTGGCATGTACGGCGGCCGCACCGGCAGTCTGCACCAGGGCATGACGTTTGTGCCCGAGTCGCTGTGCTGGCACGTCGTGCGCAGTGTGCTGCAGGCGCTTGCCTGGCTGCACGACGGCTATGCCACACTCGAAGCGACTTTGGACGAAGCCGGCGAGGTCGTGCTGCCGCAGCCGCAGGCCGACTGGATGCCGATCGTGCACCGGGCGGTGTCACCGGAGCATATTTTTTTCCAGCACCCGCTCGGCTCCGAGACGTACGGCTGCTGCAAGCTCGGCTGCTACAGCGAATGTCTGGTATCGGGACAGGTGGACGGGCCGCACGCGCGGACGTCGCTGGCGGCGGCGCCGCCGACGCACCTGATCCAGGGCAACGTGAACGTGCTGGGCCGAGACTATTTCTGCACGCGGGGGTTGGACTTGGGGGGTCTGGGCGAGGTGCTGCACCACATGATGGAGGGTCAGCCGTGGATGACGGCGGCGGAGAAGAACGACGCGCAGATGCGTGTGGCCCGGCGGAAGGTGTTGCTTGGACAGCTGGACGCCGAGGACGCAGCGGATGTGGTCCATGACAACGACAACGACACGGACGGGACTGTGGACGGCGAGGTCGGGTACACGCATGCGCTGCGGAAGCTCCGGCGAGATCTGTTGCGGTACACAGATGGACAGGACTTTACGGGAGGCAAAGAAGTGGTGCTGGAGGTGTTTGACCAGGCGGAACGTGGGTATCTGTGGTGGCGTCGTAATACGGCAGACGGCTGGCAGTATGTGGATGTCTCGGATGTGTGGGAGACGGAGGAGTGAGGGCGAGGTGGAGGTGGAGGATAAAGTGTGATTACGGAATATGGAATATAATATGTAGAAATAACATATGGAGTATTTACGGATTATCTTACGCGAGGATATGGGCGACGACCCCTGTAAATGTTGTAGATTGACCGGAACAGCTTGCCTAACGCGCCGGTATCTTAGCGCTAATCCGCCTGCGGGGTTAGAGCGGCCGCTAAGCTACAGCGCTGATAAGAACACGTTCAAGGGCCGGTGGCACCTCTGGACCATCGCTTTCCCTTTTCCGCCCAAGTCGTCCGACCGCAGCAAGTTCCATTAATTCCAGATTCCAGATTCCGCATTCCGCATTTCCCTCGTTTTTTTTTTTTTCCGCATCGATCCCGTCTTGGGCCCTGTCGCACTACGCGCGTGCCATGAACCGCTGCCAAGCGGTCGAGGAACGGTCCGTCGGCGTTTGAACATATCGTTGGCCTTTTCTCTTCTGTCTCTTTTCTGTTTTCTCTTCCGTCTCTTCTGTTTTCTCTCCTCTTTTCTCTCTCCTCTTTTTCTTCTCTCACTCCTCTTTTCTCCTCCTCCTCCTCAACCATGGCGTATCCTCCGACTCCCCCTCTACTCCTCACCCGCCGACTCTCCTCCTTCCTACACTCCAGCCTCGTCGCCCTCCAGGAACAGCACCACCAACAACCTGCTCTCCAGACGGCCCTCCTCATCACCCCATCCGGCAAGCTGCTCGCCTACGACTCCACCGTCCCCGTTCGCACCCTGCGCACCCAGTCCTCCGTCGCCGCCTCTCTCTGGGCCATCCACGCCGCCTCGTCCTCCTCTGTCGGTGTCGCCCTCGGCAAACCTGGCTCCCAAGACGTCGCCGACCATCCACCTCCACCCGTCTCTTCCTCCACCGCTGCTAGCCGAACCGGTGAGCATCCGCTCGCCAGCCCGGGCAGTCTTGGCCCGGATGACGACAGCGACCATGAACATGAACACGACCACGACCACGACCACCGGCTACAGCAGCAGCAGCATGACGACGGCAGCGCGCCCGTGAGCATCGCCGCCAGCTTCAACGGCGGCGCCGTCTTTGTCGTGCGCCGTCTGCGCTGCGGCCTACTGTTCGCCTGCGCGACGCCGCCACCGCCGCCGTCATCTTCGTCGTCTCACCTCCACGCGCAGGCCTCCTCGCGGCCGGGCACGGCCGGCTCGGCCGCCCCTATCACGGCCACGCCCATTGTGCCGCTGACACCCACAACACTACCACCCCCACAAACCGCGCAGTCTTCGCTGCTGCGGACACCGACCCACACCACCTCGCCAGCCGCAGCCACAGTCACAGCTGCCGCTGCCGCTGCAGCAGGATCGCCATCTTCACATCCTCCGTCGCCTCTGCCACGGGTCTCTGTGACGACCGACTTATCTACAATCTCCTCCACCTCCTCTCCCTCTCCTGCTGCCGCCACGGCGAGCACTACAACAGAAGGCCTGACGGCCACGACTGCTGCTACGACCGAGGACGGACGGCCAGGCACGGCCACCGATGCGGCTTCGGTGACCAGCGCAGGAACAGCCACGACAGCCGGCGGTGGCACCGGCGGTCTCTTTGGTCATCGCAGCTCGGTGGCGGCTACGGTGGCGGTCGCACGGCGACAGGTCGAAGAATTGGCACGGCTGCTGGACGAGAAGTTGGGCGCACTCTCGGTGCCCGAGGAGAATATTGGCGTCAACGGGTTCCGTTGACAGGGGGGCCAGGAACAAAACGGACGGGCAGGCAGGAAGGCAGGCAGGCAAGCGGTGGGACATCCAAGGAACAGTCGGTCTGGTTGTGCGGAACACTTCACAGTATAATAGAACGGAGGCATACCCGATGATTACTAATATGATGGTTCTTTTCCCATGTTTCCAGTAAAGAAAGTAAAATGCCGGTGTCTACTTGGTACCAAATGTGTTAGGCCAGTCTGTATGTATGTCATCGTTGTGCTCTATGCTTGTCCATGCTGAAGGAAAGCGAAAAAGAATGAAATCGAGGAAAAATCTCAAAAGAAAAGAAAAAAACGCCGTAGTTTCCCAGCAATAAACAGACTTCCCATATCCTCCTTCCTCCCCTTTCCCTTCCACCTCCCCCTTCTCTATTCTATACTCAAACGTGTAATGCTGTCGTTGGCATCGGCCATGGTCTGGTAGCCGACACGGCCCTTGCTGCCGACTCGGCCAGTCCCGGTATTTCCACCGGTACTGCCGTCTGTCGGCGTCGGTCCCATACCGCTGTTGCTGCCTCCAGGCAGCGGTGGAAAGAACCGGGCTTCCGGATAGCTACCATTGCTGCCGGGCCGCGACGACGGCAGGCCCCAGGGGGCCACGTCCCGCTGTAGCGGGCTTTGCATGATGGGACTATTGTGCACACTCATGCCGGGACTGACGGCACGCCGCTTGAAACTGACCGGATCCAGGTCGTCGTCGCGGCGGCGCTTGCTGTTGATGCGGCGCGTAATCTCAGCCGCACTGGGCAGACACGGCTGGCCTGGCGTTCCCGGCTGGCTCGGCTCCGGGTGTTGCTGTTGCTGCTGCTGGGACGGACCCAGGACAAGGCGACTCGGCTGCGGCGTGCCGTTGCCGGACGAGCTCGACGTCACGGCAAAGGTGGCGCTCTGCGACCCTGAGCCGGTACCCAGGGGAGAGTCCATGGATATGTCGTCGACAGACGAGCCGCGAGGCTGCTGGCGCGGCGGCGTCGTGCGCGCCATGGCAGAATTCTGTGGATCAAAGGCTGCCCACAGCGACCGGCCTCGGACCTGACTCTTGTCGGCCGGCAGTTTCATGCCTGCCGAGAGTCCCAAGCCCGCTGAGGCGTCCATGGCCATGTCGTCGTCGGGAACGTCTTCGAGGTTATCAAAGATCATCGGGCTCGAGCTGGCCGTCGTGGCTGTTGACCGTAGCGGCGGTGGCGGTGGTAGGAGTGGTGGCAGTCGTATATGATCTGGTTCCATGTCGCTCTCGAGGACTTGGCGCACGACTTCGGCTTCACGCCGGAAGTCCGACTCAACCGGGGCACTTTCCTCGGCCAAGGCCGCCCGGATGCGCGCAAAGCCTTTGGTTTTGGGCTAGACTGTTAGGAAGAGGAGACACAGAAAAGAGAGAGAGAACGTACCAAAAGATTGCCACGCCGAGTCACGACGCGGCGCACGACGCCTCGCTGGCCATCGCGACCCATCAAGAACCCTTCGCCAGCTTCCATCTGTGCCTTGTGATTGTCGTCACTTTCGCTTCCCGAAATGTGCAGCTGGTTAGCAGCCCAGCTGATGCTCTCGCGACGGGAGTGAGCAGCAGCGGCTGCTGCTGCGGCAGCACTGCTGCTATCTCGGCCCAGAATGTAGCTCGGCGGCGACCGGGCACCGCTGCCACTGCCGCTGCCGGACCCGCCAATGGCACTGAAGCCGAGGCCGAGGCTGCCGAGAGTGTTGCGGCCCTTGCGCTTGGACTGCTTCCGGGGACGCTGGCGATGCTGAAAGGAGAGCAGACTGTTCATGGCCGGCGAGCCGGGCAGCGTGGAGACGGGGCCGGCCGAAGTGGGGGTCATGGCAGGGGTGCTCACGCGACCGACCTGGGGTGTGGTGACAAAAGGTTCGTCCTGGTCTTCGTCCATGAGATCGTTGTCGTCGGAGCTGGAGGAGGAATCGGAACATGCATAGTTGACGCTGCCGAGGGAGCTCGACGGGTAGGTTTTTTCGGGGCCGCGGCCGCCCATGAGGGACCACAGAGAGTTGGAGGATTCGGTGGCGCCGCCAAAGTCGCCGGGCTTGCGGCCGGGGATGTTCATGGCTGCACGGCTGGCGGAGACGGTAGGCGACAGGTCGGGGGAGGACTGTTCGGCCAGAGTGGAGTGGTGGAGACTGGTGGCGGCGCGAGAGAAATCGAGGCCGCGGGAGCGGCGCGGCAGAATGTTTGTGGGCGAGGCATAGATCTGGGAGGGATCGAGTTTCGGAGAGAGCGGGATGGGTTTGGACATGTAGGTGGGCTGGTTGAGGAAGAGCAGCTGTTGTTGTTGCTGCTGAAGAAGGGAGCTGTTGATCGAAACGGGCGTAGAGGGGGCGACGTCCTTGTTCTGTTTGCAGTCTGTTTGCTGTTGGCTCTGGCTCTGCTGCTGTTGCTGGTCTTGCTGGTCTTTCTGGTCCTGCTGCTGGTCCTGCTGCTGCTGGCCCTGCTGGCCCTGCTGATCTAGTCCTTGCCTCTGTTGGCCACTAGGCAGCTGCAGCGCCATGGCCCGATGCTGGAAGGAGGATAGTCGGCGTGGGGTGGCTGGAGCCATTATGTCGACGGTCGAGCTGCCGATGGAGCTGTCGTCGCGACAAGCCGGGCGGGCGGTGGCGGCGTCGAGCAGCAGGGGCGAAGGAGACAAATGGCCGCGACTGGGCGTGCCGGCACCTCCATCAGACATGGAGCGCGTCTTAGTCAGGGGCGACGACGGCATCGCGACATCGGCAGTTGATCGGACGGCAGTGGATGATTCGACACGGGACGACGGAACATCCTTGACCGTGTCCAGGACACCCAGGACGCCCAGGGTGCTTGCATCGTCGCAATCCATAGTGGTGCATGCAAATCAGAAGATCACAAATATCAGAAGATCAGAAGACGTCACCCGGCAGAAAGAACAAGAACAAAAACGGATCGCGGCTGGGAATCCCAACAGCCCGCGCGTCCAGCCTGTTACCGGCAACGCATTGGTTAGATCACGCAGTTGGTCATGAAAGCAAATGGGACGATGGTGCCAACGGATGCATGACACGGCAGGTCTTGGGGGGACGGGGCGCAGATGGAGACACACAAGGAGGGAGACAAAAAAAAAAGCAAAAAAGCTGGGACGTGCCTCTTTCTTTGGAACGTTTTCGGCCTTGCTCTGTAACGGGCAACTTCATGCAGTAGCGTTGCTTAGTAAGACATCTGGGGGCGGGGCGGTCAGTCGCCGTTGCTGGCAGTTTCCAGCACGCCTACAGCGGGGTTTCCGCACGGTCTTTTACAGTCTCCCAGTCTTTCATCTTTCGTCTTTCATCTTTCCTTACACGTCACGGCATCTTCCGGTCTCTTCGTCTGAATATCTCGAATCCGGTCCGTCTGATCCATTGCTTTCCACCAGAGGAATGGGCCCCACTCATTCTGCCGGCATTACTTGGCGGTGAGTACGGAGTAAGGTGACTACCGGATGCTTAGTCATACCATATCGCATTCATCCCAAACCCTGGCTCGGGAATTCGTACCCGCGCCACCCGTGCCAGATGCTCTTCCTTCCACCGATACATCTCTACCCAGCCCTCCTGGTCGTCCGTCAACGCCAGCCACTCCTCCGACCAGTCGCACGGCGCCACCGCGTTCGAATGCCCCCCGCTCGTCGGCGTCGGCTGCAGACAGATCTGTCGCTCAATGCTGCCGCACCCCCGCAGCCGGAACGCCGCAATGTACCCTGTCAGATCGAACCGGTTCGCCCGCGCCGTTGCAAACAGGTACTGCCCGCTGCGGTCGAGCGCGCACACGTCGCTGCGGTACAGCCCCTTGCTCGTCGCCCGGTCGCGCGCCTCGATCCCCGGCGGAATCAGCGGATACGCATGGTGCGTGTACACGGGCAGGTGGCTGGCCGGGTCGATGACGTATTCGCACAGCCGGTTGCCCGCCTCCATGAGCGCGTACAGGTATTGTCCGGACGGGTGCATGGCCACCCAGCGCGGGTGGTCACCGGGCGCAGGGGCATCGACGCTGCCGACCAGATCAACCTGACCGTCGTCCCGCTTGCGGTGCACCCAGAGCTTGTTGGCCGAGAGGTCGGCCGAGTACAGGTACGTCTCGGAGGGGTCAAAGACCATGCCGTGAATGCCCGAGTTGGGCTGGTAGGGGTAGTTCTGGATGTTGGCCTGCAGCTGTCCGGACGGCGCGACCGCGAACACGTTGCCGTAGCCGGCATGCTTGTAAAAGGGGTTGCAGTAGACGGCATAGGGCGGTTTCCGGGCCGGCAGCAAAAAGATGGCGCGCGTGTTGGTTGTGCTGGACTGTGCCTCGGCTGCGAATTGTCAAATTGTCAATTGTCAATTGTCAATTGTCCATTGCCAGTCTCGCCAAACTTCCCTGGTGGAATGCTTACGGTCACCGCCAATGGGATGAGAGGCCTCGTGCACAATATCTGTAGGGCTCTTGACGGTGAAGCTCGCCCATTTCTTCATGGCCGAGCCGTACAGATTCTTCTTGGCATGCTGTGTCTTGGGTCAGTTGCCTGGCATGTCTTCTACACTGCTTGTTCCACGTACGTCGAATGCCATCCACGATATCGGCTCGTCATGCGGTATTTCTGTCCGTTTCACCAGCCGCATCTCCAGTGTCTCGTCGTCAAACTGAACCGTAAAGATGGCCCCTGGCGGCGTCCAGGTCCCAATCATCAAGTGGTGGAGAGGCATCTCGACGTGGACGACCGGTACTGGTCACTTTTAATAGGACGTGTGTATTGGGTATTGGGTAATGGGCATTGGCTTTGAGTATTGGGTGTCCCTGTCGTATAAACACCAGAATATATGAGACGAGACCTGCATCGCCGGGAAAACATTAGCATGCGGCCCTGCAGCATTAGCGTAGGCGGCGGCAGTCAATTCGGGATGTCCTGCCTTCGGCAGATTAGTTGATCCTACACACCGTTTAACCATACCCACCGGTAGCGGAACGGAGCTTCATGCAGGGCTAACAAAGCTGGCGGCTAAATTCTTTACCGCTGGCACTCGCCTTTTTCATTGGAAATGCTACGACGGATGAAATTCCTGGAAAGGAAAGACCCGATGCCTTATACGAAATGGTGTACTCCGTATTAGCGGCTCTTCTCCCCCCAGCTGGAGTTCCCCGCACAGAGGGTTAATGATATTCCGACCTCCTCGTTCAGCTATCAACATCTTTACTCCGTACTTCACACCGAGTTCGCAGACTGATGCCCGAAATGAATGAATGAATTGCCCGTTCACGCCTTAGGTTACCCTATATGATTATGAGCTGCAGAAAATTACGACAACCACAACATCCACAACCACCACAACCACGAATCCCCATTAACATCCTCCTCTTCCCCCTCCAAGCTCCCTCGTCTTTTACAAGACTCAGAACTTGGTAGGGTTCTTTCGCTTCTTGCGTCGGTTCTTCTTCTTCGAACTGCTACCACCACCACCACCGCCGCCACTCTTCGCCGGCCCGCTTTCCGGAGTCGGCTTAGACGACGTCTCGGCCGCCGAAGAGGAGTCGTGACCATGGGAGTCGTGGTCGTTAGAACCGTTCTCCTCCATTTCTGACACGGCTCTGCTCATCACTGGCGGCGTATGCAATCGACTGCCCATAAATAAGTGCGCTCGCTCGCTGTGGCCCAACATCACATTGTCCTCCTCGGCCGAGCTGCTCGTCTCTAGCACCACCTTGCGGATACCACCCGTCTCAATCACATTCTCCGTGATGCTACCGCTACGCACGTGCATCCGCTGCGAAAGAACAGGGCTGTGCGTGGTCACAGAAGTCATCAAAGCTGTACCGCTACCGCTGGCACTACCGGGACTCGCCGGCACAGAGTGGTGCGTAATGCCCGTGATTCCCGTAATGCCAGTAATTCCAGTAATACCCGTGCTGGTCTTGCTGGCCTTGCTAGTCATGCTGCTCGTGCGGTGATGCTCTTCCTCGTGCGGCAGTGGATCATCAACGGCAGGATCCTTGCCAACATTCACCACAGTAGCTGGGGTAGTGCCGACATCAACCACAGTAGCCGGAGTAGTCCCAATGTCGATCCCGGTGGCCGGAGTGTTACCAATATCAGCCGCACTAGCCGGAGCTTTGCCGATATCAATTGCAGCAGCTGGAGCCGGGATCTCAACCGAAGTCCAGTCTTCAGCCGGGGCTTCAACCGGGGCCTCAACTGGGGCTTCAACTGGGACTTCAATCACGGCTTCAATTGTGGCTTCAACCGGAGCTTCAACCGCGGCTTCAATCGTGGCCTCAACTGAAGCTTCAATCGGGGCTTCGATTGGAGCTTCAACCGGGGCTTCAGCCGGTGCTGCAACCGGAACCTCAACCGGAACCTCAACCGGAACCTCAACCGGAGCTTCAATAGGGGCGTCTTCAACCAGAACGTCTTCAACCGGGGTGTCTTCAACCGGAGCAGGAACCTCAGCCGGGGCCACATCCTCATCCGGAGTCACATCAATCAGAGCTGCATCCTCGACCAGAGCCCGAGCTCCGATTGGAGCCTGGGTTTCCACCGGAGGAGGCGTAGCAGCACGCGATCCCGTTCCGTAACCATGTAGTGAGGCCTTTGGGCTGTCGCGTCCAGAAGTGGGCTGCTGCTTCGAAGCCAGCAGTCCAGTCGTCTCATCACAATACTCATCTTCATCTTCCTGGTCATGGCTATGGTCCTGATCTTCTTCCACGACAGCGTGCTCTGGCACGTCACCCTGGGCCAAGTTGGCGCGGGGCCCGGCAATCGCTGGCTTAATCTTGATTGTTGTCGAGCGCGTTTCCTTTGGATTAGCAGCGCGGTTGGACGGGCCGAGGTGGCGCAGGTGCTGCCAGACTTCGTCGATGTTGGTGCGCACGGGAACGCTGGTCATACGACCATCGGACCCGGCCGAATAGCGGCGCATCATGAGGGTGGCCTTGGGACTGGACGAAAGGGGCTGCGCATCCAGGGGGGACGCGTTGTGCGCCGCCAGGGCCTGATGTAGGTCATTAGCATTGTCTGTGGCCTCCACCGTCACCGAAGTTCCACTGGCTGTGGCCAGGCTGCTCACTTCCACCGCCAACGATCGGTTGCGAATGGGACGTGCACGAGGGGCGGGCTGCAGGCGGCGAATGGCTTTGTGGACATCAATGTAGACATCCGACTCGTCGATGATTTCCCTGTTTTGTGAGCACGTGACCAGGAAGATGAAAGACGAAAGAACAAAAGAGCAAATACGCACTCTCCAATCAACTCCTCAATGACATCTTCGAGGGTTACAACACCGAGAGCGCCGTGGTCGTCACCCGGGTACTGCGAAACCAAAACCATGTGCGACTTGCCCTCCTGGAAGAAGTTGACAATGTCGAGACAGCTTGTCTCCGGGCGGGTCTCGGGAAGGGTAGCGAGGGGGAACTCGCTGACGAGTTTCTTGTCATCGGGGTCGTAAGTAATCAAGATCTTGACCAGAAGCATGCCGACGAAATTAGTGGGGTTGGCAGGTTCGTGAATGGGAATACGCGAGTAGCCGGCCGACAGGATCAGGTCCATGGTGGGCTCGTCGAGGACCGTGTCCTCGGACATGGTAAAGACATCTTCCATGGGGGTCATGACGTTGGACACGGGCTTTTCCTTGAGATCAAGGACGGCACTGATGATGGTGACCTCGTCCTGGTTGAGGCGCTCCGAGACTTCGCCCAGGGAGCGGTGCAGAGTCACGAGAGTCTTGAGGCCACTCTTCTTGTAAACGGTGCCGTGATCCTTGCCGAGGGCACGATCCAGGACCTTGGCCGTGGGCCAGGCGATGGGAGCCAACAGCCACATGAGGACGAGAACGGGCTTGGACATGATGCCGCCGATCTGGAGGCCATAGCGAACGCAGATCGACTGTGGCAAAACTTCGCCGAAAACGACTGCATGATGCATCCTTATCAGTGATGGGGCTCTTCGCCAAAAGGGTCCGCAGTGCAAAAGCAGCAAGCCTACCAATCAACAGTGTACTTCCGACAACAGCAGCGACACCGCCTCCGAGGCAGCGGTCGAGGACCACAGGGAGGGTCTCGTTGACGATAACGTTGGAGAGGAGTAGGGTGACGAGGACCCAGTGCTTGCCGCGCTGAAGAAGATCGTAGACGCGTTTTGCATTCTTCTGTTGAGGATCGGTTTCGTCGCGTGCGAGTACCTGCAGATAGATGCTGTCCTGGCCCATCAAGCTGCATGGTACGGAGCAATGCAGTCAGCACATGCCTCGCATGGTGGATACGGTGAACAGTATGGGGAAGAAGGGTGAGAGAAGACAGAGAAGACTGAAAGTCCAAAAAAAATACTGACGCGATAGTGAGGCCGGCAAACGCTCCGCCCAAGAGGACGAGGAAGATGGAGGTCACATAGAGCCAGACGACCTGAGAGCTGCTAAATTCGTCATGATGGTCGTCGATAGCGATGGGGGATCTCTTCTTGATGGCCTGCAGATAGGGAATAGGGCTCGCAGAAGCGGTCACGGGGAGGGTGGCAAAGAGGATTCTTGAGAGGCCCAGCACGAGTGTTCGTGCTGGACCAAAGCCATTGGCGATCCGGCCAGGCCCAAGACGCGTATTCGAGACGAATTGGCGGCTGCCGCTGGATCGATCCATCGATCTGGTATATGGAGGGTGGACGATGAAGGACAGACAGAAGGAATGGAAGCTCTGGAGAGAAAGAAAGAAAAAGAGAAGAAAAAGAAGGGGGGGGAGAGAGAAAGAGGAGAGGAAAAGCCGTTTGTGGGGAAAAAAAGGCGGCGAGAGAAAGGGGAGAGAGAAAGAGAGGAGAGGGTTTGCCAAACGGCAGGAGATCGAGGGTTTCTCTCACACACACGCACAAACACACAAACACACACACGGGATGTTCTGCCGTCTGGATGGTGTTGGGTAGAAAGGGCAGAAAAAAAAGCCGGTGCTCGCTTTAGAGCTCTGCCATGTTGGCGCAGCTAAGGAAGAAATTTGGGAATAATAGTGAATAATGAAGAGAAGGAGAGCGCCAAGTCTGCTGTGGCCGCGTTGTTTTTCAGTGGCTTAAGGGTTAGTCAGACAGTGGGGCAGCGCGCTATACGAGCAAGTACGGAGGACAGTACTGGTAAGTACTGGTGCTACTCCGTACTCCGTACGAGTTAGGAAACAAGGACAACAGCTAACACATGACGCGAGTCATTGCGGGGCCTAGTCTGACCACTGCAGCTAAGCAGACGCCGGTCTGGAAGGCTGCAGGCCTGATATCGAACCACGTTTTGCATTTTGACTGCATGGTGCTCCTGCAGTGTCTACCGCTCTTATGAGTGCTACCATACTCACGAGACCTTCATCTCCTTTGTGCCCCTGACGGAGAACTGGAAAAGAACCCTTTTGCCTTCTGGTTCCTTCGTTCCTTCGTTCTTTAGACGTCGTCGAACATTTTGGCTTTTTCTTTGCCCACGATTTCTGACCGGTGCCGAATCGCTGGCAACGTCCAGACACCCGTTTCCGTCACATAGGCATCGATCAGCTCGGGCGGAACCCACTCGAAGAACACGTTGCGCACTTGCACTTGCACTGGCACCGGTACCAGGGCTTCCGACTGGCCACCAGAACAAGAGGCGGTAGCGGTGTCCAACACAGCTCCTGCGGCTGACCGCACCCGCGCGCTGCTCGAACCGTCTTTCCAGGCCCCCGTCAGCTGGCTTGGATCATTGTCTTCCATCACATGTTGTTGCGGATCCCCCGGCGATGCAATCTTGTCCGTCTCGCCCAGCACGACAACCTTGGTCACCGACCCCGGCTGCTTCGCACACAATACGGCCGGCAGCGAGCCGATCTTGTTGCTGACCGCCCCCGATCCGGCGATGCGGTCTGCGCCCAACAACACTATATCAACATCCTGGGCCGCCAGGGCCGCACTGGCGTCTGAGTAGAGGGTGATGCGGGTTTTGGGTTTGGGTGCCGACGGCTCGTCTGCCGCCCCTGACTGGTGGCAGGACTGGTAGGACT
The DNA here is from genome assembly GCA_002215975.1 of Dryadomyces quercus-mongolicae. Classification (NCBI taxonomy): domain Eukaryota; kingdom Fungi; phylum Ascomycota; class Sordariomycetes; order Ophiostomatales; family Ophiostomataceae; genus Dryadomyces; species Dryadomyces quercus-mongolicae. The sequence continues at coordinate 1,986,613 of NIPS01000043.1, forward strand.
GGACGTGGCGGACAAGAGATGCCGCTGTGGAGACCCCTTCAAAGAGCGGCCGCGACTCCAGTACACGCAGATCCAGTGTAGAAAAATGCGTCGCGTGTGTGGAAAAATGGCGCAAAAAATGGGCAATCGTCGAGCTCTCTGAGAGTGTCAGAATCGACAGCGTCGACGACGAGGGATATGCTGCTTCGAGATATCCCTCGAGCGCCTCCGTGATGGGCTGTGCTGACGAGGCCGCCGTCCGCCGGGCCAGACGCTGCTCGAGAACAGAAACGGCGGCGGCTCGCAGACTAGCCACGTCGCCGGTCGGCCCCTGTTTCTTTTGGAGGGTCTCGACATCCTGCAACGCGTCCAGCAGTCCGTTCAGAATGGCCGCGCCCATGCTCTCGCGGCCATTCTTCCAAATATGCCAGGCTGCCAGCCGCACCAACGTCCACCAACGGTCGACGGGAGCCGGTGTGGCGGCCGGAATCTCCAGCGTCCGGACGACGTCCCGGAGCGTGGCCAGTGCTGCCACAGCGAGCTCACGGGCTCCGCTCTGAAAGTCTGACTGCAGGCGCTCAAGGCCGCGGGCCAGCAGGTCACCGGCACTGCCGGGAGTATCGCCCAGGTCCTTTTCAAACCAGGCACGCCGCAAACTCTCGGCTAGACGCGGTACACCACCAAAGGTCTCCGTATCCTCCACCTCCATGGGGTCGTACCATCCCCAGCCTTCATGTTCCCAGTCGATCTGGATCGCCGACTCCGGCGCCTTTAACCGGTAAGCAAACGGGTAAACGGTCCACTCTCGACCGATAGACAGGTCCTGAAAGGAGTAACTTTTGCCCTGCCGGATCAGCTGCAGCGTGTCCGGGGTCAGGGTCGTCTCCTCCTGCAGCTCCCTCCAGGCCGCGGAGAGCGGAGAAGGATCATCGCTCTCAATGCTCCCCGAGATGGGTGCCAGATGATGTCTGTATGTGCTCACTTTGTCGCCTCGTCGGAAGAGGGCAACCATGGGCTTGCTGTCTTTGCTGTCTTTGCCATCCTTGCCATCATCTGGATACTTGATGATAAACGACGACACCACCGAGCGCTTCTTGAGTGGGGCGCCGCCCTTTTCTGCCAAGCTGCTCATCGTATGTGCGTGAGTGTGTACTTGTACGAGTACTTGTAAGCTGTCAGCCGAGACGGCTGGGGTCTTGTGACGAATAAGCGGAGGATGCCCAAACGACGTGTAGGATATGGGGAATATGCAACGCAGGTGCGGATGCACATGAACACAATTTCCGCGTATCATCATTTGCGCATACTCCCTACTCCCAAGGACCCGTTCGCTCGCGGTCTTCGGAAGCGCGAGATATATAACTGATGTCATCAACGTCAGGCCACTGGAAATACCACGTGATCCCCTTCCGGACGGGCATCAGAATTGCCACTGATGAATCCCATGGAACACGGCCGAATTTACTTGCACACTGTAATCTACACTCTCTACAGAATATCATGATTTAGGCAAAATTTCCCTCTCTCTCCCATTCTTGCAGAGACGAAAACCAGTTCCCCCAGTCAACATCGCCGTCGGCTACCTCCAGTTCCATCTCCTCGTCCCATTCGTTCACGTTTCCGCTTCCTTCCGGACCAGCCCAAAGCCACGGGTCGTAGGGACTGGTACCGGAAGCAGGAAATGGCGGGTCCTGCGACTCCTGTCCCACAGGGTCGATGATCCCTGTGTCAGGAGGTGTATGTGTACTTGTACGAGTACTTGTACTGTTCCGCGTAGATGGAACGGCTTCCAGCCCAACGAGACGTCGCCACCGGCTGCGAAATACTGCAGCCGAGTCTGGATTCGACAAGGGACAGCTGCGGCCGTGGGCGACATCGAAATCGTAGGCGGCCTCGAGCTGCTGAGCCCCTTGGCTGTCGCCACGCAGACGCACAATCTCGGCAGCGCGGTGGCGACGAGAACGCGTCAGGAGTCGACGCAGGGGAAGCCAAAAGTTCTGCGTCTCTGTTGCGGTACGGGAGATGCGCGAGGCTTTGGGGAGGAGATATGGACTGTGCAGGGCCGTCCAGGCGCGCTCAACAGCGGGATCCCATGACCGACGAGCCGTCTCCATCAGCAGAAATGCAATGGCATGCCACTGCGTATAGGTGTCGCATAGCCAGAGCCAGCGACGACAGCCTCGCTCCGCATGCAGTGCATGGTTGTACTCGGCCACTTCGACGGCCGACGACAGCAGCTTGGATCGTAGCGTCTCGCCGAGGTCGTTGCCGGGCTTCTCTTCCTCCAGAAGCGTCGGCAGGTACACGATGAGCGACATCTTGGCCATGACAATGCGCGTCATGGTCACAGCCGTCCAGTGCACAATGCCGGTGGTATCGGGCGAGTGCCGCAAATAAACAGCGTCCAGTCTGCGGTAGAGCTCGTCGACGAGACGGCCCTGCTCCTCTAAAAGGCCCGATCTTGGTGCCGACGCCAAAGCCATCATCTGCTTGGCCAGCTGGGTGATTTCAAGGTTCAGCAGCGTGTACGTCATGTCGGTGAGCGCGTCACGCTCGGGAGGCGTCTCCCGGGTATCGGGGCCCACGTCGGCATCGTTGATGTTCAGCGGCAGCCGCGTGTCGTACGTGCCCGGCAGGATGGTCAGGTCAGTGCCCTGGTCCTCGGACGACCGCACGTCCAGTGCACAAAGCGCCCACCACAGCCGGCGCCGCATTTCTACTTGGAGTGGTGTCAGCGACGGGCCAAAGTGGCTGCCGTCCCGCTGCAGACCGAGCGACTGGCCCATGCGGATGACGAGGCCCGTCATCATCCACACGAAGCGCGGGCTGTCGTAGCGGCGACCCGGCAGCAGAAACACGAGCAGCGCCTGGATCAGCACGAGGTCTGGTCGGCAGAGGAAATCGGCCTGGGCCAGGGCCAGCTCGAGGCCCAGGCGGTACCGCAGCAGCAGCTCGGTCTTGGTGGCTGCAAAGTTTTTGGTGACCTCGGCATCTTCCGAAGAGGCAATGGCGGCGTAATATATGGCAAACAGGAGCGCCTCGCTTGTGGGTGTCTGCGGCTCGCCCTCGAGCAGGTCCTCGACCATCTTGTTCAGCGTCGGGACGTGGACAATGCGCACAAGTGTGTTGATGTTGGCCTGATAGACTTGGCACAAAAAGGGGACCTGCGACGGCAGCGGCCGGTAGTCTGGCAAGTCACCCAGCGGCGGGTGGATGTTGTGGCCAAACACAAAGGCATTCCGCTCCGCAGGTGTCCGTTGCGTCTCTGGCGGCGTCTCTTCGTCAAGGGACGAGTCGTCGTGGCTGGACACAACACCCGCCAGACTCGCCGTCTCCGCCCGCAGGTCGTCCAGCTCGTCGTTGATCTTGGCCCAGAACCCGCTGCTGACATATCGACTGCGACTGGCATCGTTGTCGTCGAGAATCAGCCGGCCAAAACGGCCGGGCATCCGCTGGTCATCGTTGTTGCCGTTGTTGTCGTTGTTGTCGTTGTTTCTGTCACGTGATATGGACGTCCCCGGAGGTGTCACCTGGACGGCAACCCCAGGAGTCGCAGTGCAGAGCCCCTGCACAAGAGTCTCAAGGTTCCGGAGACGGTCCAGGACGCCGGCAGTTGCTGCCGCCGCGTTAACCGGCTGGGCCTGCAGCGGCTGAATACGACGCACCCATCGAGGTGGTCTCTCAGCGGGAAAGCGACAGGGAATATCCGCGCGCCGGCAGTTGGAACACGGCGAGAGCTTGTCACAACGTACTTTGCGCTGTCGACAGACGGTGCAGCTGCGTTTCTTGGCGGCAGGGGTCTCAGACACTCTGCTGGCCCCAGCGGCAGCCGACGGAAGATCGGCAGGTGTCATGAAACCGATGCGCGTGGCCGCAGAACGGAACCAAGAAAACCATAAAAGATAAAAATGTCGTTTGCAGGGGGATCCTTTCCTATTTCCTTCGTCCTGTTGGCAGCGTCTCGAAGCTGTAGTGTGTCTGGTTGGCGCTAACAGTGGGGGCTATCGGGCGTACTTACGAGTCTCATATATCTTACTACTCATACTCGTATATTCCGTATTCAGTTTATGCGCGTACGGAAGAAAAAGACAAATGGCCTATGGTGGCTGATTCTTCGTCCATCTTGCTACTGTCTCGTATTTTCTCCTATTCGGTTCTTGGGTTTGAATTAATATACTTTGTGCCGCTGTTTGAAACCCGCCGGAATCGAACATTCATAATCTTCCAATAATCAAACATGTAATCCTTGTAAAATAATACACTCACCTTTTTTCTTGTGTCTTTCCTTCCCTTCAAGTGTCCATCCCTCCACCTCCCCCGTCGTCTGGTATCGACGGCAGACCATCATCCGTCTTGGCCCGCTCCAGCAGCAGCCGCACAACACAGCCCTCGACGTGGTTGTATAGTTTCGTGGCCGCCGAAAAGTGCCGCGAACAGATACTGCAGTGGCCACCGCCCAAGTTACTATACTCGCTCAGCCGCTGCCGCAGGTAGGCCTCGGTTGTGTTGTGCGACTTGCGGTACTTGGCAGCATTGTGGATAACGGCCAGGTGACGCTTCAGCGGCTCAACTCGTAAAAAGGGACGGCCAAAGGTTCGCGAAAGCTCCTCTGGACAAAAGCCGCAGTACAGGTTGCCGTCATAGTGTGTAATGATATGGCGCACGAGATCGTGCTTCCGTACAAACCCCTTGCTGTGGTACGGGCATTTGCGAAAGGGACACTTCCGGTCCGGCAGCAGTTTGCCAATGGGTATATCGTCGTCCGTGGTGTCGCCGTAATTGCTGCCGCTGCCGCCAAAACCAAGGCCGTGGCCCAGATCCTGCCGGTCGCTGTCTTTCCACGTATCATCACAATCGTCAGTATTGTCGTCGTCGCCGCTGTGACGGCTGGCGCTCTTCTCCTTCTTCACGTTGTCGGAGGCGCCGCGGTAGTGGACAAACTGCACCTGGAGGTCCTTTTTGGGGGGTTCGAGGTTGCGACAGAGTGCCTGGATGAGTGGCTTGTTGCAGTTGTCATGTCTGCCGCGGTTGCTTCCCAGGATTGGTGGTGCCGAGAGAGAGATGGCCGGCGTCGTCGCAAGGGGGAACGGAGATGCGTGGCTGTCGCCAAAAACAAGACCGGCTTGACTCGTAAGAGTCGCGGCAGGCTCTGCGTGTTGTTAGTAAAGGAAGTCATGTACGCGTGTCCATATGACAACGTACGCGGAGTATACGGAGCTGGTGAGATTGCCGGAGAGATCGCAGACGGCATTCCTTGATTCTGTGGGAACAGGGGTGTGGGAAAGATTCGTCGCTGTCGGTCGTACCATAAAGTTGCGTGACGGGTCTCTTCGTCAAACCGTTTGTTAATGTCCCAGGCAGTGTCAGTCACTGCCATAGCATAGGCAACCTGCACACGCGAGTAGTGTTCCACCTGTACAATGTATCCGTTGGTGTGGCCGGTGCTGGCATCGATGATTTCTGCGCCACAGTCCGTCTCGGCGATGGGTTCGTCGAGCAAAACGGCATACCGCCGCTGTGGAAAGGACTGGCCCAGCCGCCGGTAGTAGGTGGCACCCGGAAGGATGATTCCAGGCACATTCCGAGACGCAAGCCGGGCCATGATGGATTTCGGCTCGTCCGAGACGGCTGTCGTCGGCTGTTGCGGCCGCAGGATGGTCCCATTTAATGTATCGGGAAACAATGTCGTCGGGTCGAATAATGTGCTTGCCGGCGTGTAAGAACTCAGCGGCGTTGTACTGCTCGAAGCAGCATGGACATAGTTTCCAGGGATGTGCGTAGTGGATGCTCCAGGATGTGTCGAAAGCATTCCGAGATCCAGCGAGGATATATTTATAGGACCGTCTCCCGTCCGCGCCTCTTCTGACGAACTAAAGAGTAGAGACTCGTTCAGTCTGCTGCTGGTTTCCATGACGTTTTGTCCAGTACTTTTGTTGATGTAGCCTTCTGGTTCATCCACTGTGTTGCTATGTTGCTATGTTGCTATGAAATCTCTGATCTAGATCTAGCCAGAGAAGGAGTTTTTAAGCTTCAATATATAAACCGAAAGTATCAGGGTAGTGCCTACCAGCTTTCAAATTATGGGGAAAGGGGAAAGGAGGGAGGGGGGGCTGTGTATAGCAGAGATGGTAGAGGTGGTCCGTTGGCAGGCTGCCGTGTGGTACAAGTCAGCGATGGATAATTATTACTGAGCTGGTCTGCTGTCAGTCATACTCACAGGTTGTAACAACAATACTTGACTAACGTCTCTTGGGAGCGGTAAAGAGGCGGCAAAATGAAAAAGGCTGAAGAAAGAGGGAAAATGGGCAAGTGGGCAAGTGGGCAAAAGAGCAAGTGGGCAAAAGGGCGAAAAGGCAAAAGGACGAAATGGTGTGTTGCCGTTCCAAGACACGGATTTCCTCAGCAGACCATGGTTATTCTTTTAAGGAAGGTTCTTTCAGCCAACGTTCTTTCCCGTAGTGGGTTCCAATGTTTCCCGTTGTGGACTCCTAACCCAGGTAGGATATACAGGCTGGGCCGAGCTGGAGAGGACATCCGAAGACAAGCGAGGCCGTGCGGAATCCGGCAATACAGATGTGGCCTCAGATGCAGTTGATAGTCGATGTTCGATACAGCAGATGGTAAGATGCAGCACGCAAGACGCAGGACGCAAGGAGCAAGGAGCAAGACCATAGCACCAACACATGGGAGTGTTGCCTGTGAACACGATATGATTACAAGAAAGACATGGATTGGGGCGCAGCTGCTGAAATAACTGCATGCATGCTTAGTCTTCGGCGAGCCCTCGTATGGCTGCCCAAGAGGAACCCATGCAATGAGGGAATAGATGGGAGGAGAAGAAGGGGGGTCTGAAGGAGGCGAGATGAGGCCAAGAGCCACTTTTACGATGTGCAAGAAAAAAAATAAGAGCATGAACGCACGTTTACAATGCAACGATGCCTACGGAGTATTGCGCACGAATGAATGCATCTCGGAGACTCCGCCGGGTGATTAGTCTATGAGCCCACCGGGTGCGAGAACAGACGGCCCGAGCATGAGGAGACCATGGCCCAGATCAGGAACGTCAGACGAATGCAAATACGAGTAGCATATGCGGGTGTTTGTTCGTGCGCAGGAAATAAGGGCATTCTCGTAAAGGTAAGGATGTCTGTGCCTGCAGGACAGAAGTACGGAGTACGGAGCCTACAGTGTCCGCAAAGATGTTCATGACTGCTTTGCAAGAGACAGTTTTCCAGCTTCAATGCTACAGCGTCGATGTACCGCACCAGCTAGCGACAAAAACAGACATTGGTCCCACTAGAACCCTCCATGGCCTGTCAGTCAAACACCAAACCATGCTGGCTGAACCTGGGAAGGATCACCGGTGGTGGGCATGTTCAGCTGAAAACCATCCCCCCCTGTCCCCCAATACGGAAGACAAGAATGGCAAGTGTTATGGGGTGGGGGGGGGGGGGGGGGGGGGGGGGGGGGGGGGGGGGGGGGGGGGGGGGGGGGGGGGGGGGGGGGGGGGGGGGGGGGGGGGGGGGGGGGGGGGGGGGGGGGGGGGGGGGGGGGGGGGGGGGGGGGGGGGGGGGGGGGGGGGNCCCCCCCCCCCCCCCCCCCCTGTATCTTACACAGTTTTATTTCCCGCTAGTAGAATAGCAGAGTCAACGGCTTGGAGGCTGTTGCTCGTAAGATATTTGTCGAGGATGCGGGACGCCGGACAAAGGATGGCAACATACGGAGTACTCCGTACCCACTCGCCGACTGCGACGTACCTACTCGTATCCGGGGTCTGTGTCTAGGCTTCAGGATTGCTCTGTAGGTGTTTTGGGATGCATGGGAACATGCGGAATGTATGAGAATGCATGAGAATGCATGAGGCTTCTTTGGGCAGACGGGAGACAGAAAGCTTGACGCATTGCATGCCGAGACCTCGAGAAGCCCACGGCAACTGGGCTGTACGCGTGGGAAACGCCCAGAAATTGGCGGCAAAGTTGGGTGGAGTGCATCATAGCCATCGATTGGGTGTGGCAAGCCTCGAGTGTTGAAGCTAGAAAGAATCCAAATATTCCCGTAGACAGCAAACGAACAGCCAAAGTTTATAGAACCCAGAGTAGAAATCCATGGTCGATCTTGTCGATCAGTTCGGGAGCACAGACGGGAGAATGAGATATTTTTGCGAGGGCTACCTGAAAACCACAGCCACGAACCGCCAATTCATCCATGTTCTAGGCCGAGGTGTCCATAAAATGTTGCAGGTAGTTGGCAATAACTGGGTTAATTTTGTTAATTTCACGCACGGGTTGAGAAGGCGTGACATGTGTGATAAAGAAATTCAAGATGATGTACAGGATGATAAAGAACTCCGTACTCCGGACGCATGATAATTCGAGAATGTGGATAACTCCTCGGTCCATTTCTGTACGGAGCAACATTTGGCCAATCATTGTTTTATTATTGGACATCCAAGAAGAGAAAAGAGGGGATATCTCGTCTGCTTACTGTTGAGAAAAGGAAGACTCATAACAGAAACATTTTGAAGAATCACAGAACGTTTAGGGTCTGACAGGGCTTTTGTTGGATACTGAAAGGACAGTACTTCGTACTCGTACTCGTACTCCGGACTTACAAATATTTTACGGAGACGGAGTACGGAGTATTATAGATCGTGAAGACAGGGGCCAGAAACTGCGGCATTCGGAGTATCTTAAGAGTTCAGACAGTTCAGACGCTGGAGGCCTGGCACGTGACATACACAATAGAAAATATCACGTGATGTTTACAGCTGCTGCAAGACTCGTATGACACCAGGCATCAACTCCATGCAACACTCCACCAGCTGATCCGTAAGATATCGTATCTCACGGGCCACTCACAGAACAATCAAATGCCGCCGGAGGCCCTCGTCTTGCGTGTCTCACTTGGTTCGAACGCCTCGAAGCCAGGCATACTCGTAATAGAAGCGGCACTGTTTTAATCCACCATGACGCTAATCTGCATGTGGAAATACAAAGAGAAAAGGCGCTCGGCTCGCAGATATGATTGGCTACATCGTAGGGAGTAGGCTATGGTGCAGGCGGCACGCCATACGGATATTGGGAGGGGGAAGGGTTTGGGGGGCTTGGGCAGCAGCAGGACAGAAGAGGGTCGAAGAATCCTCTCCAGCTGACGAAATGGTTTGTGCGGAGGATGTCCATAATACAGAGTCTGGAGTAGAGTCTGGAGTAGAGTCTGGAGTATGAACTGCCCTTCTTACTTCTTACACTTGTGTCTTAACTAAAATGACTAATCTCGTATATCGGTGAAAGTCACTATCTTCACAACTATCCGCGCGCATGCACAACCCAGTGGCAGGGGTCCTCTCGCTGCACTACTCGTACGAAGTACAGGGCCCGTATCTTACCCTGTACTCGTAGTGGTCAGTGCTCCGTACTGAATACTCCCGTACACTGACCTCCTCTTCTCATGCCCCGCAACGGTTTCAACCCCGTTGTCTGACCACTCTCAAGTCCAATCTTGAAGAATCTGGCCAGAGGCTTTTGAACAACAAAACGACGATCGTTGCCGCCAGCAAAGCACTGTCTCCATAGGAGTCAGCGTCTCCACGATACATACGACGAGAGTCGTGAATACAGCATAAGCAGGGATTATTTCTATTCCCCCGTCCAATGGGCGGCAAACTTCCAGCCGCAATGTGTGAGATTTGCACTGCCTGGTTCTGTTACATGTTTCTGTTTTCTTCTTGACCAGCCTTGCTTACCACACCCGGACGCGCCTAGCCAGTGCGAGTCCAGTGTTTGTTGGAAACAGATATATCCTAGCAGTACGGAGTATATAATACCCTGACGTCTTGGCGTCTTGACCCTGCGAAGCTTCTTTCCTCCGTCCGCAAGCGACTGTCAAGACCCTTCCGACCTTTTCATCCACAACCAATCCTTCTCCTCCTATCGTTGCCAACCTCTCCAAACCTCGACTCCTTGCCGCCATGGCCAGCATCTCGGACGAGGTATCGATCGTCGCCCTCGTGGTGTCGCTTGTCGCCCTCATCGGCACTATATTGCAGGTGGTGCAGCAGTACCTGGCGTCTGCCTCGGGCTACAGCAACCTGGACAAGACGGTCATTGGCGATTGGATCAGTACCAAGTACCGCGAGTTCCGGCTCGACGAGATGCGGTTCCGAGTCGTCTATGAGACACCCGTGTTCTTCGTATGTCCGGCCGACAACACTCGAGGGCCCGTCAAGGACATGCCCATCCAATTTGTCACGGGCACGAAAGAGAGCATTCTGGCAACCCGGTCACTGGACCCGAACCCGGGTCCACGGCCCGCCAAGAGGCATTTGCTGCCGGGACAAGACGACATCAAGGGCATCCACACGACCAACAGCGAGATGGCGTCCTGGGTCAAGCTGCTGACCGAGTTCCACCGGATGGAGCAGGACTCGGCGCGATGGGAGATGGAGCAGAACGAGCTGAACGGGCCGGGCCCGCAGTTCGAGTTCCGCGAACACAAACTGTGCCTGGCGCTGCAGGCCAAGAAGCAGTCATGGGACACGATGCGGCCCGGCATCAACCGGCCGTACGCGACGACGACCATTACACACCTGATCGAGATGGCGGCCATGCTCGGCATCTACTGGAAGGAGTTTGACCGGTCGGACCGGCAGTACCGAGCCGAGGGCAACAGCTATATGTTGACGGGGACGCACACGCTGGACCTCGGAATCATCTTCACCTTTGAGATCTGCGGCAAGAGCCGCTTCTTCGAGAACCGTGTGATCCCAGCCGACGAGGTCAAGGAGCTCGCCTTTGGTCGTGTGCCCACCATCTTCCGCGAGAAGACAGACCATCGACGGCTGGCTTTTGTAGCGGACCAGCCCAACGATATTGGCACACTGCACCTGGGCAGCCGTGACGAGCTGGCCGAGACGCTGGCCGCTCTCGGCTGCAACACCAACACATCCAACTTTGTGCGCGACGAGAAAAAGGAGCACAGCCATTTGTTTTCCGGTATGTTGCATTGTTGCATTGCAGGTTCAGTTCACCTGCACCCTTGCCCGACTGGGCGGCTCTGCCCGAGGCAGGCCTCAGGGATGCCTGCAGAAACAAGACCGAGGTCTGCACGCTGGCCCGACGGCCACTGCCCGACTGCTCGTAACCGGTTTGCAGTGCCTGCAGTGCCTGCAGTGTCTGCAGTGCCTGCAGAAGCGCGTGCATCCCGGCTGCAGCCGACCGCGGCCGGCTGCAGACACTTCAGGCCGCAGACCGCAGACCGCCTGTAATCTGCAAAGTGCATGCAGGCTGCAGGTTGCAGACCGCAGACCGTGGAATGCAGACCGCGGACCGCGGACCAGTCTTTCTTCCCCTGCCCTCTCCACTGTTGACTCCACCGCCGTACCTTTACCCGGTAGCGTTCTATACTGACATTTTTTTTTGCTCCTTTCCAGTGGCCTTTGAACTCATCGGCATGATCGGTCGCCCCCTGCACATGAAGAACAGCCTCTTCCGACTGCTGCCAAACCCGACGTTTTCTCGCTGGGATAAGAAATACTTTAACTTGCGTCAGCTGCTGGGGGCCTACCGGCACCAGATCAAGAAGCTGGACTCGGACCACGAGCAGGTGCAGGCGCTGCGCAAAATGTCTGACGACATCGACATGGTGCTCCGCAGCAAGGACCGCTATGATCACGACGAGGCGAAGAGGAATAGCATGCTGCAGAAGGACTATCCGGAGGACCGGCCGCCAGAGGACCGTGGGGCTGTTGTGTACCGGAACCTGCTGAAAAGCTTGCACGACAAGCTCGACAACTGCTCTGGCTACCTCAAGTCGTTGGGCTGGGAGACGCTGGTGAGCGTGGTGTTGCGGGAGCACTTCCAGGAACTGCTCTTGATGATGAACAATGAAGGACGGTATCAGTACCGCGGCGAGCACGAGAGCGATGCTACTACTGCTGCTGCTGCTGCCGCGGGAGGACTTACGAGTAGTATGAGCGGACAGTTGGGCGGCCACACAGGTGGGCACACAGGACATGGGCACACTGGCCACACTGGCCACACTGGCCACACTGGCCACACCGACGGGCAGCTGCATTTTGCGGGCCTCATGACGGCGACACCGGAAGTGCGCCAGAAGCTGCTCATGCGGATCTACTTTACCTTGCTGCTACCACATGTTGTGGAGAAGGTGGACGAGGCTGCATGTGAAGCCGCCGACGGACAGCCGCCAGGGCCGTCGCGTGCCCCTGAGGCGACGGCGGTGTGGTGCACGCTCGTGTTTCGCATGTTGTGCTGGCTACTGCTTCATGATTTCAACAAGAACGACGTGCAGATCCCCAAGGGCGAGCTCTTGGGCAGCCGTCTGCCCGTCTACATTGTGTGATACTGCTACAGCCACACGGGTCAGGACCTACTGCTACGGGGCAGACCATGGGGCAGAGCCATGGGGCAGACCATGGGGCAGGCCATGGGGCAGGGCCATGAGACAGGCCATGGGGCAAAACCATGGGCATCAGATATGGACAGAACAGATGGACATGACAGATGACAAGATAGAGATACATGGAATGGGGGGATGGGGCAGCATTGCTCGTGACAGATGACGTATGGGGAAAGGAATACGAGATACGGAGTTGAGTACGGAGTATATGGAGTTTGGAGTCAGATACGGGAAGACTAGGCAAAAGGACAGGGAACAGGGTACATGGAACAGGACAGAAAAAGGGGCAGAGCTTCTCACATTTCTGTGTTGGCCACTGTGCGACTGTCAGCGGTCCATCTGTCACGTGACCGAACACGCATCGCGCTGTAATACGACAGCTGGCTGGGGGGCTCGGACGACACCACGTCGCGGAAGCAGCCAGGAACCAGGCCGGCCAGGTTCCATTGGACCAGAAGCTCTGGTGGCTGGGGGGAGAGGCAACCTGAGACTGGGCACCGCGGCCTACGGAGTGTAGGCAGACTGGTTCCGTGCTGGGCCCCATCAAGCGGGGCGAGCTTCTGACCAATCAAAGACGGCCAGATCAGCTTCGACGATCCTCCACCCAGAGCACAACGACTCGTCCATCGTACCGCCGAACCCGCCTTGCGATGACGGCCTTGGGCATCATTCTCCGGGACCAGGATTCCCCCCTCTCTGGTCTCCAGCAACCGGTGGAGCACGCGCTGCATGCGTGTTCAACTTGCGTTTTCGCGAAGGCGTGACCGATCCAAAGAAGAATCATAAAAGAAGGAGACAAGGAAAAGAAGGAAAAGAAGGAAAGCAAAAGAAAAGAAGAAAAAAACATCCAAGGATTTCATCGTCTTTGACTACTTTTCACCGCTTCTCAACCCCCTGCAACATACTACAGGGTATGCCAATAGTACGAATACGGAATACTTTTGGGTCTCCACCAGAGTCGCCCAACAACACCGCCAGTTCCCGTCTGCGTATATAGTATAGCTCCAGGCAGACGTCGCGTTCTCTCTGCTCCTCCGGACCCTTCTCTGGCGACTCTGAGACCTTGAACAGTGGCTTTCCGGCTTTCAGAATGCCGTTTGATCAGACAATCACCATCATCAACAACTCGGGCAAGGTCATTAGCACGGTGCGTTTCCTCTTCTCTGCTCTCTGCTCTCTGTCCTCACGTGACAAACCAGCTGACCAGACTTCCGCCAGGGCAAACACCTCGTCAACATCTTCAAGGAAGCCAAAGCTGCCTACCGTGAAAAGAAGGAATCCCTCCGCCAGGAGAGCAGAGATGCTGCCAGCGCAGCCAGCGGCGTCCGCCGCGCTCACACCTTTGCTGGCCCCGTCGTCGAGGAATTTGACGATGGCCGCAGCCTCGATGACCGCAGCATAGGTCCTGGTTCTCGTCGTCTCGGCGGTGCCCAGCGCTTCTTTCTCGAAGCCCGTGGCCGCATGTCCGTGGACGGCGGTGACCGGGACCGGGACCGGGACCGTGATCATGATCGCGAACGCGCTCTCATCCGCACCCGAGCCCCCTCGGTCGACTCCTATGCGCGTCGTCTTCCTCATCGTTCTTCCAGTGTTGGCGGCAGCAGTAAAACTGTCATCCGACGATTCCGACCTGGCCGCAAAGATCGGGATCGGCCTCCACTGACCGAGCACAACCTGCGAGCCCATTCCGAGGTCTCGTCCACGGCACCCTCGGCTCCACCCATCCGTGCCTACAACCAGGACCGCCTCGCCGTCGCCGAGCAGGCCTCGCGCGCCGGTGGCGGCAGCAGCAGCAGTCATCATGCAGCAGCTGCTGCGCCTCCTCCTGGTCAAAAACCGCTTCGCGCACAGACGACACGCCTCGGCGCCGGCCACCATATGTCTATGCTGGTCCACCGCCGACGATCCGATCCTTCGTTACGCGAGACGGCCGCCGCTGCTGCTGCTGCCGAGGCCGCTGCCGACGCTGCCATTGCTGCTGCCGCTGCCAAGGCGGCTGCCAAACCCGCCACGCGACCCACGCGACCCGAAAGATCCTTTTCTCGGACCGAAGACATGCACTTGGCATATGGCGATATCCCGCCCGATCTGCTCTCGCGCGACGACCTCGATCCCCCACGAGATAGTGCTGCTGCCGACGCCGCCGAGGCTGCTCGGCTGGCCGCCGAGAAGGAGAAGGAAAAGGCCGAGGCCCGCAACCTGATCGACTACATCGAGGCCGTCCTCAACGAGGCGCAGTGTATCCACTACACGGCCACGACTATCATCTCCCACCTGCAGGGCAACCCCGAGGCGGCTGCTGCCGTCGCTCTGACGCTGGCCGAGCTCTCCGGCATCCTGGCCAAACTGAGTCCAGCGTTCCTGGCCGTCATCAAGGGCGGCAGCCCGGCCGTGTTTGCGCTGCTGGCATGTCCGCAGTTCTTAATCGGCACCAGCATTGCTGCCGGCATCACTGTTGTCGTCTTTGGCGGCTGGAAGATTATCAAGCGCATGACGGAGAGCAAGGCGACTGCCCTCGACAACCGGCAGGCCTTTGCGGCGAATCCGCAGTCGCAGCAGCAGTCGCAGCCACAACAGCCGCAGATCCAGAATGCGCCGGGCGCCCGTGGCGGTCCGCCATCGGAGGCGTCAGCTGGCTATGACGAGGCGCTCGTGATCGAAGAGCAGCTCAGCGCCATTGAGAGCTGGCGGCGCGGCATTGTGCAGGTGGACGAGATCGACGGCAGCGTGGTGGACGCAGAGCTGATCAGTCCTATAGCGATGCGGTCGCGGACGGGCGGCGGCGACGACGATGAGAAGCACGGCCGGCGTCACAGCCACAGCCACCGGAGCAACAGCAAACGAAGTCCGGAGAAGCACAGCAGCAGCGAGAAGGAGAAACGCAGCAGCGGTGAGAAGGACCGGACAGAGAAGGAGAAGGAGAAGCGCAGCTCAGACCGGGAAAGCAGTGACAAGGAGAAGCGGAGTTCTTCCGACAAAGAGAAGCGGAGTTCTTCCGACAAAGAGAAGCGGAGTTCAGAAAAAGAGAAGCGCAGCAGCGGCGACAAGAAAGAAAAAGAGCTGGTGTTGCTGGAACGCAAGAGCAGCAAAAAGGCCGGGACTGTGGCGCCGAGTGAAGCCGGCAGCAACAGCACACGGCGGTCGCGGCGGTCTGAAAAGCACGCAGGCGGCGACGGCATCAGCACGACCGGCGGCGGCGACGACTTGCCGGCTAGAAAGGAGAACATGCTGAGACAGCTGTTCAAGAAGAAGCGCGACAAGGAGGACAGAGGCCGCAGCGAGGTCTATATGTCGGTCATGGCTTGATGCCTCTTTTTCTGGACTTTGGGCTGAATTCTGGCTGAATTCTCGACTTTCTCGACTTTCTTGACTTTCTCGACTGTTTTCTTGTGTTTTGGCTGTTTTTTTATTTGTTCTTTAGAGACTTGCAAGGATAGCAGTCAGATTGGGAAAGGACGAGCATAAATGAAATGTCTCCCTTTGCACTGTACGATAAATGTTGTTTTCTCACGTGAATCATTTCTCATCTTCATCTTCATCTTCATCTTCGTCTTCATCTTCCGAGTCGAGGACCACCGCCGGCGGTGCCTGACGCACTTCTTCATAGAGACTTTCTGGCAAGACAATCTGTGTCGAGTCGACGGAATACGACGACGACTGCACCATGGCTGGTTGATTCCGTGTCTGGTGCTGTCGACGCGGCGTTCTCCGACTCGGATCGACGTTCTCGTCTGCCTCGGCCTCTTCGGCCTCTTCGACCTCTTCGAGGCTGCCAAACCCAAACACACCTTGCGAAGGCTCAAACAATGGCGGCCGCAAGACCGACGACTCCTGTGCCGACGGACTGCTGGCTGTCGTTGCCTGCGACGGCCGGATGCCGCTCTGGGCCATCTCGACTCGTTTCTTGGTGATCTGAGACGACATCGGCAGCGGCTGCAGCAACTGCGTCTCGGAAATATCACTCAGTAGCTGGGCCACAATCTCCTGCGACTCCGACAACATAGGCTCCGGTTCGGTCTCCCGACGACTGTTGTTATTCACCCGCACGCGACACCGCAGATTCGCCAACAGCGCTCCCACCACTGCCGGCGGCACATATGTATACCGTTGCGGCGGCCCGTCGACCCATCCGTTCTCCTTCATCTCGGCCAGCGCCACCGGATTGTTGAGCTGGTACACCTCTTCCAGCTTGTAGGCAAACTGTGCTGTTTCTCTCTCCGCATTGAACGCGGCATTGCCCTCGCCGCTGTGGCTGTCGATCTGTCCCGGCTCTCGAAACCCCGTCGCCACTACTGCCATGTACTGCAGCTCGCACACGGGCTGGCTGACGTAGATCCAGAACCGGCTGACCGTTTGTGGGATCTTGTACGGCCGGAACTCGTGGTCCTTGGTGCCATCGGCGATCTTGCGCGCCTCTGCCGGGCTGACGGATACGATAATGTCGGACCGGTCCGTTTGTGACCCCATGCCGAGGATCGCCTCTAACGGCACACGCTGGCTTTCGAGGTCGTGGTCGTGGTCGTGATCGTGACCCGTCGGCGGGTCTTGTGTTGGCGTCACGTCTTCAATGATCTCCAGTACTCTTGTCACGGCCGCATGAGGGACCGGTGGCGACGGCGATGTTCCCCGTCTTGGACTGGTAGGCCGTATCGGTTCCACGGGCCTCCTCCGTACCGGCGTCGGTGTGCCCGGTTCCAGATCCGAGAGCGACAGGTTGCTCTCCACGTCGCTGTCTATCACGGCCGGCCCGCGAGCTCCCTTTCCTGCCAGCGGGCTGGAAGTATAGGGATCTTCGTCTTCGTCTTCATCAGAATCTGGAATCTCACCTCCCGATTCCCTCTCGCTCTCTTCTCTCTCGACTGTCGTCCCCCCCTGCCGCGAGCGCTTCGTAATCTCCGTCGGAAGCAGTGGCCGCAGGGGCGCCCGTTTCCGCGGCGATTCGTGGCTGCGCATGGGGCTGTCCGAGTGTGTCGTCGAAAAGGAGTCGGCAATGACCATGGTTGGTGCGCGTTTCCGCTTCTGCGCCGACCGTCCGGCCGACCGTCCGGCCGACCAGTCTGGCAGGCGGTGCTGGCGGCCCGTGGAGGCGCTGATATCGATCTCGCCGGCAGCGGCCGACTTGTGCTGCAGCGGCGACGAGCGCGCGCGGCCCAGCGGGCTGTGGTAGCGGTCGAGCAGCAGCATGGGCGTGAAAGGGCTCGGCTGCGACGAGGGGATTTCCACGCGTGCGGCTTGCGGTGTGGTGGTGGGTGGCCGGGCGGTCTTTTTCTCTTTGGCCGGCGTCTGCGGCACAATCGAGACAGACGGGCTTCTGGACGCTTCTGCTGCGTCCAACAGCGTCGCATCGTCTTCGTCTTCCGAGTCTTGGATGATGTCTGTCCTGGCTCCACCAGTCGTGAGGCCCCCACCTCTTCGCGTCCCTGCCGTGTCTTTTGTGTGTTTGCTTTGGATGTTTTCAATTTCCGCAATGTTCTCAATGTCCTCGATCTTGGTCTCTGTTTCTTTTTTCTTGGAGCTGCCCTCGCTGTCCTCCATCTTGCTCTCCTCCTCTTCACTGTCCCACAGGTCAATCTCTTCCAGGTCTGTCGGTGCCGCCATCACATAGCCAATCTGCGTCAGCGTTCGCTGCTTTGGCGATCGTGTCGTTGCCCGGCCAGTGCGTCCATACGTCTTGACCACTCTTTTCCGTCCGGGAAATCGAACCTGCTGAGCCGGTCGCGTCGATCGGTACACGCGAGAAGAAGACGGTATGGCGGACGCTGTGGATGCAGTCGCCTGTGCTGGCGTACGGCTTCGCGACCGCGTCTTGGGAGGCATGTCGTGCTATTGGTGTAGAGTTGTTTATGGAGACAAGAGTCGATCTGGTGATGCTGCCTGGCTGTTGCTCGACGACTTCGTTTACACAAACGTAAATAGAGTGGGGCCACTCTCGACCGCGTCGCGTCTGGCATTCTCTTAAGCGTGCACCACTTAAACTGTCCCCGCTTAACCTAATACAGGAACCCTTGTCCACTACGTCATAGCTGGAGTATGTGCGTGAAAGCGATTTTTCGGGATAAAGAAATATCAATCTATTTTACAGACCACAGTGAACCTCTTTTTTTTTCTCCCACAACGCATACACAGGTACTTCATAATTTTTTTTTTGTTTGGAAAAGAAAAGGATATCGTCTAGAATACAGCCGAGAATAAGTGATGCCGCTGGCGATCACGACAGGTGGAAGGCGCCCTGGCCTTCCTTAATGGCTGTGAACAGGCGCTTCCTCAGAACATCAATGCTGGTGTAGTCAGGCAATTTGAGGTAGTTGACACATGTCATAACGCTCGGCAGGTAGTCATCCGACACATACGGCGCCTCGCTTGGCTTGCACACCACCGTAAACATGGGCGTCAAGCTGCGGAAACCTGTTCTTGTGATTAGTAATCATCATAAGGAATATGTACACACACACAAAACATACCTCCAATGGGGAGTTTGGGACTGCCCGTTGTAAATTGCAAAAAGTCGCGACGCTCAGACAGCTTCAGCTCGCTCATCACCTGAAGCAGGTTCTTCACACTGCGGCTATCCATGTTGAAGCCGTGGTCGGCCTTGACGGAATCCATGAGGGCTGTTGGTTAGCAAAGTCAGACAGAAATTCAAAAATCAAAGAAAGGGGAAACCTACTTTCAAGAGACCAGTCCTCGTCGACACGGCCAAAGAGCGACGCCAGCTCGTCCGGCGTAAAGGCACACAGCGTCGAGTATGGGAACACCTGCGAGAACCCCTTGCGGAAAGCGTCCACCTGGCGATACACGCCGCTGCCCAGAGTCATGGCCACGACGCGGTCAATATACACGTCCACGTTCTCAATCGTCACGTTCACCTGCGCGCCGTTGGCAACGAGCTCAATCTCTGGGTAGCCCGGCAGGGTAAAGTCCAGCGAGAGATCGTCAATGTGCGTGTTGTTGACCGTGATGGCCTGCATGTCGGCCACCTTTTGCGAGGCCGACCGTCGTGGGTCTTCCTCAATATCCTTCTTGGCCAAGGCAAACTTCTTGATCAGCTGCAGCGAGCGTGCCAGCGTCGGGTCGACCACCTTGATTGCTCCCAGAGACGGCCGCACACCCGACGTCTCGTCGCCGATGCGGAAGAAAATGGGGTTGAAGTTGATGTCGATGATCCGCGAGTCCAGCATCGATCGTGCCACAAACTTGCCCAGTGCCCGGAAGAGACTCAAGATACGCTCGCCGTTCGTGCCCGTCGCATCCTCATCGCCAATCGGCCGCGGGAACAGGCCGTTGGGCGTGTTGACAAACTCCGATTCCGACATGTCGCTGTCGCGCCACAGCTTCAACTTCTTCTTGGCAAACTCGCGCGACACCGTCGAGTAGAACTCGAGCGTCGGTCCCAGGCCTGTGCCCACCTCCTCGAAATACTCGACCTCCAACATGCTCTGGGAGGCTCCGTACAGCTCCATGACCTTTACAGCCGACTCGAGGATCTTGGTCCGCGAAATCCGCACCTTTTGTCGCTGCAAACGGCCCAGGTACGGTCGGTCATCGCGCCGGTCCCGTCGAGACTCGTCGTGCACCTGCGAGTTTTGCCATCGCGCCATTGACCGTGCGTAGCCAAACGACGTCGACTGCAAAAACAGGTGCCGCGTCTCAAAGGGGAACAGGAACGGGTAGAGCCCGGCCAGATCCTCACTCCAGGTCGGCAGGCAGCTGCTCGCCACAATCAGTGGCTCCTCCAACTGCCGGTTCAGCTTGGCTGTCAGCTTTGTGTTGACAAACTGCGACAGCGGCTCCACATTCAACCTCAGCGCCTCCTTGTTCGTCACCAGTACGTCGTCGACGTTGGCATTCAGGTCGTGCAGAATGCGGAGGAGCCGCAGGATCGACGACGCTGTCGGGTTCTTGTCCAACGGGCCCTGCGTGGCACTGGAATCCGGCATCTCCGAGTCCGCAGAGCTTCCACAGGCTTCAGCCTGTGTACTTGACATGGCAGAAGGCGAAGCAGAAGAAGAAGCTGCATCAGCAGCCGGCTTCGCTCCCGGCACACGACGATAGTGCACCGAATGTATGGTGGACCAGATGGACCGTCCCAAATGCTCGTCACGCCCGGCTGTGGATTGCAGGACAGCACGGTACACTGTGCTGTCCATGGGCACCACCTTATCGTTGATGGTGAATTCCATGTGCCAGTTCTGTGGAGGCTGCATGGCCGTCACAAAGGGCATCGGGCGAAGGGGCGTGGATCCAGACGGCGACGCCGATGAGCCTTGCAGGGCAGCCGTCAAGGCACTCACCCGGCTCTTGCCAGCGATGCTCGGCGAGTTCTGCACAGGTGTGTGCACCCGCGTGCCATCTTCTTTCCGCGCCGTAATCTTCCCCTCGGCAGCCACTTCCAGGTTGACGGCTGATGGCTCTCCCGGTGTGTCGGTCTCCATCTCTTCGTCGAGATCGCCGACAATGGCACCCAAAAGATCCTCATCTGACATTTCGTTCTCGTCCTCATCCTCAATCTGCTTCTCATCGGCGCATTCTAGAGCGTCTGACAATGGGTCCGCTTCGTTTGGTGACATCGACAGAGGGCGATCGGCCGGTGCTGTCGGTGCACGCCGGGACGACCGAGACGAGTGGGACTTGTCACCCGGGACAGGCGTTTGGCCGAGAGCAGGCAGTACTTCGCTCGACGACGACGCTGTGGCTGCTGTCTTCTGCTTGCCAGCCTTACGGCTGGAGCGGAGGCTTGCCGAAGGCGCCGGTGGCGTCTGGGGTATTTGTGGTGGCTGGCGCGATGCGCTGCTCCCAGAAGCCTCGGGAGCGCCAGGCGGCATGCTCTGACGCATCATCATGGATCCTCCAGCGAGCAATCTGGCACTGCGCTCGGCAAGACGGGCCGTAGACGCGCCCAGGGCACCACCAGTTGATCCCGCCATGGCCGCCAGAGCCCGCGAGAGTCCATCGCTCTTAATCGTCCGTGGTCGATCAGAGAGGCTGATTCTAGGGCGCAAGTAGTCTTCGAGAGCTTGGAAGGTGGCAATGGCATGAATCGAAACCATGATGCTCCGGAATGGTCCCGGAATATCCGAGTCATCATCGGCCACCAGGCGGAGCCGGATCTGCTTAGCCAGCATGGATGCGGCACTGCTGTGGTTCGCGTCAAAGGTATTGTGGTGGACCGTGATGACCTCGAAATGCTCGGACCGGCTGAGCAAATCTTGCAGTTTGTGGATCAAAACACTGAAAGGTGTCGCAGGGGAATCTGCTGTTGCTGTCTTGGGCCGTGATTTGACCGTGTGGCCCATGAACACCTCGAGGAAGGCAGCCTGCGCGGCATTGGCCACCTCCTCGTTGGCATTGCTGAAGACGAGTTCAAGCACACGAACCACCCCCGACTCAAGCAGCTCTGCACTGGTGACGCTTTCGAGGACGTCCGAGTCGAAAAAGGATGCGAGACGCTCAAATAGGCGGATACCCTTGTCCAGAAGCGGGCTCGTCGGTGTGCGATCCAGGTAAAAGGCCGAGATCTCCTGAGCCAGTCCGGAAATGCTGGTCAAGATCTTGGTTGCCTTCTTCCGCATCGCCTTGCCGCTCTTCTCCGTCTCGTGAGCCAGCAGGAATTTCCGGGCAAACAGGGCAATTTCGGTCCGGGAGGGAGCACTCGTCATGAAGCGTCTCGGAGGCGATTCCGTCGATGTAACCGAATCCTCGGAGCTAGCAGGTGATCCAGGGCCTTCGTCATGGTGGTCCTCGGTGTCATTGTCATTCTCCTCGTCCTCGCCTTCTTCCGGTTCCTCCTCTTCTTCGCCGTCTGAAGAGTGGTGTGATTCGCCCACTTCCTCCTGGCTATCGTCCACTTCCAGTTCATCAATGTCAATATCTGCGTCCTCGTCTCCCTCGTGGTATCCAGTTTCACTGATGCCATCATGGTCGTCGGCCTCTTCGTTGTCGCTGGCAGACTCTGCATGGTCTTCGACAGAGGACCGCAGACTAGCACCAGCGATTTGGGGCTCATTTCCGCTCATGGGTTGATCTTCCGGCTCGTGTTGGGCCACCAAGTTGGTCACTGGCTCAAGATTCAAAATGGCAGCAATCTTCTCAATCTCCGTGATGACACCCTCGCGGTAAAGCTGATATCTGTACACGTCGTCGAGGCGGGCCATCAAGAGCTCTGTAGCTTGCAGTGCTGAGTGCACGAGGAGAGGATGATCCTGCTGGGACAGGATGGATGCCAGGAACGATGCGTAGGGGACGGCCGTGAGAGCCTCGAGAATAATGCTGCGGTCAAAGTTGGACAGCATCTTCAGCTGCGCGGACAGCACCTTGGAACGAACATCCAGGTTCACGGTGCTCGAAAAGGCGTCCGTCAGGGTAGGGAACAGGATGAGGGCAAACCGCCGAACTTCATCCTTGCAATCGTTCAAGAGCTCGACCCGCTTCTCATTGGAGGCCGACCGTTTTCGGGAGCCGGGCGAGTCGATAAAGGCTCCGTGACCCTTAGCATCGATCGAGCCCACCGCTTCCATGCTTCCGTCGGGCATGCTGGTAAAGAACTCGGACTGTTCGCGCGGCAGCAAGTTGCAGATGACGTTGAGCGTCTCGATGATTTGCTCTCTGGGTCGGTGAATCAAGGCCTGCATAATAAGAACACTGTCCAGCTTGGAAGCAATGTCCTCCGTGCCAGACGGTGGGGACACGCCAGTCAAGATCTGGTACAGGGTTTCGACAACGTTCATCTTGAAGAGTTCGGCGGCCAGACGCGGGCTGTCATGGGCAGTGATGGCAAGAACACGCAGGAACTGCGTGTGCAGGCTAGGCACAATGACGTGGTTGGTCGAGCCGGGAAGCAGAAGGCGAAGGATGGCCTTGAGCATGTCGACACCGACAAGCTCTTCGAGCTTGGACGGTTGGTGCTTGAAGCTCTCGACAATGCGTGACACGCAAAGTGCAGCCTGCTCGACAACGCGCTGGTCACTGCTACTGAGGACGTTCAAGAGGATGGGCATGACATCGCGGACAACGGGGAACGAGTCTTCGGGGATATTGCGGCAGCAGTTGGCGGCCGTGGTGACGGCAGTCCGTTGGGTGCTGGTGGCGAAAAAATCGAGATACGACAAGCAGGCGGTGAGGCCGCCCTCGCGCACGATGCTGGAAGGATATTCGACGGAGATTTTCTCAAGCGTGCTGAGGGCCTGCTCAGCAAGATCGATAAAGGAAATCTCCAACAGCTTCTGGCACAAGATGGGCACGGCACCGCCATAGACCACATTAGCGACGCTGGCAGGCAGTGCTTCCATGAGGTTGGCAAGGCATCGGCATGCAAGAAGCATGACTTCGGGGTTCTCTTCTCCGGTAATCTCGTTTGGCTGCATGAGGCTGACGAGTTCGCGGACGTAGGCGTCGGGCGAAAAGCTGCCAGACAGGTTGTCTTCGTTGGATACGAGGAGGATCTCCGACAGGTCTTGCAGTGCGATCAGCTGCACAGAAGGATCGTCCTTTTGGCGGAGGCTGTTCAGAATGTCCCGGAGACGACTGCCCATGCCGGTCATAGAGAGCATGCCGCCCAGCATGCTGAGAGCGGCGGGGAGGCCGGAGCCACGGGGCGGTGCAGCAAAGCCGCCGCTGAAAGGGTCGGGCAGGCTGTCTTCCGAGTAGCGATGAAGATCGTCTTCGTCGTGGTCTTCGCTGTCCTCGTCGTGCTCGTCGTGCTCGTCGTGCTCGTCGTGCTCGTCGTGGTCATCGTGGTCATCGTGGTCATCGTGGTCATCGTGATCATCGTGGCTGTCTTCGGGGCCCGGTGGGGATGACCGAGAATGGTCTTCTTCGGCTTCTTCGGTGCCTGTCATGGTTGTGTCTTGGTCGGCAAGAGCTTGAGTGTGCTTCGATCTTCGTGAAGAACCGGAAGATGACTCGGCACCGAGAGAGTCTGGAGACAATTTATGTACTGTCAGCCCCAGTTTTCTGAAAAAAAAAAAGATGATCGGCCAGTGTTCACATACCGTCAGCAGCCTTTTTCCCACGGCTGGATCGTCTTGGCGTCGAAGCAGTATCGTCCATGGCTTCGGCAAGGCCTGAAGCTGATCTACATTCCCACCAAGTCAGCCAACACATACTACACACAAGCAGGGGCAGGAGAAGCAGTCATACCCTGGGCTGGACATTTTAGCTGCACGCTTTCCCTTCCGACTGCGTGTGCGAGCGGCAGGGGGTGCTTCTGGAAGAGCGGGTGGGTGGATAGATGATGTAGTCGTAGGCTCGGATCTTCTGGATCGCTTTGGCTGGCGAGACGAAGCAGATGAATGGGCAGGTGGGTTGGGGGGATGTTTGTGAGTGTCGTCGTCGTCTTCGCGGGACTTGCGTTTACGGGGCGATGTTCGACGAGTGGGAATCGTGGCTGGGGCCTCTAGCGAGGGCGGGTTGTCCGCAGGCTTCTCAGGTGCAGGGATGACAGGTGATCGGGAGGTAGTCTGACTGGCAGCCTGGCGTGCGGATGCACGCGTTACCCTGGGAAGCATGAGTATACTCGTATTACGACAGCGGCAAATGAAGAGGGTCGCGCAGGGGCGATGCAGGAGGAAGAGAATGGCAGAAGGGCGGTGCGTGTAGAAGGGAAAAGAGTGGCGTTTGACCGGGCCACCAAGAAGAGTGAACAGGGTAGAGCCAACAGCCGAATAAAAAAAGAAAGCAATGCAAGCACGGCCCTTGTCGACCCTACCGGATCGAGCGGTGGCGGACAGTGAATAATGCCAAGCGGGAAACAGCTAGACGACTCTTCAGCTGGGCCGTGGAGTTTCCAGATGAAAAGAAGAAAAAAACGGCACAGGAACGGGATAAAAACGTGGGTGCACAAGTAGTTTGAGCGGGGAGCTGAGGCAAAAAGGCAAAGAGGCGAATAGAGAAGGCAAGCAAGCAGACAAGCAGTCAAGCAAGCAAGCAGGCAGGCAGGCAGAAGCTGGGCCGTCCAGAACAGTGTAACAGGACGTACCGGGAAGAGAAGGCGGCCGCAGCAGAGGGAGACGTACGCTTCCTCCTAGAATGTGAGGGAGGCGTTGGGATCAGCGGGGTGGGAAGTTGGACTTCTGGTGGTGGTGGTGGTGGAGGATGTGTATCGGCGGCGGCGGGCGTTTGTGGGAGCGAAGGATGAGGATGAGCAGCGGAAGATGGAGAGTCGGAGGATCTCGTGGAACGGCCAGAGAGATCGCTGTTGAAAACCGATCTGGAGCGCGGCTTTGTTGAGGGAGTTCGTTCTGCCATGGATTACGCCATGGGTCAGGCGAAGACGGCGGGATCAGGCAGCGCGGTGCGGCAAAGAGGATTGTCGCTATGTCGCCGGCATTGGCAGGCTGCAAGCGCAGAAGCAGGTGCTGCGCGGGCGATGGGGAGGGGGGGGAGCAGCAGATGCGGGAGCACAAAAGCGAGGCAGAGGGAGGTAAAAAGGCAAAGAAGACGAGATGTTGCAGGAATTGTGCGAAATTCGAAAAATGAGGAGCGGAGAAAGGGCAGATGGCCGGTAAGGTGCGTTACGAGTAAGGCAAGAGTGGGCTGTGATGAATAATGTGCGGGCACGATAAGAAATGCGCATAGACGGATAAGCGGAATATGCATTTACTAGGAACTACTCCGTACGAGTAAGATACGGACTTCATTCGTACGAGTACGGAGTACAAGTACGAGTCGCAACGTGCCCGGTCCACTCCTGCCCCACTCGATGGCCCGTACTTCACTAAGAGCCCTGTAATCTCGGCCCCAGGTCTGCTGAGCGGGTCCATCCTGTACGAGAGTATTGCTTAGTCACCACAGCTCGGCTCTCCGCACGGGTTCCATCGGCTTTCCACGAGCTCCGTGTCTGACATATTCATATCCGACTCGTACGCCTGTCTTCCTCATGGCCTCGACACCATCTCCGCAATGAAGGCAGCCATCCCGGCCAGAAGAGTGGCCGCTTCTCTGACCCATTGGCCCCGGCCCCGGCCTCGGCCCTGGCGTGCCGTCAGCAGCCTCTCACAGAAACCAGACGCCGACCATGTCTCCTTCCCCGGCGCCATCAAGAGCAGGTTCACCGACACGCTCCAGTTCGAACGGCCCGCCGCGTACCCGGCCATGCCAACATACCGTGTGCTCGACCAACACGGCACTGCCATGGACCCGACCTTTGTGCCAGACCTCTCCGACGACGAGGTCGTCAAGCTGTACCGCGACATGTTGACCGTCTCCATCATGGACATTATCATGTTTGAGGCACAGCGTCAGGGCCGCATCAGCTTCTACATGGTCTCGGCGGGTGAGGAGGCCGTCTGTGTCGGCTCTGCCTCGGCCCTGTCTCCTGATGATGTCATTTTCTGCCAGTACCGCGAGCAGGGCGTCTTCCAGCAGCGCGGGTTCACGCTCAAGGAGTTTACGACCCAGCTCTTTGCCAATCGAGACGACACTGGACGCGGCCGCAACATGCCCGTCCACTACGGCAGCAAGCGGCTGAACATTGTAGGTGCCTGGTCTGACTAAAACCATGTATCCACGTCCTGCTGACCTCCAGCACACCATCTCGTCGCCTCTGGCAACGCAGATTCCACATGCCGCCGGCGCCGCCTACGCCCTCAAGATCCAGCACATGCAGAACCCCACGGCTGCTCCCCGGATCGCTGTCGTCTATTTTGGCGAAGGCGCCGCCAGCGAGGGCGACTTCCACGCCGCCCTCAACATTGCCGCCACGCGTTCCTGTCCTGTCGTGTTTGTCTGCCGCAACAATGGCTATTCCATCTCCACGCCTGCCCTCGAGCAGTACCGCGGCGACGGTATCGCCAGCCGTGGTCTCGGGTACGGCATCGACACTGTCCGCGTGGACGGCAACGACCTGTGGGCTGTGCGGGCGGCTATGAAAAAGGCACGGGAGATGGCTCTCGAGGACGGCGGGCGGCCGGTCTTGCTCGAGTGCCTGACCTACCGTGTGGGCCACCACAGCACCTCGGACGACTCGTTTGCGTACCGAGCCAAGATGGAAGTGGAGGACTGGAAGCGGCGGGACAATCCGATTTCGCGGCTGCGCAAGTGGCTCGAGACAAGAGGGTGCTGGGATGATGCCAAGGAGAAGGAGGCCCGCGAAAGTATACGCCGTGAGGTGCTGCGAGCCTTTGGCGAGGCCGAACGGGAAAAGAAGCCGCCGATCCGGTCCCTGTTCGAAGACGTCTACGAGGAGCTGACGCCGGATCTGCGGGACCAGATGCGGCAGCTCAAGGACCTCATGGAACGGTATCCTGCAGAATACGACACGAGCGAATATGAGGGCGGGAAAGATAGCTTGTCTTGATCTATAGGAATAAAAATACTTTGTTGTTTTTCATCCGAAGAGGCCGACGACGGTCGACGTGGCAACTCACCACAACAGTCACACAGAAGACAAAATCTCAAGCAAATTCTCGTTAAGCAAATTCCATTCTTGTTCAAACAATTCGCCTTTTACTCTACTGCTCTCATGGATCCCAACGGCCAAATCATTATTACTCTTCTTAGCATCTGCTTTGTCGCTTCCATTGCCACCTTTTTCGGTTGCAAATACATTGTCGCCTTTGCTCGCTACGCTACAGTCTTTCGCAAAAAAGGCAGCACCGTCGCCGAGCCCGGCTCGGCCGTCTAGGCGAAGAGGTCCAAGGTATCTTAAGAGTAAGAGAGGGCGGGCGTCGCTAGCTAACAGCCACACTTGCACCGCCACACTTTCTGCAGCTTCTATCGCACTTGCTAAGCAGAAATTGACCCAGGGCCAAACCTGCTCGGCTTCGCTGCGAGCACCTACAAAGAAGCGAAGCGAAGCTCGTCTCTTCCTTGCCATGTCTGCCCGGCCGCTCTACCTGCGGCGGCTGCTCGCCCGACCCCGTTTCTTGACGCCCTGCTCCCCGGCAGACCACCCGGCGCAGCATTTCTTTCCTGGCCGCACCGGCCTCCGCACAACGTCTCCATGCTTCTTTTCCACCACTCGGCCATGTGCCGTCGATGATTCTGGCGCTTCTACCTCTTCTCCGGCCGAGAAGACAACCCATTTCGGCTTCGAGACCGTCACCGAGACCGAAAAGACCAAACGTGTTGCCGAGGTCTTTACCAATGTCGCCGAGTCGTACGACCGCATGAACGACCTCATGTCTTTTGGCTGGCACCGTGTCTGGAAGTATGTCTTTTCAGGCTTCCTCTCTTTTATTGTCCCGGTCTAACCTCACCTCGGCAGAGACCACTTTGTCGGTTCCCTCAATCCCGGCTTCACGGCCGACCGCCCCGCCACCGAGCCCGCTCCCCAGCACATTCTGGACGTCGCCGGCGGCACGGGCGACATTGCCTTCCGCCACCTGCGCCAGGCCCACGTCGTCAACCAGAACCCCAACACGCGCGTCACCATCTCGGACATCAATGGCGCCATGCTGGCCGTCGGCCAAGAGCGCGCCCGCGCCCAGCTGCCCGCCAGCCAGCAGGCGGCGCTGTCGTTCCTCGAGGCCGATGCCACACGTTTCCCCAGTCGACCGGACGGCAGCCCCAGCGTCCCCACGGGCAGCGTCGACCTGTACACGGTGGCCTTTGGCATCCGCAACTTTACCGACATCCCGGCGGCGCTGCGCGAGGCCTACCGCGTGCTGCGGCCCGGCGGCGTCTTTGCCTGCCTTGAGTTCAGCAAGGTTGCCGCCACTAGCACGAACCCGGCTGCGGCTCTCTTTGATGCTGCCTACAAGCGCTGGTCCTTTAGCGCCATCCCCATGATCGGCCAGCTGGTCGCTGGCGACCGCGACTCGTACCAGTACCTCGTCGAGAGCATCGAGCGGTTCCCCAGCCAGGAGGAGTTCCGCGACATGATTGTCGACGCAGGCTTCACCGTTGCCGGCTGCGGATACGAGAACCTGACGGGCGGTATTGCTGCCATCCACAAGGGCATGAAGCCTTTGCATGGGTAGGATGGAGATAGGAACGGGAGCGAAGATTTGTACTCGTAGAAATCAAATGTAAAATCACAATGTCATGGACTTGTGGCGTTTCGTGTTGTAAATGTGTCTAGCAGAGAAGAGCGAGATAGCAACGACACGCTGGAACACGCAAAAACGGCGGATACTGTATTTCATTAGGGGGCCCTCGTCCTGGCAACCCTGATCATGAACTTTTTTCGGTTCTGACAAAAGTAAAACATCAAAGAGAGGGGGAAGAAATAGCAATGTTGAAACACACGGAATGGGATAGACGGCTGCTCGCCCACATGGATACAGAAACCGGTTTCCGCTGTATTTTGGGGGGAAGGGAAAGAAGAACATTGACGCACAGACTCGCATGAATCCAACAGACAAACATCTTCGGCTAGCCATTGGGGCACTTACTTCCCTCCTTCTTCCATAACCGTACCCCACACGCCTATGTCTCGCCCATGATGATGATGGGCAGAAAACCCATAAGACATGTAAAAAAGCATACTCCGTACCGCAGAACCGCCGACTGTTTCTCTTAAAATCACGAATCCGCAGGCGTCGCTGCAGTAGGAGCCGGAGATGGGTTTCCTCCCTCGCCCTTATTCATGCCGCCCCGTGGACCGCCACGGCCACGCTGACCCCGTTCTCCACGCCCGGATGCACGGCTGCCTCGTCCGCTACCACCACCACCTCGCCGGCCGGCACCTTCGCTGTCACTGGCTGTGCCGGTACCGCCGCCAGCACTCCGGTACCCGCCTTGGCCGGCACCGCCCGCGTTCCCACCACGGCTGCTACCCCATGTGCCGGCATTGCCCCGCTCCGACCGAAACGGCTTGCTCGACTCCCGGGGAACAAAGATCCGTACAAGAGGCCGTGAACGGTCCTCGGCAACCCGGTGCTTCACCTCCTCGGGTAGCCGTGCCATGGCACCGTCTCGCTCCTCAATGGTCTTGAAATGAACCACCTTGTTCGTCTGTCCGTACTTCTCAATTCGGACAATCTTGTCCACATCCTCGGCTTTGAACAGCTCCCGCGTCTGCTCATCGGTCTGTGCATTCATAATAAACAGCCCAATGACATCCTGCGGAGAACCTCTCGGTGCAGGCGACGGGGTAGGCTCTGTTCCGTTCGCTGCTCCATTTGCAGTCTTCTCCGCGTCTTTGCCGCCGACCGCGGAAGGAGGCTGAGGCGTAGCGGACTTGGTAGAGCCGGGTCCAGAGTTGGGCACGGCCGGCTTGTTCGGTACAGCTCGGGCCGCCGCCGGTTGCTGTGGCGGCTGCTGCTGTTGCGGCTGCTGCTGTGGCGTTTGTCCTCCTGGCCGCTGTGGCACAGCCGCCGCTGCCTGCGTCGATTGCTGGGGCTGCGACTGCTGGGTGGGAGGGAGGGCGGCCCGGGCGGGCTGCGGTGAAGAAGTTGAGGCGGCGGCCGGGGCCGGGGCTTGTTGTGGGGCGTTCACCTGCTGCTTCATGCCGCGGTGCGAGAAGTTGAAGCCCTGAGCCCTCATCTCCGTGCCGATACGACCGTCCTGGATTTCCAATACGAGGAAGCCAAAGGCGGCATCTGCTAGGTTAAAGTTCCACATGTTCTTGAATGCGCTCTCGTCGACTTGACCCAGCGCAGGTGGGCCGCCTGCGGAGCCAAAGGGGTTTCCGCCGGCAGCTGTTGTGGGCATCTTCTCCACTATGCTGAGCGCGTTCTTGAGCAGGTTCTGCTGGGCCTCGTTCTGCTGAATTGCCGGCTCGACCTCGCCCTTGACCGTCTCCCACACATCGTTAAAGGATGCCTTGCTAGCGGCCAGCTTGCCACGGTAGTGGTCCAAGGTGGGGTTGACGCTGAATTCGTTGTACGAGCTGCCGTACCGGAAATGGAGGCCGGCGGAAATGGAAAAGTCTGCCTTGAGGGTGACGGAGAGCTGGTTCAGAATGCCTTCACGGGCCGGCGACGCGTGTGTGATGAAGACGCGGGTCTCCGTAGGATCGTACACGCGGTTTGCCGTGTCCACCAGCTCACCCATCTGCAGGAGAGTGGTCCACATGGTACCCTGACCGCCCGCAATAGTGGTACGTCCCTCACCATTGTCGAACAGCTTGTGCATGACCACAGCACCGCCGAGACCGAGCAGCCGAAGCTTGACACCGCCCACCTCCAGCAGCATGGATTGGGCCTCGTCGATAATGTGCAGGTTCTGGACCTTGTACTCTCTCGACCGGAACTTCTCGAGGACACGGACATCTTCGCAGGCACCCCATACCGTGTAGACGGGCACATCCAGCTTGAGCTCGCCACTCAGCAGAAGCGGGAGCTCGGACAGGGGTAGCTCGGTCGGCGAAAATCGGGACTTGACGGATGCGCCGTTGCCGGGTTGCGAAATGGCCTTTTTAACGGCTTCGGAAATCAGAGGAGAATATTGCGCCACATGCTTGAGGGTCCTAAAGCACAAAGCTGGTCAGCACAGAGGGGAAACCAAAGAGAGAATACCTCGACATACTTCTCGGCAATGCGCTCTAGCGAGGTGTCGTCGTAGAAGCCAAAGTCACCGGTGTGCACAATGTAGTCGGCGTGTGCCTGCTTGGCGAGATCGTTCAGAGACCGCAAGTTTCCTGGAAAGATGCAGATTAGCTTCGGCGCACACAGAATCCTGTAATTTTATGAGTAAGGCGGTGTTACCTCGAACGTCCGCGATGCACAGAACCCGGATGGGCCCTGTTTGGATGATGCGGCCCTGGTTGGGCAAGAGGGGTCTGGCTTCGGTAGAGAGGGCGGGAGACGGGGCACCAGCAGCTCCGTTGGGCATATACCCAGCACCGCCTTGGCCGAGGAACGGATGGCGAGGTTGCTGTGACCAGTTTAGTATGGCAGCCAGGTCGAGATGTTGAGCAACGATGGGCAGCCCGAGACATGCGACTGGAGAGCTGAATCGGACAGGAAAGAACAGAACGAACAGAACGAACAGAACGAGCGGAACGAACAGAACGAACAAAACTTACAGATGCCATGGCTTCGATAGCTTCTGATGATGCCGCACAGATGTCGGGAGGAAGAGAGGGGAGAGAGATGCGCGGAAGACGATCCGAACAGAAGACGTGGACGGCTGGATGCAGCACGAGAGGAAGCGTCAAGAGAGGGTGAAATCGGAGAAGCAGAAAAGAAGAGGAAGAAGAAGAGGGATTTTGTTTTTGTTGTCTGACGGCAATGCAGATGTTCGTAAGCGGCGTTGGGAGCTATTCGAGCTTCAAAAAAAAACGGGGTGGCAGATCGACGAAAACAAGACGACGACCGGGGGAGCGAAAAGGGTCGGGTATCAAAAGGGAGGAGGTAAAAAAAAAAGAGGTGGGCGATGGCAGGAATTTGCGTCGGGCGCAGAACATCCACTGGAGCAGAGAAACAACGGCGTCAGGGCGTTGGGGCCTTGTTGTAGTGGGCTGGCAGACAAGGGAGGAAGGCGGAAGGCGGAGGGCGGAGGACGGAGGACGGAGGGAGCAGTTTGGCTGAGAGAGAGAGAGAGGGTAAGGTGGGAAAAGAAGAGGTATGGAGTATCTTACGAAAAAATAAACGAAAGCCTTCTCTTGTGTCTTTTTCTTTTTTTTTCTTCTTTTTTTCTTTTTTCTTTTTTTTTTTAATGAATTTTCGCTTTCTAGCATTTTTCACTCGTTTCCCTGAGGCGCGACGGAAAAATGGGGGCTGCCTGCTTCGGGATTAGTGGTCGTAACAGCTACCGGTGCTTGCCTTGTACGGCAGCGTTTGAGGATACAGTACTCCGTACGGAGTAATACTACAGCACTCTGTGCTACAGTAGAGCTGAGCTCTAGCACGTGATTTAAAGAAGATACCCTCTCTCAAAGACACTCTCAAGACTTAAGACTCTTTAAGATACTCTACAAAGCTTTTCAATACCAACACTATAAACTGCAATACGCCGACAATGGTTGCCATCCGTCTCAGCGCCAAAAGCACGACAAGTGTACATCTCTGTTCTCACCAACTCCGGACTCCACATCCATGCAAACGGCTTGGAACAGGAAGCGTAATCAATGAACACAAGGGGACGAAACCAACAGCAGCCTCACACAGCCTGTGGCACAGGGCACAGACCGACAGAGACTGCACAGCAATAACAGAAACGAAAACAAGGCAAGACGCCAGGAAACCCGGAAACAGAACCCTTCCTCCTACACTCCTCCCAAAACACATTCACCACATGTCGTCGTGCTGGCTATCGTCCGACGGACCGTAGTCGTAGTACCCACAATCGTCCTGCCCTTGCTCTGTGGCCCGCGAGGCCTCGTGGTTCGTCTGGCCATTATGTGAATACTCAAACATCGGCGCGTCCTCGACATAGTCGGCCGTATCGTTGTCCTCTTGGCGGTGGCCCATGTCTCCATACTGCGTCCCGGACTAGACAACAGGGGATAATGTTAGCTTTGAAGACGTCTCCGCACCCGCGGCTCGCTTCAACTGACCCGGTGGTACTCAAAGCTACCGTATTGGTCCTGTGACGACGGTTGTGACTGGGACTGCTGTTGTTGTTGTTGCTGCTGCTGTTGCTGCTGCTGTTGCTGCTGTTCCTGCTGCTCGCGGTATTGCTGCTCGAGATACTGCTGTTGCAGCTGCAGCTGTTCTTGCTCGCGTCGCTTTCGCTCCTCCTCCTGCCGCTTCTGCTGCGGCGAAATAGGCACGTTGAGCTGCGGGTGCATCGCCTGCACCTTGGCCAGGTAGGAGTACATAAAGTTGGACAGCAGCACTTGGCTCCGCAGGTCGCGTCTCGGGTTGGCCAGCTTGATGTGAGCCATCCGGTAGATGGCACGCTCTTCCACAATCGGGAACCGCGTATAGGGATAATCAATGTCCGGACGCAGCACCACAACAGGCGGCTCGGGCGACGGCGCCCGTTGCTTGCCCTTGCCGCCGAGACTGTCCCGGTCACGGTGCTCCTTGCGTCGCGAACCGCTAAATATAGATCCGAAGAAGCCATCCTTCTCCTTCTTTGCATCGCTGTTTTTCCGGCCGCCTTCCCTCTTCTTTTCCTCTCGTCCACGGCCCTCGACGCCGTCCCGCTCGAGCACAAGACTCTCCCGCTTCTGACCGGCGTTGTCGATCGAGCTCTGCAACACATCGAGACGCGCGCTGTCGTGCGCCTTGTCCGCCGCTGTTCGTTCGGTTTGGCTCTTGGACCGCGCCCGCTTGTTCTGCTCCTCCTTCTCCCGCTCCTTGGCCTTCTCCTTCTCCTTGTCCTTTTCCTTTTCCTTCTTCTTCTTCTCCCTCTCGTCACTCTTGAACCACTTCCAACTCATCGACTTGCCTCCGTCATTCTCGTCCTTCTCCTTGGACTTCTTGTCGGGCTTGCGCTCTTCTGCAGGCAGCGTCGGCACAATCGCCAAGTTGTCTGTCCGCCCAGAAGAAGATATCAACGTTTCGTTGGCTCCGGGTGCCACCCTTTGCGCGGGCTGCGGGTGGATCGCTTGCTTTACAGATGGACGCTTGCTGGAGCGAGGTGGTGGGTGCTGCTGCTGCTGCTGTTGTTGTTGCTGCTGCTGCTGCTGCTGCTGCTGGGCTTGTGCCAGTGCTTGGGCTTGCGCCTGTACCTGCTGCAACGGCTGCTGTTGGACACCTGTCTTCAGGCGGGCGGATGGTGGAGAGGTGG
Source organism: Dryadomyces quercus-mongolicae (assembly GCA_002215975.1). Lineage (NCBI taxonomy): Eukaryota > Fungi > Ascomycota > Sordariomycetes > Ophiostomatales > Ophiostomataceae > Dryadomyces > Dryadomyces quercus-mongolicae. The sequence continues at coordinate 2,021,569 of NIPS01000043.1, forward strand.
CATTCTGGGAAGAGGACCGTTGAGGATACTGTCGCGCTGGGTCTTGTGGGCTCGATTCACCGAGAGGGGCAGCGGTGGGCGAGATGGGTGAGTGAGATGGCGGTGGCTCGGCTGCCACGATGGGGCCGATGGCATCCACAGGAGCGGTGTGGTCTGCTGCTGCCTTGTCGGCCGTTTCATGTGGCGTTACTTGGAAGCCTGCGTCCTCCGCCGCCTCTTCGGCCACCGGGGAGTGTCTTCTTCCGCCGAGAGCCGGACGGGAAAAGTTGCCGTGGACAGGCTCCGAGTTGACGCGCTGCAGCATGTGCCCCCCGGGACTCGGCACGTCGGGCGTCACAGGCGACTCGTCTCCCTCTTTCTCGGAATGTCGCCCAGCCCCTCGCTTGGACGGAAACTGGCGGTTGCCAGACCGAAGACTGCCTCCCTTCCGGTACGTTGTTCGCGTCGATCGCCGCAGTCCCATAGTCGGCGCTGGTAATATGGGCTTGTCATCGTCCATGGTGCTTTGCTCCATAGTTGACTCGGCCTGCCTCTGCGTGTCCAGAGCCAGTTTCTGAACCACTTTGGTCGGATCCTTAACCAGCTCGTTTAGGCTCAGTTCCGGCGTGTTCACGGAGCCCCTCCGCTGGAGGCCGTAGCCCGAATTCTCCTCTTCGGGGACCGTGCCAATTTCGAGGCCAGACCGTGTGCCATTGCTGTCGACTTGTCTGGATAGCATGGACTTCTTCCTCTGTAGGCTGCCGTGACCTGGCTGTAGACCGGCATCGACCGAGAGCAGCGATTCTCCAGACCGCCGCTTCATAGACTGGACGCGGTTTTCGAGGAAGCTCTTGAACTGGTCGGGGGCCAGCTCCGGATGCACCTTGGCAGGGACCCAGAGCAGTCTCGAGATGTCGCCCTCGTCGTCTTCGCCGGTAGGAGCAATGGACGGCATGGCCATCAGGGACATGCCCTGAAAGGGCATCAGGTCGGGATCGGCGGTATTGCCAACATCAATGGACATGCGGCGCAGGGCCTGCAGGTTACTGAGTTCCTGAGCAATGTCATCGGGGTTGTCAATGTTGGTAATGGGGAATTCCTGGTCGGCCGGAACATCGCGGAGAGACAGCGTCGGCGACATGGGCTGCATGGGCGATGAGGGAGCATCGTGAGACAGGTTGCTTCGCTGGCTGGATGTCCGGACCGGGTGGACTTGGACGGGAGAAGCTGTATTGAGTGTCGGACTGGTGCCGTTGGTAGCGGCCATCGAGACGGCTAGAGGCGAGGTGTTTCCTGGTTGAGAGCCGGATGGGGGGTGCTTGCGGTCCTCTGGCTGGTCATGCTCGTGCTCAAGTGACCGGGTGGGTGTCTGCACAGGGGCTTTGACCCGAGGAAGTTGGGGCTTCTGGATCTGCTCTCCGCCATAGGGGGACGGCATAAAGCTGAGTGGGCGGCTGTCACGCCGAGATTCGAGAGAGGACTCGTCATCGCTGTCTCCGTACAGCGTCCCGATCGTTTCGGTTATGTGGTGGCTAGTATCGGATATGGACAGCTGGGCGCCATGGCCGCGCCGGCTCGCAAAGCTTTCGCCGGTGTCGCGGGGTCGAGACGAGGTCTAGACAAGGGTCAGGGCCCGCGGATCAGCATTCAAGTTCCTTCGTATTCGACCTGTCCGACGTCGCGGGCGGCCACCCGGTGCCACACACTCGCAGCATGGTTTCTCAGGTGTGCTGTTCCACCTGCGAGCAGTGCGCCTGCGGTGGTCGTCCGTTGGGGGTCGGGAAGGGGGTCAGGGGAGGGGAGGGGAGGAGAAGGAGGAGGATGAGGAGGAGAAGAAGGAAGAGGAGGGAAAGATCAGCAATCCGCTATCCGCTATCCGCAACTCGCAACTCGCAACCCGCAACTGAAAACTGACAGCCCGCAAGTAATCTTACCATCATCGAGGGCTACAGGACGTGGCCACAGACAAGGCCAAGCCTGGTGTTCCCGTCAAGGAAAAAGCACAACCGGAATCCGACTGGTATGGCAAGGCGATGAGGCGGTCGGATCGCTGGGGTAGCATGAGTAGAGGTAGAAAGGTAGAAGCCGCACAATACGGAGTACTCCGTAACAGTGAGCAGTGAGAAAGAACTGTGGGGACGGTCTGGACAAAAAGGAGGCGAGCGGACCGGCTACCGAGACAAGAAGGGGGGCGCGTTGAGGAGACAGGCAATAGTCGTCGCAGCGAGGACCGCCAGGAGTGCCAGAAATGCCCAGTGAGCCAGGACAGCCAGAGGGTGGGCCGCAGGCTGGCGGGCGCCGCAGTGGAAGAAAGCCGGCTCGCAGGCGGCAGAGGACATTAATAGCACTGTCGACGTGGGACGAAGCTCGCGATTTGCGACGGACACGCAACGGGGGCCGTCGTCGAGAGAGGCAATATGGCGGATCTTTATCGCTCGGTATACCTTTGTCCGCTGTTCTTTTTTTTTTGCTTGTGCCGTCCGTGGAAGGACAGGGAGAAACAATAAAAAGAGGAGAAAAAGGAGATAGAGTAAGCGGTTGGGGCGGTCGCAGGCGGTTTTGGCTGGCGATATGCTACGGAGTATATGCCCGTTCCATCTTATGCCCCTAGTCAATGTCACGTGATGACCTGGCTTTATTGGAACGGGGGGGAACTGGTTCTGGGCCTTTCACACGCGACAGCTGAAGACCGCTTTTTGGTTTTCCGGCGTCCAGGGTAGATACGGGGCGCAGATCGCCTTGGGGGCGCTTGACGAAAAAAAAGAGTGAGAATAAAAGAAAAAAAGAGCGAAAAAAAACGACGAAAAAGAAAAAAACGAAGAAAAAAAGGAAAGAAAAAAAGAAAAAAGGAACGTCTAAGATTGTCCTTAGCACAAGCCGCCCACGCAAACGGCGAGCTTTAGGGGATCAGTGTCTTAGAAACCCCCCCGAATGGTTTGCGCTACTTTTTAAGGTAGACCGTTTAGCTCGGCGGGCTCTTAATACTGGTAGCAGCGGCCATTTCATGGTGGTATGCTTCGGGCCAATAGCCGGCTGCAAGAACTAAATATTCACGCTGCGCGCTGCAAGCGGTTAAGGCCGCCGTTGGGCAGGCGCGCGGGTGCATTTCGTTAAACTCGGATTGCTAGAAGAGGGATCGCTGGGCACTGCCGCAGTATTCGTAATGCCTTTGAAACGTTTCGTGCCCGCCTGGAAGTTACTGCTAATCTACGCAAATCTGCGCAAATCTGCCTTATTCCATATTAGTCAGCCATCACTATATAGTAAGATACTCGTAAGTACCCCGAACAGAAAACCGGCTCGCCAGTCGGTCCCTACTAATTTCATGATTCGCTTATCCGGTGATTAGGTCATCTCGTATGTCATGGTCACGTGACCTAATAGCTCTGGTCTCGCGCCGCTTCAACCTCGTCCGCCGCCTATCATCGGCATCGCTCCCCCCCGGGCCATGGAGTCCAGACCCGCCCTACCGTCTGATTGACCATGTCCCTGCCGCCGGTCCTCCCCAACACAGACACCTTCTTGGGTGTGGCCCTCGTCCTCAACCGGAACCGGGAAGGCCCACGCTTCGTCTTCCACTATCCTGGGCGCATTCATCCTCGTCTCTGTTCGTCACAGCGCGAATTCAGCGAACAGCTCGAGGATGAGAGCTCTTTTGGAGATGGCGCTCTGGCCTCGGCTGCCGGTAGTGCCCATGAGTTCTTGCCCAATGCCGGCGAGCTGGCCCGCTGGAACCACGATGACCACATCGCCACCGACAGCGGCACACAGGTAGCTCCCTGGGAATATGTCGCCGGTGTGCCGACCAAGGCCCTGGAGGGCATCTTGACGCCGCCGCGAGCCTTTCACAAGAAGCGCTTTCAGATCCTGCTCGACTCCGTCTACTACGTGTCCTACCCCATCCACGTCCCCACCAGTGGTTTCTGGGACCGGGCGAAGCGTCGAAAGGGACGGACACGTCCAGCTGAGGGCGAAGCCAAGGAGATCAAGGAGGGCAAAGAGGCCAAGGAGGACAAGGTCAGCTCCATGACCATGTTTAACCTCGTTTTCATCTTCAACCCCCGGAGACACGAGGCAAACGACCTCCTTGATGTCATGTACACCAACGTTATCCGTGAGGTCAACAAGGTCTACAAGTACTGTCAGGAGAGCGGCGACTTTGTTTGGCAGGAATGCAAGAAGATTATCCAGCTCAAAGACGTGGCCCGTGAAAACCGTGTGTTCTCCTCCCTCCCCCTTTCCGTTTGACGCCACTGCGTTTGTCTCGTGGCTGACCAGGGCCGACTTGCCCGGCAAACAGGAACAAGGATGAGCGTGCTGTGGGAGCAGATCCTGACCGCTTCGTCGCTGGCTGCCTCCATGCGCGACGTCTACGAGGCCGTCTGCCGCAACAGGATCTCCGTCCTGGAACTGAGCCTCGGCAAGGGTTCGGTCAGCCACTCCGTCCAGATCCCTATGCCCTTTTATGTGGCCGACATCCAGCCGCAGGGCTCGGCCGCCGCCCGCAATCTCTTTCTCACCACGGCCAACTCCCTGTCCAGCTATGACATGCTCGGCGGCCTCGCCGCTTTTGACAAGTGCACTGCCCTCTTGCTCACCGATGACGACGATAAGAACATCATCGCCGAGCTCCAGGCCCGCCGCGACAAGGCGGCCACGGCCATGATCGAGCTCGTCAAGGCGGCCAAGCCGACTCTTTCGTACGGGACAGCCTTTCCGCCTTCTGTAGTACTCCAGCTAACACTCTCAGGTTCCACCAGATCGCCCAGCTCCCCGAAACAATCCTCACCATCCAGCAGGTGCGTGCCTATGCCCAGCACTTTATCTACTGGCGGCGTGCCATGGCCGTTCCTCCCATCCATGCCCGCGACGTCTACGTGCTCTCGCCCAACTGCGACCTCGCCAACCTCGCCCGCGCCAGTGCCGCCTTCGCCCACACATTTCCCTTTGCCCCCCCGCTGGCCGACCTGCTGGCCAAGATGTCCACGGCTCCACGGCCCTACAAGTCCTTTTGTCCCACCAAGAACCTGCGGCCCGCCTACCTGCGCATCCTCGCCTGGCTCATCCGCGGCGGCTGGGTCTGTCAGATCTGTACCTACACCTATGTCGTGGTCTGGCCCGAGGTGCAGTACGAAGTCGAGTACGGTCTCGAGGCAGAGGCCCTCGCGCGCATCAAGCAGCGCCAGCAGCGCGGCGAGGGCGGCACCGGCAGTTTGCGCGAGAAGCGGCGACAGCAGCGGCGGCAGCGGAAGCAGGGTGGTGGCTTCACAACGCGGGCCAAAACCTCGAGCGATGCGTCCGACAACGATAAGGACGGCGGAGACAGCTCGTCGGCAGAGTCGGACACCTCGTCGCAGTCGTCGGCTTCCATCAAGATCCGCACCAAGGAGTCAATCGGCGGGGCCGACGGCCGGCCAGGACCCTCGGCAGCCGAGCACGCAGCCGAGCGGGCGCGACAGCAGCGAATCGCCGAAAAGGCAGCGCGGGATCTGGCTGAACGAGCCACAGTGCATGCACGGAAACCCGTGCCGACTCGCACAGACCATCCGTCAGTGAACGACGCGCCGCACCTGGCAGGCATGAAGCCGCACATAATCCTGGATGCCAGCCGACCGACGGGGCGCGAGAGCTTGTATCTCAGTTGTATCGGACAGCACTTGCGCTCCCGGCGGTCGGCTCCGCCGCCAGCGAGCAAAAAAGATGATTATGGCGGCAGTGCTTCGACGGCAGCACACATGCGCAAGACGCCCGGTGCCAAGGAGGATGGCCGGGACGAGACGACGGTCTGGAACGAGCGCGTGGCCGACATGTGGCCGGTCTACTGGAAGTATTTCAGCGGCCATGTGGCACTGGAGCGAATATCTCTGCTTGAAGACGCAAAAAGAAAGGATGTATGGAACCTTCTGACGGCCATGAGCGAGTATCTTCTCTGTGTTCGGCACTGGTGAGATGGGAGTAGATTCATGTTGAATCAGACACGTTATGAACAGCAGAGATATTATGAAAAACTGATTTGGATCTTCGTTAAATGTGATGTTGGGGTTCAAGCGTGCAAGCAGGGCTGGCCGTGCTTCCTTTCCTTCGGCTTCGCAGCGAACAGCACCCTCCCGTCGATACGCCACTTACGGTGCCCAGAGCCCCTCCAACCAGAACGACCGCAGAATGCAAAAGAGGTACATGAAGGATATGTGACAGGTATATCTAAATAGCACGACAACTCCGCCCTAAACCGAACCCCAAGCTCGCAGTAAAGCGAGAAAGACGAAAGATGACAGGAAATAAAACAAGCATGGGGAGAAGAAGCAGACGGGAGAGATGTAGTAAGAGAACGTAGAAGAGATAGAATAGAAAAAAAACATAGAAAAAGAAGCAAAAAAGGAAAACCGCACGGGCGGAGACGGGGCCGCGCACGACAAGTCGGCTGGCAGCCTCCAGGTCTCATAAGCATATTAGACCCGGTCGTGAAGACGTTCTAATAACGGCTCGCTTGAAACAAGACGAAATAGCAAGAGACAAGGGAAGGGAGGGGGGAGAGGTGTGAAATCGCAGACACTCGAAACGCATATAGCCATCCCAGATATGCCTACCACGATAGACAAAATACATCAAATACCATCCGGCAGAAAAGGGGCGAAACGAAAAGGTTGTGGGGTGGAAGAACAGAACATGAAAGACGAAAGGATAAAAGGATAAAAAAAGACGAAAAAGACGAAAAAGACGAAAAGGACGAATAAGACAGCAGAGCCAATGTCCATGCTCGTCTAAGTGAGATCCATAAACTCGTCCTCCTCTTTGAATTCCATCTCGGCATTCTCGTCGTCGTCGGCCCAGAAATCGCCTTGTTCGCCGAGATCTTGCGGTACTGCGCCGCTGCCGACACCCTGGTTCAAGCTCATGCCCTCGACCGGCTGGCCCGACGCATCCAGAGGATCGCCCTTGTAATCGGTGTAGTCGGGAACCCGCAGACCAGAACCGTCGGTGCGTGAGTACGTAAAGTGCTTCTTCTCGCCCTCGAGGTCGGGATTGCGCATCGCAACCATCAACTCCGACGTCATGCGGCGCTCGTCGTCGGTAATGGAAAAGGGCATCGGCTCGCCGCGATCGTTGAAATATTCAATCAGCTCTTCCTGGCGCGACACGTACTTGTCCAGCAGCCACATTAGATCGCGACACCAGCTCACGGCGCCGTTGAGGATGTCGCCCTTATTCGGGCCCTTGTCCTTCTCTTCGACGGGCAGACCAGTCGTAATGTTGCCTGCCGTGCTGCCGGCGGCGCGCCTAGCACCCGGCCCGGCGAGCCCCGACGTGGCCTGCGACGGGCTCGAGATGCCCGTCAGCGTGGGCGATAGCGGCGTGCCGGTTGAAATGAGCTTCTTGATCTTTTCGTCGTCCAGTCGATGGCTAGGCACGAGCTTGCTCAGATCTTGTATGCGCTCGTTGATATTGTCGCGACGACGACGCTCGACAAGGTTGTGCGACTCACGCCGCCGCTTGCGCTTCGCCTCCTGCGATGTGGCCATGGGCGTGCCCAGCTTGGCCGGCATGGACGTGCCGCCCTTGAGCAGGAGCTCGTTGATCTGCGCGCTGTGCATGCCGCCGGGCTGCATCGGAGAGGAGAAGCCAGAGCCGGGGAAGGACGACAGGCTGTTGGGGGTCTGGGCCCACTGGCCAGAGTGCGATTTCTCGTGGTTCGAGCCATTTGTGCGAATGGGTTGAGGCGAGCCGACAAACGAATCGGCCGACGTGGCGGGAATGGCGGTGACCATGGAGGGTGTCTTGGCCATCATAGGGCTCCGGACAGCGGCGGCGGCGGCGGCGGCATTGCTCTTGCGGGGCATGGACTGAGACATGCGGGAGCGGGACTTGAGATAAGCGGGATCGGAGCTGTCCGTGTTGAAGTCGTTGGCTGTGAGCGGCGAGCCCGGGTAACCGCCGTTGGGCGACTGGAGAGAACCAAAGGTCTGTGCGTGCTGAACCGGACGGTATTGGGCCATGCTGCTCACAAAAGGACTCTGCATGGGATCGCCCTCGGGGGTATTCGAGTAGCCATTCAAGCGCGACTGGTCGAGCTGGAGACCGGGCTGAGGCGCAAACATGGACTGGGGATAAGCACCGGTCATGCCTAAGCTGGAGAGACCGGAAAAGTCATGACCACCGGTGGCCATGCCCGACTGACCTTCGGCCGGACTGGCAAGAGTATCAAAGAGGTCGTCGTCCGAGATGAGGGCGGATCCACTGGAGAAGCCGGCACCGTGACTGTTCTGGTTGGAACCGAAGTTCTGGAAGGACTGGTTGAAGGCGCTGCCCATGCCGAGGTCATCGGGGTTGATGTTTGCGCCGGCACCGCCCATCTGGCCGAAGCCGTGTTGTGCCATGATTTTTTCTGGGCTGTTGCGTGCGCCGATACAAATACTCCGTACTCCGTACACCTGACTCTATACTCCGTACCGGGGGTGGAAGCTTAATATGTGGGAGGCTGGAGCGAGCTGAGGAGGGGAAGCGGCACGCGTGGTTAGCACTGGACCGGTGTCGGTGCTGGGTATAAGGTGGAGGACGCCTCACCGGCTCATAAAGAAGGAAACATGCGGTGTGAAGAAGCTGACGAGTTGTGCGCAGCAAGAGTCGGTGACTTTGTCCAAATGTCCGGAAAGGGTTTCAAGAGGGGGGTTGCAAAGGGAGAAACCGAGACAGGAGAAGACTTTGAGCCAAGATCTAAGGGGATGTGGCGTCTTGAGTCAGCGGGAAAAGGAAAAAAAAAAGCTAAAAAAAAATGAAGGCAGCAAACAGGATCGGGAGCCTCCAAATCATGGATCGACCACAAAACAGAAGTCCTTCAGAGGGGGAGGAGTGGGTTTGTCGCATACTGGTTGCGATCGTGTTGCGTTCTGTGTGGCAGAAGGCCAGTGGGCGAGAGAAAGCGGGCGCTGGCGGTTGCGGGCTGGGCCCACTAATGGCTGGCTGAATAGGGAGATGCCCTGGTTAGCAAAAGTGCGCATGGACAGGGCTTGGAATGCGACAGGACGCGCGGAGACGGAGGAGGAGCGGCGGGTCAAGAGGGGGGGCATAGGAGCATAGGAGTACGGAGTATGGAGTAGAGGAATAGAGGGATAGAGGAGCCAAAGAGTGGGAAGAGAAGGGGAACAGAAACCAAGGAAAGACAGGGAATGACGTACTCGTACTCGTTGAAGCGAAAATCAGACCAAGACGAGAAGACGAGAAGACGAGAAGGCGAGAAGAAGATGTGGTGCAACAGTGGAGACGTAGCCAGGGCGGTGGTATTCAGGGAGAAGCAAGCAGCGGGCGGGTTGTCGCATAGAAGCAGGGACAGCACGGCCAGAACTTGGGGGCAAGTCGGCTGAGGCTGGAGGCTGGCGGTGGCGAGGTGGTGCCGTGGTGATGTGTGGTGCAGCGAACGGCTGATGCTTCCAGACTTTGTGGCTTTGTGACTTTGTGTGTATTTTTGGGCAGCGGGGATCGGCGTGTAGACCGAGGAGCGGTATAAAAGGTATGGGAACGGTGCGCGATGGGGGGATCTTTTCCGGTGATGACGGAGAGACAGGAGTGGACAGGAGTGGACGGGAGTGGACAGGAAGAGCACAATTTGGTTGTTCGGATATCTTTTGCAGGACAAACAGCTCCAAGCAAAAGGCAGACAGCGGCACGGTCGGCGATAATGGTAAGATATGGTGGAGGGGAGGGGGAAATGGAGGACGGGGCAAGGGACGGGGGCGGGGAGTGCGGGTGGTTGCAGTGTGTGCAAGTGCTGGCGGAGATTAATTCTTAGCACACAGCACGGATTCCAGCGCCCACGCGTTCGTTTTAGGGCCTGTATTATGGCGGGGCTTGACGGAGCAATTTTGTAAGAGCGAAAGGCGAAAGGGCCGAAATCTACGAGAAGAGTACGGAGCAAAGTACGGAGTATACGAGAACTATATATAGATTGCGTGTTCTATAAAAGGTATACAAATACTTAGAATGTATACGAAGACACTCTATACTCGTATTGCCGTCACGCCCCAGGTCTTTTGCACTTATGCCGTGGTATGCTCCGTACACTTTCATTTCCGTACACTCATCTGTCTCGGAAATACTGGCGCCTGGAAGAAAGAGGGTGCCAAGACGAGCCACCCGGCCAAAACGTTGTGACTCCCAGTACCATCTCAGGTGAGACAGTAGCGCACACCAAGACACGGTTAGCCTTGAAGCCAGCCTTGGGAAGCCAGCCTTTTGCTCTCACGTTGCTGCGCCACATCCCAAGAGGTGTGTGGCTGCACCACCCGGCAACCAATCAACGTCCGTGTCCATCCGTCCTATGAACAGCTTGCTCAGGCGCTTGCGTGTGGAGGCCAATCATGTGGCCGTCTTGCTCCGGCAACCTGGCCTCCCTCCTTTTTCTTTCTTCCCCGAAACGCAGGCAGCCGGAATCGCATCGAATCTTCGCGTCCTCCCAATCACGGCACCTACTACTGGACACAACCTCTTCGTCTGAAGGAGTCCTCTCTCCTGCTTCTCCTCCCGTCGGCACCTCCCCCCTCCCAACCACCGAAGCCGGCCCATCCCCTGCTCTTCTTGTCAGAGCTCTGCTCGTCATCGTCTTATCCGACGTCATCCGTCTCTTACCCCCCCCCTCCTCCACGACGCAACACGTCTTGAGCTTCTCAGACACTTGCCATTTGCTTTCCCACGTGTGCACCCTCCCACACACCTTTTGCGTGGACTACTGCGCATGACAGCCTTAGTCAACCCTGGTCAAACCTGGTCAAGCGGCTATTCAACGATCACGAGGCTTGCCATAGAACAGCTCGCCCACCATGACATCACAATCGTTCCGAGACTCGCTCAACTCGCTGGGCTGGTCACGGCGAGACAATGACCTCCCCGTCAACACCACCCGGCAAACGGGAATTATGTCGTCGATCCAGTCCTGGAATCCCTTTGGCGACAGCGGCTATGTTCGTCTGCCCACGGCCGAAGGCCCGGGCGCGCCGTTGCCTGCGTCCAACCGCCGAGAAGAGGAGGAAGCTTGGTTTGCACGTGAGTCTCCTGCAGCTGCAGGACGGGAGTGCCTGGATCGTGCATTGTGCATTTGTTATCTCTTACCCCTGCACGCACGCCCGGCGAACCACGGCCTTGCAAGTCATCAGACGTTCCTCGGAGGACCTTAGGCTAACTATGGGACCGCCCGCCATTCACTAGTCAGTCGATGGGATCGCATGTTGATCTTTGCAGGCTGCAATCTCGGTGCTCTAGCCTGCTTCGTCATCTGCTTTGCCCTCTTTCCCATCGTGGCCACTCGTCCGCGCAAGTTTGTCATCCTGTACGTTTGCCCGTCTGTCTTTTCAGTCCCCTTGCTCTCTGCTGACGTTGCATAGCTGGACTTTGGGATCCATACTCTTTCTGGCGTCCTTTGCGGCCGTCATGGGCCCGTGGGCGTATGTTAAACACTTGGCATCGACGCCAAGACTGCCTTTTACGGCCGCCTACTTTGGCTCCATTGGCCTGACGTTCTACTTTTCCATGGGTGTAAGTGTCGCCGTGTATCGTTGTCGTTGTGCGAGACTGACACGGACTTTTCTTGCAGTTGCACAGCACAATTCTCACCCTGATCTCGTCCATCATCCAACTGGTCTGTCTCCTCTGGTACCTGGTCAGCTACTTCCCTATGGGCACGAGCGGACTGCGTCTTGCTACCAATTTTGGCGCTCGCCAGGCTGCCAACTGGGTGACGGGGTAAGCAGCAAGAATCCGGACGGGCCAAGAAGGGCCCATGGATACGAGTACGGCGTACGGAGTGCACGACGGTGAACACAAACAATATAGCGACAACGTCACGCCAACTGTGCGTCCTGCATGTAATAGATTCCCCCATATTTCGAGCATTGCATTTCTTGTCCAGACCTAGTCGACACAAATCTCATTCTCTCTCATATTCTACGAGTAATTTTGCTCGCCCTGGTTTGTTTTAGCCTGCTGCAGGCCTTATGTGGCGGGACAGGGCGGGACGTGGCGGGACGGGAGTGGCTGTCCGCAGCAGCATGCTGCACGTCGCTTGTAAGATAAAGATGGCTCTGTTGTCCTGTTGCCCTGTTGCGTGCTGGAAAAATGCAGCCCACGAGATGTGGGGAGGGCGGGCCTGGCCCTAACGGCCTCGACAAGGAGGAGAGGGACCCTCTGGTAAACCGCGCATTCGCCAGGCTGCGAACGCAAAGAATGTACCGATGCAGCGATGCGGCGATGCGGTGATGCAGCGATGTAGCGATGCAGGTGTCCACCAACAACGTCCTGCGTGCAGCCGGTGACTTGGTAAAGGAATCGATGACCGTTGACTTTTCAAGTTCGTATCGCTGAATGGTCATCAGTGACATCCGATTGGCGGGGCCAACTGCGTGCCGGCCAAGTATCTTATCTTACGCCCACACTTTTCCCCTCCTAGGTCTTGGGTCTTTTTGGGTCTTTTTAGGTCTTGTAAGCCTGTATTGCCCCATTCGTTCACTGTACTCCGTACAAGCGAAGCACAGCACCGTGCCGCTAAACATGTCGAGCAACTCGATGACTACTCCATTCCCGAGGCGCTGTGCAGCACTGCAGCACTGTTACCCCTCACAAAATAAGCTCCCTGCTCGCCCATCGGCACAACCCACCATCGTTCGCCCTGCAAAAAGCCATCCACTAATCGTAAATTCACCTTACTACTCACTCAGCATAGACCCGGTTTTTAAAAAAAAATTATCTTCACACACAATTTCTCTCTTCTTCTTCCTCCACTTCCCTTACCCCCCCTCCTCTTCCTCCCGACTTGCGAGAAGATCCAACAACCTCTCTTCTCTTGCCCACTCCCCGACATTCTTCTCCTCTCTTGTTTCCTAATACCCGTCCGCTGTGCGTTGTCTGTCGATTTTTCCCCCCTCTGGAATTTTTACAAAAAACGACTCCTTCGGGGCAGCGCATCGCTTCGGCTAACAGCCTTTTTTTTTACTCTCTCTCTCTTCCTTTTCCTCACTCGGAACGCTTTTACTGATTTTAATTGCTTTTGTTTGCCATCTTCTCGTCATCTATCTTCGCATCCTATCGAGCTTGGCCATTTTCGGTTCCTCCTCGAGCATAGCTTCACCCATTGTCGTCCAACTCGGTTGTCGATACTCGTCTATAGCCAACCCGGTCGCTCCGGCCACTCATCGACCTTCGCTTCAGCCTGGTCCCTCGTTTGCCTTGCCCCCCTCCCCCCTCCCCCCTCCCCCGGGCGCCGCGCACAACGCCATTGCATAACACCCCTGCACGGCGACTTCTCCTCGAGAACGGACGCACATTGGCGGACCATCGCAGCGAACGTGTCTGCTCGGAAAATTAAGGAACGCGAGGGGAAATAAAAAAAGAGCAGAACAGAAGCTCCATTTCCTTGACCGAAAAAAAAGCCACAAAGCCGCAAACCAGCAAACCAGCAAAAGAAAAAGCTCACGCCATTTGTTTCCCGCTGCGCCGGAAGCTTTTATTTTCGCATCACTTCTTTCCGCTTGCCCGCGCTCTTCTCAACGTTGTCGCACGTGCCGCAAGAAAAAAGTTTCCTCCAGCTTCGATTGTCCTCTTGTCTTCCTCTTCGAAAACCACTCGAAGCAACCGATCCTGCAGACTCTGCTCCCTTACATTCGACGACTGTATCGGCTCAGATCGGCAGCTTGGCGGCCACGCCAACGACAGTTGTGACTGGGGAGAATTTACAGCTTCGGAGTGAAGAGGTGTGAGTTGTACGGGAGGTGGACAACTCAAACACCTCTCTTCTCAGCCGGAATCCCGTCATCTTTGCGCGGATTCTGACTATTTTTCTTTTCTTGCTCACGTGCACACTTTTCTTTTTTCTTTTTTCTCTTTTTCTTCTCTTCTCACACCCAAAAGAAAAGAAACAGCATACCAGCAAAAACAGCAACAATGTCTGCCACAGGCTTTTCATATGCCCAGGCCGCCCGCGGCCAGACAACGCCGCAGGTCACGGCGTCCATCATTCCCAGCTCAACTGCCGCCTTGGAGGCGAAGGAGAGCACAACCTCGTCATCAACCCCTCAGCCGACTACTACGTCAGTATCGGTGCTTACAAACGGTGCAGCCAAGACTGCCTCTGAATCTGGCTCTGCCTCCCGAAAACTGGACTCGGACGCCGGTTCCGCCACCGATTCCGTCACTTTGATAGGCACTCTGGTCGAATCGACCTCCAATATTTCCCTTGACGATGCCACCTTCCAGGCTGCTGCAAGCGACAAGAGCGGCCGCGCTTCGACCGGAGCTACACGGTCTTCTTCCGCCGACGACAGTGCTAGAAGGACCCGGAAACCCAGCAAAGCAACAAAGTCGGGTGGCAAGGAGGAGACTGCTGTCTCGGTCGAAAGCGACAAGGAGAAGGAGCCAGTAAAGACCGTTCTCGCACCGGCCCCTGTGCCCGCCAAGAACATTTGGGAAGAGCGGCGACGCGAACTTGCCATCAAGGCAAAACTGACGACGGCCATCACAGCGAGGCCTGATGTGCCGGCAACAGCCACAAATGCTGCTGGCGGACTTGCAAAGGCAAAGGAAGCGAAGAAGCCCAACAGCGTGCCGGCAGGCCAGGAGGCGAACACGAGCGCCGAGACAAATGGTTTCTCGAGCGCCGCCAAGCCGCAGCCAAGACGGCTAAGCGAAACGACACGCCCCGATCAAGCTCGCCGAAACGGCACCCGGGGAAACCGGACAACAGACAAGGATGCCAAGGCAGCTGCCAGCCGCAACACATTGCCACCTGTCCAGGATACGACGTTGTGGCCGACTCCCGACTCGGCCGCCGTCACTACGAGCCCCGAGTCCCGGCCGCGGGCCACATCGGAGGCAGTGGAAAAGCCGGATGTCAGCGACAAGGATGTCCAGGAAGAGGGGGCTTCGGCAAAGCCCCGCAAGAAGGGCAACTGGATCACGCTCGACTACGAGCCCGCTCAGAGTTTCCGGCCGCCCCCGCCAGGCGCTCTTCGTGGCTCGAAGCCCAAGACGGGTGGTCGCGGTGGTCGCGATTCTACCTCCCGGGGAGGCTACAATGGCGTTACGAACGGATCTACATCCTCGGAGAGAACGTCCTCTGCGACAACTTCGTCTGTAGACAGAGCGTCTGACCGATCGAAGGAGGCGAACGGCTCCGCAGCACCCGCGCGGTCTACTGCGCAGTCATCGAACCCATCCAAGGATGCCGCCCATGGCCGGGAGGCACGACAGCCGGCTGCGGCTACTGATGCTGACAAATCCAATGAATCTGCCTCTGATTATTCGGTAAGTTCTTGTCTTGTCTCGTTCCAGAAACAAAATTAACTGTTTCCTCTGCAGGCCGGGAAGGGAGACTTTGCCTCAAGGGGTCACCACCACGGCAACAGTACAAATGGCGAAGTGAACGGCCATCACGCATCGCATGCCGCACAGTCGGACAGACGGTATTCGTCCACGCGAGGCGACCACCACCACCACGCATCGAGGGATGCAGGCGCTCAGCAAGCGAGGGAGCACCAGGGACTGAACCCTCGTGACAGGACAGAAGTGAGAGGTGACCGGCCTAGCCGTGGAGGATTCCGTGGTCGTGGTGGACACGGAAGCAGTGCATCACAAGGACACCACATTCCGCGTTCCACCTACCAGGCAAATGGCCAGAGGGTTACAGGAAACGGCACGGCCTATGGCAGCAACGGCACGTCTACTCTGCCGCCGTCAGCGGCTCCCTTCAGCCCGTCAGCCCAACAATTTCCCTTTGCGAACACGAACAACGCCACCCGATCTGGTAGAGCCACGGGTCGGGCGCAGTCCGTTTCGCAACCCCCAACCTACACCAACAACCGCGCGCAAAATGGCGTGGCAAGCGGCGCCCGGGCGCATCCGCATGGGCTGCATCTGCCTGCAGAGTTCCAGATGCAGCAGCCCTTCCAGACCCTACCATACCCGGTTATGGAGGGCGATCACTTCATGGTCCTGTCCAAGCAAGTGGAGTACTACTTCTCGGTGGAGAACCTGTGCAAGGACATGTTTCTGCGCAAGAAGATGGACGGCCAAGGTTTTGTGCCGCTGTCTGTTGTGGCAGGTTTCAGACGGATGGCCGAGCTGGCACCGTCCATTGAATTCATCCGTGCTGCCTGCGAGCAGTCGGAGAAGCTCGACTATATAGTGGACAAGGACCATAACGAGCTGATCCGGTCGCGTCACGAGTGGAGAAAGTTTGTCCTGCCGTCTGAGCAGCGGAACGAGGAAGCTCGGGGTGTTGGTCCGGACATTCGGACCTCCATTTTCCGCTCGTTCCATAGCCGTCCTGCGCACGTGTTCTTTCCCAGCATCTTTACGCCTGGCGGGTTTCAAGGTGCGGCTCCTGGCATGTTCCCGGGGCCCGTGTATGCGGTGAACGGAAACGACCAGTCCTTTCATGGCCACGACGGAGCGCTGGCAGACCACGCTCCTGCCGTGAACGGCAACGGTCAGGTCAACGGTCAGGTCAACGGTCAGGCCAACGGTCTGACCAACGGAAAGCCGCGCGGAGGCGAGAGCCAACTGTCTGCGGCTGTTCCGGACTTTTCGCCGACCAGCGCCGGCGCGCCCATGACACTGGAGGACTACCAAAACTGCCCGGATGAACAGGTTGAGAAGCTGGTTGTGGTCGTGGCGTCGGACGCGGACGCGGGAGCGAGCGAGGCTGCCTCCTCCGACCCGTCCAAGAACGCGGGACCCAATGGCTCACACAACAGTTCCGGGGACAAACCATCAGGGTATGTCTACTAGACACTCCTCCATCCTGCCTGTTTGTTTGTTGTTCTTTTCTTGCGACTCCCTCGATTTCATCACCACTCTCCGGTCAGTTTGATCTGATTCTTTTTGTCTTTCAGTATAAACGGTGTGAGCCATTCGGAAACAACGCAGGAAGCACCTGCTCAGGGCAGCACGGCCGTTGGAGTGTTGCCGCCAGTCTTTCTTGCTGGGAAGAAGGTGGAGGAGGCGTACCCGGAGCTGCGGGCACGGGCTCTGGAGCAGCGGCAGCACGCCAAGTCTGGCGAGACTCCTGCTGGCATGAAGCATCTGTATCGGTTCTGGTCCCACTGCTTGCCCGACAAGTTCAACGTTCGCATGTACGAGGATTTCCGGTCGTCGGCACTGGATGATGCCCGGAATGCCCCGTCCAACGACTTTGGGCTGCGTCAACTTGTTCGCTACTACAACCATATTTTGATCGATCCGACGGGTACGAGGCCCTACCCATCCGTCTTTTTGCCGCACTTTACAGAAGCCAAGGAGCTTTTGGACGCTGGGAAGAAGACGACAGCCAATGATGAGACCCGAGCATAAACACCATGACCACGTCCATGTTCACATTTTTTTGACGAACGACAACAACAGCGCGGCAATTTTCTATGGGCAATGTTCACGATGGCTGCCTCTCTTTTTTTTTCTCACACCTTTCACATGCACAACAAAAAAAAGCAGAGCAGCGGATGCATTTTTTTGGATTCCCATTTGTAACAAAAAAGACCATTCGTCATCCCTCCAGAGTGTTTTCTTTTTTTCCTGTCATTAATTTCATGCCATGCACCACGCAGACCGGCCCTGGGCCTGGACTGTACGATGCCGGCAAACAGATCAACAGCGATTGCTATTTGTGGCCTTTTCACCTACCTCATCTGGCATTTGTTCTGTTTATGGAAATACAACTTTCAAAAAAATCCAAAAAAAAAACAACGTCCCATTTTGCTGCCATCCATCATGTCACATTCCACAACGACATTCTTCATATCACTTGCACTCTTGTCGATGAACATAACCAGGCTAGGGGACTCGATGTATCGGCCGCGGTCAGGTGAAGCCATCTTGAACCATGGAGAAGGACTCGGGACGGGACAGATGTCTACGGGACAGCAGCAACGGACGGATTTGAGGCGGGGAGGCGGTATTTTTGGGAGAGAAAGAGAAGCTGTCGAAGATGGCGGTCGACAGTAGCTACCAGCAAAAGTTGTGGCAGCATATGATATATTGACAGAAGAGGATGGCGGGCGAAAACCGTCCTTCTTGGGCTGAAGAGCTGACTGGGGGTAGTGAGTCAGCTGGCTAAGCAGTGCGACCAAAAATCGGTGATGAAGTGGGCTGACACTTGGAGATGTTCAAAAGGGAACAGCGACTGCTCGGAGAGCAAAAAAGCCCGGCATGAGACGTGTGGAAAAAAACTTGGCTGGCCACATAAATTTTGAGTCTTCTCTTTCTGATGTTTCCTTTGTTTCCGCGGGTGGAAATAAATGGACGGGGCTCTCTCTACGAAGATTTCAAGTTTGAAACGACAAAAGCACAAAAAAAAAGCAAAAACAAAAAAAAAGAGACAACATGGGAAGCGGAAAAAAACTAAAACGGAAAAATAAAAAAGAATAAAAACAACCCGAGAAACAAAAGGAGGGTCTTTTTTTTTTTTTTTTTTCTCCCTTTTTTTTGCATGTGTGTGTGTTGTTCGTGTAGCATTATATTAGACCATCATCCCGGCTCTGGTTTCAGGATAGCGAAAAGGAAAAGCATCTCACAGCAGTTCAAAATCCCAAAAGTATGAAAAAAAGTCAAGATCCAAAAAAAACTATGAAGGAACTACAGAGCTATGGCCAGTCCGATGAGGACGGTCAGGGCTGTCAGGACTGCCAGGATTGCCAGGACTGTCAGCTGCCGGACGACGTCCCCATTAATGCGAAGCGTCGTCGCCCCAGAAGTCGATGTCGGCAGGGCGTTGCCGGTCACGGTCACGGCCATGACGGTCACGAGGACGGTTTCAATGCCCGAAGGGACAGCTGTGCCGGTGTCTTTGGGCAGACGGAGATCCGCCAGGGCCGACTCGAGCGCGGCAATGGGCACGGCATAGGATGATGGCATGGCAGAGGAGAACCAGGCAGGCGGACGGGGGTCGACGGCCATGGCGGAGAAAAAGAGGGCGCTGGGGTCTCCGGTGACGTAGGCAGCCGAAGCAGCCGAGGCCACGGATGTGAGCAGCTGACTGTAGATGGGGGACGGGATGTATTCGGACATGAGGGCAGAAGCTTCGGACGAGAAGACGGAAGCGGCAGAAGCGAACTGGGCCAGAAGAGCCAGCGTAAAGAGGAGGGCCATCTTGGATGGAGGAATGTTTTTATGGATTTCAAGACGAAGCATCACAAGAACAGATCTTTTCTTATACGGAGACGCCAGACGAGTGACGACACATCTTCCATTCACTGAAGTGATCAATAGAATGATGATGTACTGTCAAAAGCTGTCACGAGCCTCTTCTCTGTGAAGTCGAGATCGTGACGGCATGGCCGATGCTGGACAACATGACGTCATGGCCTAGACACGATGCGACCTTTGCACTGCAGTCTGCGCCACGCCGCTGCACTGCGCCGTCAGACATAGCCATGCAAGAATACGCCGTCTGCAGAGACAGAAAATCCGGTTTCCAGTGGCAGCGACCCATCCGTTTAGCGGTCCTACAGGTTGGGCAGCCGGGAAGGAGGGGTCATCCTCGC
This sequence comes from Dryadomyces quercus-mongolicae, assembly GCA_002215975.1. NCBI lineage: Eukaryota > Fungi > Ascomycota > Sordariomycetes > Ophiostomatales > Ophiostomataceae > Dryadomyces > Dryadomyces quercus-mongolicae. The sequence goes on from NIPS01000043.1 coordinate 2,041,062, forward strand.
GTGCTGCCAAAAACGCTCAAAGACCTTGTGGGCACTAACGGACCGTCTGGTGTCCGTTAGGGAGAATCGAAAAACGGAAGCAGCCTTTCCATAGGCTAGAGACGGCCACCATTCCGGTACCGTCCTGGCTGTCGTGGTCACCGAGTACACCGTATTCTACAACTCCTGCCTTGCCAAGAGGCAACCTGCAGGAAAGAGCGCCGTCGCCTCATCCTGGTCGCCTCTTTGGCTTTGGCCACCTCTCAGGCCGCCTGTGCCCCCCCACCAGTCCCGCCTGAGAAATGCAGAAATGCCCCCCTCCTTTCCATTACCTGCAGTATTACGGGGGGCACCATTGCCCGCCTCACACGAGAAGTCCTTCAAAAGAGCCCCTCACCCTCTTCCCCCTCCCCACTAGCTGTTGCACCTGTTAGTCGCCTCTTGTTCTCTCAAATCTTCATCACAGGATTTGGTTCTAAACATTCAGTCTGATTTTGAATCGATCCGTTTTACGTCCATTGATCTATTAGACGTTTTATATACATCTTTTCATCAACTGTTCATTTATATCGTCTCTTTATTCACGCAGCCCGAGTCGTCCAGTGATCGGTTCCCTTTTTTGCCAGTCATGTCGGCCTATGAAGACCGCACCGAATATCCCGGGTCTCGCTACTATGACGAGCGTCGCTACGAGCGTGACCCCAACTATGCCTATTCTCGCGACAACTACACCAAGGGCCAGGCCACGTCGCGCGACCTGATCCCTCGCCATCGTGAGGACAGCGACTATTCCGTCGAAGAGATCCACCGTGATTTCCCGCCCCAGACCTCACGGGACGTCTACCGCAGTGATTATGCCTACGACGACGACCGTCGTACTCGCTCATCCAAGTATGACCGGCGCGAGGGCAAGACCAGCCGCAGTTCTGCCGGCTACGATGACGACAGAAAGAGACGCCGTATGATCAGCAACCAGGAGAAGATTCTGGCTGCTATCATCGGCGGCGCCATCGCCGTCGGCGGCAAGGAGCTCTACGACCGTCGTGAGGCTCACGCTGAGGGCAAGAAGGTGCAGCGCAATGCTCTGAGCTCAGCTGCCCTGGGCGCTGCTGGCGCCTTGGCTGCTTATCAGGGTGCTGAACTATACGGCAAACATGCGGCCAAGGAGAAGGAGAAGGAAGGGCAGAAGGCGCTCACCTACAAGAGCCGCGAGAGTAGCCGTCGCAGTGCCTACAGCGACTACGACAGTGATGGCGACAGCGACCCCAAAGAACACAAGGGTTACAAGAAGTTCGTCGAGAGCGCTCTGGCGGCGGCAGGTCTCGGCGGTGCCGTCAAGGCCCTGACTGGCGACAGCGACAGTCGTTCCGAGACGCGCAGCCGCCGCGGCAGCCGCTCGCGCTCTGACGACCGCTCGTCGTCTCATGGAAAGAGCAAGGGCAAGGGCACCAACAAGGTCCAGAAGGCGGCTATGGCGTCGCTCATTGCCGGCGCCACCGAGGCCTTCCGCGTGGCCAAGGAGCCCGGCAGCTGGAAGGGCGAAAAGGCCAAGCGCATCTTCACGGCTGCTGCCGGTGCAGCCACTCTCGACGCTGCCCAAGACGACAAGCATAGCAAGCTGGGTCTGGCCGAGTCCGTCATTGGCGGTCTGTTGGGCAACCGCTTGGTCAACGGTTCACGCAAGGACATTGAAGAAGACAGGCGCACTGGTCGATCGCGGTCGCGGTCGCGGGCGCGGTCCAGCGGTCACGGCGGCGGCAGCAGCAGCAATGTCAGCGGACTCGCTGCGCTGGCCACAGCCGGTCTGGGCGCTCTCGGCACGAAGAAGATTCTCGATCACCGGTCGCGGTCGCGGTCGCGCCGCGACGACAGTGCGGACTCGTACGACGACGACCACCGGAAGCACCGCAGCCGCAGCCGCAGCGTGGTCGACTCGGCGCGGCGCAGCCTCGCCAAGATTGGATTGGGCAACGGCCCCGACGACGACGACGACTGGCGAGACGATGCGCCGCGGCGCGAGAAGGGTTCGTCCCGTCACCACAGCCGCCGCGACTCGGGCGACAGCTACGACGATGACCGGCACCACAGCAGCAGCGGCCGTGACCGGGATCGGGACTATGATCGGGACCACGATCGGGACCGCACCCGTGCTTCAGGCCGCCGGCACGACGACGATGACGACCGGTCGACTCGTCGACGGAGCGGGTCGCGTACGCGCCACAGCAAGGGCGGCGCCGACTCGGATACGGACCTGGGAAGCTCGTCGGGCGATGAGAAACAGGCACGCAAGATGCGAGGTAAGCAAATCATGACGACCGGGCTGGCGGCCGTGGCCACTATCCACGCAGCCCACAGTGTGTATCAGAGTATGGAGAAGCGACAGGCGCGGCAAAAAGCCGTGCGTGAAGGCCGGCTGTCATCGGCCGAGGCCAAGAAACTCAAGAACCGCGCCATGCTGCAGGATGCCGCGTCCATTGGCATTGCCGCGCTGGGCGTCAAGGGTGCCATCTCGGAGCTGCAGGAGGCGCGCGAGATAAGCCAAAAAGTCAAGGAGTGGAAAGAGGAAAAGGAGCGGCGCCATGTGCGTCGGCTCCAACACCTGCAGCGCAGCCGATCCAGTACGGGCAGTCCGCGGTCAGTCGACAGCCGGGCGTTGTCGGGGCCGGTGCCGCCACGAGCGGCCCGGAGCCACTGCGGCGACTCTGACAACGAGGCGGACGGCTACGACTATGACCCCGATTTTGATTACAGCGAACGACCTGCCTATCTGGATGTAGCAGGCTTGCCAACACCGCCCGTGGGGGGCGGTCTGGATACGGAAGACAGGGGCCACGACAGGAAATACTGAGAAAAAGAAAGGGGCGTGGGCATGCCTTTCACGTTCTGGCTGGCTAGAATCTGATGACGGAATGCTCTCTCCTGCTGCTGATACTTGCTCTGATACACATTCTGGCTGTTTCCTTTCCCCGTTCACAATCTTCCTTCTTTACCCCCATTTCCCTTCCCCCCAGACAGTGTCATATACACGTGAAGTCTTTTTTTTCTTTGACCTGGCTGAGAGCCCTGAACGCTGATATTTTTGCTTCTGTAACAGATGGGCGGCATCGCCACTAAGCATGCAACACGAGACGTGCCACACCCCGACGAAGACGGAGTGCGTGCGTGCAGAGAGATGACGCTGGCATGCACATGCATGGAACATGCAGGGTCCAGTGCATGAAGCGCCGGCTGGATCGGAAGGGGGGAAGGGGGGAAGGGATCTTAAGAAATCTTAGGAAAGTTTAGGAAGAGGAGGCGGAATAGCCGGAGGGAAAGGTCTGGAAAGGTCTGGACCAGTTGGAGAGGGGGTATTATACAAGTGGGCGGAACAAACGGATGGGCTAGGATTTACTCATACGCCGGACATTTCCTTTTTGTTTCCTTTTTGTTTCTTTTTTGCTGTTTGCTGTTTTTTGAATACGAGACGGAGGAGGATGTGTCTTGCGTTTCACGGAATTTGACCTATGGAATACTGTGTACTGTGTACGCTGTACTCCGTACTTCTGCGGCCATGGAACTCGGAAAAGAAGCGGTGAAGACCGCTAGATAAGGCGGTAATCTTGTTTGGGACGGCGAACGCGGGAGAGCACACACATACACATACTGTGTATATCGGCTGTTCGTTCTGTCTGTTCGCCTGCGGCAATTATGACTTTTATGAGATAAGATCTATACGTACACGTACACAGACGCCCGTGCGAGAAAAGAGAAAAGAAGAAAAAACCGGTTTGCAACCTGCCTTGTCCAGTAGCGGCCCACAAATCATGCAGCAACACCTGCGGTGACGAGGCGTCGTCGTCTTCCCGCTCATTCATCCGGTCACGTGATATGCCATACTGAAGGCCACGATCCAGTCGGAATGCCAAGCCGGCATGACTTCCGTTTCTTGGCACGGCCGACCCACTGGCTCAGCTGCTCTCTGCCTCGCTGGGCTCGTCCGAGTCTACTTCCATCTGAGGTCCAGCAGCCACATCGTCGTCGTCGGCTTCGTCGGCTTTGTCGGCTTCGCCGGCTTCGTCCTTTTGAGGTGTGTCCTTGCTGCTTCCCTCTCCACTGCCACCACCCAGAGCCACGTTGCCGCCTGTCTTCCGCCAGGCTTGCGCCATCGCCAGCAGATTCATCTGGCTCTTGGCCTGTCGGTCGTCCGCCGGGAAGACATAGTCGATGTATTCCTCCCACGTGCCGTCTTCCAACCGCCGCCGCTTCTTCGTCTTGCGCGGCATCTGTCGCTGGATCTTATCCACCTCTTCCGCCGTGCCGTGCGTCTTCTCAAAGGCCAACCATGCATTCAGCAGCGCCACCCGCTCACCCTTGAGCTCCTTATCCTGGTAGCTCTTGTTGGCCCGCTCAAAGATGGCCCGCGCGCGTGCCTTGGCCTCGTCGCTGACGGCCGTCTGCTCATTCTCGTTCTCGTCTTCGTTCTCGTCTTCGTCGCCCTCGGGAATGTTGATCTCAAACTGCGCAAAGCTGATCCACACCTTGGGATGGTCGGCCTTCTCCAGTAGCCGCTCGTACAGCGCCCGCGTCCGGTCGTACTCGCCCTCCTCCTCTTCAAAGTCAATGTACGCTTTCCACAGAACCTCGGGCATGTCGAGCACCGGCTGGCTAACGCCCATGTCGAAGAGCGCCCGTGCCCGGTCCAGATCGTCGAGGCCGCGCTCCAGCTCTGCCCACTGGATCCACGTGCTGCAGTTGGCCGGATTGTACAAGATGTGCTTTTCGTAGAGCACGCGACAGCGCTGGAATTCAAAGAGCTTCTTTTCCAACTCAATGTACCCCCGAAACAGCCGGTCCTTGGGCGCCATCCCGATCGCCCGGCCCAGCGTCTTGCGGGCTGCTGTCAACTCGCCCTGCCGGATCTCAAAGTTGGCCTTTTGCAGCCACACCTTGGCAAATGTGAACTTCTTGTGCGGCACAATGCTGAGACACGTGTCGTACACCTGGCGCGCCCGCTCCACGTTCTTGGCCTCGGTCTCTTCCCACAGCGCATAAAAGATCCAGAGGAAGATATACCGCCGCCACAGCCGCTTCTCGGGCGCCGGCGGGATCTGCGCCACTGCCTTCTCGTACACTTCGCGGATGCGGTCGGCGTCGCCCGCCGACTCCTCGAGCCGCGCCCAGTCGAACCAGGCATCGTAGTTCTTGGGGTTCTCCTTGACCTGCTCTTCGTACTGCCGCCGTCGCTTCGAAATGACCACATCCTCGATGCCCTCACGGTCACCAAACTGCTTCTCAAACGTCGTATACTCCTTGTGCAAGAGCATCGACTTGGCCCGTGGCAGGTTGTCGAGCCCAAACTTGTAGATGGCCCGCGCCCGTTCGTACTCTTGGAGTTTCGCCTCGAAGCGCGCATAGCTGACAAACAGTCGCTCGTCCACATAGTCGTCGCCCAGTGTCTCGACGGCCGTCTCAAACACCTCGCGCACCAGATCGCTGGTCCCGAATTCCTCCTCGAACTTGGCCCACTTGATCCACGTCCGCGGGTACGGGTGCACCACCGTGTACGAGCGGAAGATGTCGCGCGCCCGATCGTACTCGTTGTAGCGCTTCTCGAGCCGAATGTACGAATTCCACACCTCCTCGGCCGGTTCCCACTTGAGCCAGCGGTCAAAGATCTGCCGCGTCCCGGCCACATTGCCGAGCATTTCCTCTCTGTACACACACATCAGCAAAATGGCCCATGACAAAAAGGAGAGTTCAGGCTAGCATACACATAGAGATACTTGTACCAAAGCTTGTCCACCCGCGGCAGGCGGCTGACAGCTCTGTCGAGAAGATTCCGCGCATGGGCAATGTTCCGGTTCTTGATTTCGGCCTCAATGTCTGTTTTGTGTGTCAGCAAAGAAGCTCTTCCAAAAAGTGGCAAACAAAAAAACAGAAAACAGAAAACACTTGCACTTCACCCACAACGGCACGCTGTTGGGGAGAACATCCAGCGCCCGTTCGAATACCGACCGTGCCCGGGCCAGCTCTTTCTGCTCGAGCTCGAACTGGGCGTATTGCACCCATGGCTTCAGGCTCGTCCGCGACCGTCGCACGTAGTCTTCATATTCGCGTCGCTTTCGTCCCTGGTACTCGTGCAGCTCTTCGAGGTCGGCAAAGCGCGTGGTCGGCGCCTGCAGCGGCACTTCCTGTCGGTCGACGGCTTCACGGAGAAGCTGCTCAGCCGAGATCTGTTGCGGGTTGAAGGAATCGTGGTCAGCTGGGGAAGGAAAGGAGTTTGCTTGACAGTCAGAATGGCATACTTGAACGGGCGCAGCCGCCTTGTTTTTGACGCGCGGAGGGCCTCGAGACTCCATATTGGAGTAGCTGTCTCTTGGAACCTGTATCTTGACAAGGGTCGAATAGGCGACAGAGCGTCGTGAAATGCGCGTCCAAAGCGGAACGTCGACAAGTTTTTGGTTTCTAGTCCGTTTGCTATTTTTCATGTGATGTTTATTTAAACGGCAGAGTCACGTGACCCGTGATAATCGCCACCCGCGCCACAAATTAGCCTTTTGCGAGACAACCTCCAACGCGTCTGCTACCCTCTATCCAGCAAGCCTTGCGCACCTCTTGTCTTTTCCCACCACGATTGCCGCAACACGGAAGAAAATCAACGGCGGAGCACCTCCCTAGAACCAGACCGCTCTCCCGATCCTTGTTTGCTGGGCCTTTTTGCCCCCCCCGATCACCATGTCGACTTTGGCAGACGAACTGCTTCAGGATTTTGAAGATTCTGGATCAGAAGCCGGTGACGTCCAGGAGGATGGCGAGGTGGACAACACGGCAGCCCTGATGGGTTTTGGCGGCGGCGATGTACAGATGGACGACACCGACCTGCTCAGCTCGGACGAAGACGACGCCATGGGCGGCGTGGACGACACCGATGATGCCAATGATGCCAATGATGCCAAGGCCAAGATCGAGAAGCTGGGCAAGGCAAGCGACATGCGGTCTGCCACCGCTCTCATCAAGACGTTGGATGGCGTTCTAGAGGTTAGTGAAGAGAGTCCCTCCCCCCTGTTTTCTTCTTGTCCGTTCCGTGCCACCTTTTGGGATGAAGCGTTTACATCTCCTTTGCTTTTGCTTCTTGTCGCCGGAAAACAGCAACCCTGACTTGTCTGGACGATCCCCTACAGAAAATCGCATTTTACCAAACGCTACCGAGCGAGGACCGAAACAAGTATGTCGGCAACGTCGAGGAGCACCCCGAGTACCACCTCTTGACGCAGGCGAACAGCCTATCGACGTCGATCGACACGGAGGTGGTCATTGTGCATAAGTGGATCCGCGATCACTACTCGGCACGCTTTCCCGAGCTCGAGACGCTCGTCACGAACCCGCTCGAGTATGCCAAGACGGCGGCCATCCTGGGCAACGGACCGCTGGACTCGGACGCCATGAGGCGCATGCCGCAGTCAACGGACAACCCTCTGGGCGTCTCGCTCGAGTCGGTGTTGGATAAGCCGACATTGATGATTGTGACCACGAGCGCCATCACGTCCAAGGGCCAGGAGATGTCTCAGAGCACGCTGGACGGCGTGGTGGCGGCCTGCGGCATGATTGTCAAGCTCGATGTGGCCAAGCGGACGCTGACCGAATACGTGCAATCACGCATGACCATCTTTGCGCCCAACCTGACGGCGCTGATCGGCTCGCTCACGGCCGCGCAGCTGCTCAACACGGCCGGCGGTCTGACCGGTCTGTGCAAGACGCCCGCCTGCAACATTGCCGCCTGGGGATCCAAGAAGGGCGCCAACGTCAGCGCCCTGGCCACCAACGTGACGACGCGCCAGCAGGGCTACCTGTTCCTGTCGCCCATCATCCGGTTGATCCCGACCGACCTCAAGAAACAGGCCATGCGCATCGTGGCGGCCAAGGTGGTGCTGGCGGCACGCGTAGACCGAATCCACACGTCGCCCGACGGCAGCGCCGGCGAAGACCTCAAGGAGCAGTGCCTCGAGCGGCTCGAGAAACTGCAGGAGAAGCCCCTGAACAAGGGCGCCAAGGCACTACCGGTGCCCGACGACAAGCCGTCGCGCAAGCGCGGTGGTCGACGGGCACGACAGGCCAAGGCGGCGACGGCCATGACGGACTTGCGCAAGGCACAGAACCGCATGGCGTTTGGCAAGGAGGAAAAGGAGGTGGGCTACGGTCTGGGCGACGAGACGGCCGGGCTGGGCATGATCGGCGCCGCCAGCGACGGCCGGGTGCGTGCGCTGCAGGTAGACCAGCGGACGCGGGCCAAGCTCAGCGCCAAGAACAAGGGCTGGGGCGGGCTGGCGTCGTCGGTGACGGGCGGTTCCGGGTCGGCATCGTCGATCCGGGGCGTGGGACAGGCAGCCGGCGGGCTGGATCTACGCGGAAAAGGTCTACGGTCGTCTGGAGTGGGCACGACGGTGGGCCAAGGCGGCACGGTGTCATCACTGGCCTTTACGCCGGTGCAGGGTCTGGAGCTGGTGGATCCGAGCGTGCGAGCAGAAATGAACCGCAAGCGCAAGGCCGAGGAGGATCGATACTTCAAGGGCGGCATGTTTACGCAGGTGGGAGGCGGCAGCGGCAGCGTCAACGGCAACGGTGCCGGGGCCAGCGATGGGGTGTTCAAGAAGCCGGCGCTGCCGCCAGCAAAGCGGATAGACACGGGGGCTACGAAGCAGTAGAAAAGAGGTTTCTGGGAGGCAGTATTAATCGATTCTGGGACAATGGTCACTTTAAAAAAAAGGGCAGAGGCGTCTAGAGATGGAAATGTTTTAGCCAGGGAAATCGAGCGATCAAGAATCCTATGGGAGTTTCGTGAGTCCAATATGGCGAGACCTTGGATGATGGGGAGATGAAAATATATTAAAACGTGATCAAAATGTGGAGCATTTCGTAATTCTGTTCAATACTCCATACTCCATATTACGGAGTATGGAGTATGGAGTACTGCACGGGTTCTCCACTCAATACAGTATCAACACAGTCCAGATATCGTGAGATTTTGAAAATGCGTCATCAATATGCGAAACTTTTGCATCCCCGGTCTGACCTTGAAATGCACCTTCTCGGATGAATGGAAGTGGTTCAGACAAGCCTGGTGAATGATAATTATTTTAATGTCTTGTAAAGAAACGTTTTTGAATCAAAAGCAGTTTGATAATTCATCATTCACAGGGGGTGGCCAATGTCCACGTTTATTCCTCTACATTTATACGTCATACTTTCCTGGGTTTTAAATCTCGGGTATCTTTTCCTCTTCGTTCACTTTCCTGTCACCGACTTTCTTTCCAGGATATCTTTTTCCAAGACACCTGTTCTTCCTCTTCCTCCTCACTCTTCCATCACCATGTTGGGGTATGTATGGAGTTCGGCAAGGTTCAAGAGACTGACACGCCCGCTCAGTAGCATGCAGTTGGCCAGTGTATATGCCTCATCGGCTGGAGACGGCAGCGTTTGGTCAGATGACATGGCCGGGACCGAGAACTCAGCCGTTAGCCCGCCAGACCCAAATATTGGCTGTCTGACTAATACATCACCGGATAACATGACCAGCCACCGACAGAAGTCCTACCACTGTCCGCGCAAAGGCGATCTGGGCTGCAAGAGGATCTTCTCCACACTGAAAAGGACTTCTCGCCATGCCAAGACCCACGAGTTCCCTTGTCGCTACCGGGGGTGTGATAGCCTGTACAGCGACCACATTCACAGGAGACACCACGAGAGGACCCAGCATGAACGGCCCGAATTCCGGACAAATAGCTCGAAAAAAGCACGCCGCCGCAAAATCAGCAAGCCGTACAGGTCTGAGCGCAGACGTGTTGAATAAGACGCGCGGCGAGTAGGGAGGAAACATCTGCTTGGGGAAGGAAACGCTCATCTGCTCTACCAAGAACATGATTTTTCATACTGTTTTTCTGCCAAAAAAAAAATACAGCTGGATTTTCCTGGAGGCATTTTTGTCACCTGGTTCTTGCCCGGTTTCCTCGTCAGGTTTGCCAGGCTGTATTTGTCAGGCTGTATCTGTTAGCTATCGACTTTGTCTTGGACATACCCGCCATACCGTTCCTTTCACGCCCATTGCATCTTTCAAAACTCCAAGCATTATTAAAATGTCTCGAAAAGGAAGAGAATGCGTAGCCATTGCTAATGAAATGCATAAAGAAAACCGCAAAAGAAAAAAAAAGGATATCAAACACCCACGTCTCCTTTACTTCCAGAGCTTCTCGAGCTCGGCACAACTGCGAGCCATCTCGAGCTGCTCGTCCGTCCAGCACACGAGCACGCTGTGTTGGGAGTCCTTGGCACTGATGTCGGCGATGACGTCGCCCGAGATCTTTGCGTTGGCTGCTGGGTCTACGGAAAAGCCGAGACAGCTGCACTGGTCGACGACGGCGGCGCGCAAGCGGTCGCTGTGTTCGCCGATACCGCCAGCGAACACGAGGGCGTCGACCTTGCCACGCAGGGAGACATAGTACGAGCCGACGTAGCTGCAGACGCGGTCGACAAACATGTCAAAGGCCAGGCGATGGGTCGGCAGGTCGGATGAGGCAATGATGCCAAAGTTGGTCGTGCCGGTCAAGGCCTTCCAGCCGGCCTCGCGGTTGAGGATCTCCTCGGCCTCGGAAATGTGCAGCTCGCTTGTTGACATGGGCGAGAGTCTTCCGACGTCGGAAGCGTAGTGGAATACAAGACTAACCGGTCAGCTGGGAATTTTGAGGCTTCTGGACTTTGTTACACACCTGGGGTCGACGCTGCCGCTGCGCGTGGCGCCCGGCAGACCTGCCAGCGGCGTCAGGCCCATGCTGGTGTCGTAGCTGTGGCCGTTGATGATGGCACAGGCAGAGGCACCGCTGCCGAGATGCAGGGCGATCAGGTTGGTCTCGGTGGTGGGCTTGTTGAGGTAAGAGGCTACGGCGCGTGTGATAAAGGCATAACTGAGGCCGTGGAAGCCGTACTTGCGTAGCATGTTCTTCTGGGCAATGGCCTGGTCAATGGGATATGTGCGGATGTGAGCAGGCATGGTGGCATGGAACTGGGAGTCGAAGCAGGCCAGGTTGACGGCGCCTGGCAGTTTCTTGAGGCAGAGACGAATGATCTCGAGAGACTTTGTGTTGTGCAAGGGGGCCAGATCGTTGAGCTTCTCGAGCGCCGCATAAGTGCCATCGGCCACGATCTGAGGCTCTGCATAGTTGCCGCCGTGGACGATACGGTGGGTGACAAAAGCCACGTCGTCGTCCCGGCTGATTTCCGAGAGCGACGTGTCTTCCTCAAGCATGCGCAGCAGCACCTGAAATGCCTCGGCCTGGCTCTCAAGGTGTGGGTGGCCATTCACGTGGTCGGCCGGTGTGTGTTTGTACACGACAAAGTCGCCACGCTGGTAATCCACGAGTGCTGGCGGTGCTGTCAGCCCGCTCACTTGGCCTTCGGCCAGCTTGCGAGGCGTCGAGCCAAACTTGTCGACCACATAGACCGAGATCTTGACCGACGATGAGCCGGCGTTGACAGACAACACGACCTTCATGGTAGACGAATGAGATGAGACGAATAAGACGAGGTGAGTGAGGTGAAAGAGAGAGACTGGACAGAGTTGGACAGTTGGACAGTTGGACAGATGGACAGATGGACAGAGCTGGATAGAACCTGAACAGAGCTGGATAGCTGGACTGGATAGAAACAAAGGCGGATAGCCGTCTGACCCGTCTATCAATGCCTTGATATCCCTCGCTGTCCTCTTTAGCCTGGCTGACCTTGCCTCTCTCGCTCAGGACACTCGCCTGTGGTGTCTCGTGTTCTGTTCAGGCACGCCGTTTTTTGTCAGACCACCATGCAACTTTTCAGAATGCCGTACCTGTCGATGCCCAGACAAAGGCCCGAAGCGAGGGATTAACCATCACTTTTTAGAATCATGCATTTTATCCGGTGGGCTGACGCCAGGGAGCTTACGAGCCAAAACGGCCGTATGGGTTGCGATCGCCGTTATTGGCTGACTACAGTGGTGGCATTCTACGAATGCGGCCGGGGGGCATGGGAGGAAGGCGCAGGGCTGCACACATGCGGCGTGCGGACTTCCATAGTCCGGAGAAAGGGGGGTGGGGAGAGGGGTGAGGTGAGGGGTGAGGAGAGGGGTGAGGAGAGGGGGGCACTTGCGGTCTAAAAAGCACGTGTCCGTGATATTAGTGTTGCTTTTCAACGCCACCGTTTGCTGCTTCCGGTACCGTCGGTGCCGTTATCAACCAACGCCGTTTCCGTCCACCGTTGAGAAACGGGCAGAGAACGGATCGACTACGAGTCCACGAGTCGTGGTCCACGACCAAATCATGGAGCGCTCGCTTCACGCGAGATGTACGAAGTACACAGCCCTATTATGCATAAATGCGTCCGTAGAGGGACAGCGTACCTGCGCATCGCGAGGCGTGCCCGCAGACGTCTGCACCGGCATGAACCCCAGTCTGTGTCGCCTGAATACGGAGTACTCCGTACTACGTACTCCATCATACAATATATTACTAAGCGCATCATTCATGGGCGCGTGACTCAAAAACAACGCGCGTGCTTGCGGAGAGGAATGTGATGAAAAGAAAGATTCTGAGGATGAACTCAAAAAATACAAATAAAACATTACAATAAGAACCAACAAAAGAGACTATCTGTCCCCGTCCTTATCCGTATTACTATTAAACCGCACGCATCGCCTTTTCCCTTCTTACGCCACAGCCATGGCTGCCACAATGCAGTCCATGGCCGAGCCGTGGGTGGCCGTCGTAGGTGTCGTACCGGCGTTGTAGGGGCCAGACCAGACAAGGCCGAGCTCGTTGGTGCTAGTATCGCGGTCGTTGGCCCAGATAGAGTCTGCGTTCTGCAGGATGTACGTGCGAATGAAGTCGCCGTCTGTAGAACCCACAGCATTGTAGAGGTAGTGCAGATTGCGGAGAAAGATGCCTGTATGGGGTAAGCAGGGGTAAAAAGGGGATGAGAGAGAGAGAGAGAGAGAGAAACCTACCCTTGAACGTCTGGGCATCACCACCGCAGTCTCCGCCGCCATCCTCGCACTGGTCGTGCAGGATGCCGTCGACCGAGAGAGCGTTAATGGCAGACTGGGCGATGCTGAGGGCAGCCGGCAGCAGGGTGGAGTCGGAACCGCCCATGGCCTCGTTGAACTCGACGAGAGCGCCGAGGATGACACCCTGGTTGTAGGAGAAGACGATGCCGCCGTTGTTGGTGCAGACGCTGCTATCAGTAGAGTCAATGGTGAGGCCGTCGTTGATGGTGCCGTTGCTGTTGATGAGGCCGCTGGTGCTGAACCAGTTCCACTGCTGCTCGGCAATGTAACGGTAGTTGTCGCAGTCGCTCGAGACAGTGGCCCGGTTGGCCAGCGAGGCAGCCACGGCAAGGTACAGCTCGTTAGCAATGGCGTTCTTGTAGGTCCGGTCCTTGCTCCACCAGACGCCGCCGCCGCAGACGGTGCTGTCGGCGCCGCCCTGCATGTCGGCAAAGATGGACTCGGCCATCGTGAGGTACTCGCTCTCGCGGGTGACGTCGTAGGCGCGGATCAAGGCCAGCGCCCACCAGCCCTCGTCGTCGTAAAAGTTGTTGATGAAACCGGCATAGGTGTTGTCGTCGGTGGCCCGGGGACCAAGAACGTCGGCAAGCTTGGCAAAGTCGGCAAAGCCAGGAAAGCCTTCGGCGAACTTGGCAAAGCCAGAAGCGATAGACTCAATGTCGTGCGAGTAGGTCGAATGCCACAGACCGTTGGTGTCCTGGGTCTTGACGGCGACGTGAACACTGCCCTGAGCGGCCGAGAAGGTGTTGGCAAAGATGCTGCTGAGGCCGAGGACGACGCCGTCGACCGTGTCGAACTCGGCAAAGTCGGCCAGCGTCGTCATGATGTTGGCGCTGTTCCACCAGCCGGTCCCGTCCCAGAGACCATCGGTGCTGTTGTACCAGTCCTGCACCACATTGACGGCCGTCAACGAGTCTACCTTGTACTCGCTTGCCGACGTGCGCGAGCCCAACAATGCGAGCGCCCGCGCCGCCAAACTTCCGCTGGGGAAGAGAACCATGTTGAAGAGTAGAGTAACGAGTGAAAAAAAAGAAGATGTGAAAGAGAGTGGAAGGTGCCGAACAAAATGCAGGGCAAACAGGGCAAACAGGGCAAGAAGGAGCGTGAGAATAGGCACGACGAGCACACAGAGACGCGAGCACAGCAGCCGGGCACCCCCCAGCTTAAGTACGTGTACCGGTAGACACAGCTTGAGGCGCGACCGCCCCGACCTTCCATTCATGGGCACATCCTGGCTCGAGATGAACGGCCCTCGCTCCACGCCCGATGCATCCAGGACGGTATCCTTGCTCCCCCTATGCGTCCATCTGTTATCCTTGGCCCCCTCGGCCTTCTCCTCTTCGGCTGTCATGAGCCCCGCCGCACCCCTGGGCCCAAGCTTCTTAGGCTGACCCATCATGCAAACCGGGGCCAGAACAGCCGGCGGAGGCTGTACAGGGTAGGGGCAGCTGGCTTGCGCGCTCTTGGCTTCACAAGGCTGTCATCAGCCAGCTGGTTTGGGTACAGCGCCTCTGAAGCTACACAGTAGTTTAATTTTTCCTTTCTTGTCTTTCTCGTCTTTCTCTTCTTTCTTTCTCTTTCTTTCACATCCTCTCACCAAAGAATCAAATAATCAAAGAATCAAAGAAGCGAAGGGTGAGGTGGCTTTGGCTCGGTGTGATGGCGTATGTCGTATCTTACCCATAGGCATGCAAACATGTAGAGGTGTGTAAGAATAGAGCGGCCATCTCACATTGTGAAGGAACAAGTCGGCAGTGAAACCTGACTGCATTGCGTACTGCTACGCGGTACACACCAGTACTACGTACGGGTACGGAAGTACCGGCTACGGAATACAGATACTCCGAAGTCACCACTGTATTCACTAGCGCCGCGCCTGTTCTCTCCCCCGGATCCGCCTATATAGTACTGTTTCGGCGCATGATTGTCAGTTGCAGCACATAGCGAAAGCGTATTTAGCGGGGTTGTCAGTGATCCTACCCCTATGTGTAAATTGCTCTGCATATTAAGGAGCTTACTAATGCGAAACAACCCCTGATACTGCTACGGAGTATCTCAGGAACAAGTGGCGCCTCATTGCTACCACAGCTGTGCTCTTACTCCGCCGCCTCCCTTTTTGGTCGGTCTGGTCTATCTTTGACCATCTTTGACCGTCTTTGTCCATCTCAGGGTGTCGCTTGCAACCACGTGTACAAATGAGTGCATATGGTTGTGGGTTACCACAGCTGCTGTGCCCCTTGAAGTGGTTCCGCTGTATAGGAAGGACAAGACATGACTCAGCCCCAAGAGGAAGGAGAATGCATCTCTGCTCTTACCGCTCAAGCACACCATTCACAGACCTGCCGATCGTAGAATGCTGCAGCCAAGAGGTGAAGCCACGCAAGCAAGACCCTCGTAATAAATGAGTGCCCAAATTGCGAGCTGGGCACCAGGGTACTGTGCCTCTGAGTCTCTGCAACGTTGTGTCTGGGCGAAGAAAAAGGGAAAAGGATAAAAGAAAAATGGAAAAGGATAAAAAGATAAAAAGAAAAAGAAAGAAATTGTGACTGCTGGTGCACCCTACAGGGTAGTACTACGAGTACGAGCACGAGTACTACACAATACATGCCTTTTTCCTGTTCACAACACGGCAGCACAACAGGAAGAACCCTATTCGTAAAGAAGGTTAAACGAAATGTGTATCGTTTCATCCTTGCTTTTGGGTGGGTTACCTGAGAGCGAGAGCCAGGGAATCACTGCCAGCTTGGCCATACCCTGTACTCGTACGAGCAGGCTCAAGTAGTACCCGGAAATTGCTGCCATTCAACCGTGTTGACCTCATCTACTCCGTATATACGGTGTACGGAGTACACAGTAGAGGAGGCCAACTGAGAGAAGACCATGAACAGAGTGGTACCCAACCATCACAGTTCGAAAAGACGGTAAAAACAGCCCTGTGGGCTGCAGAGTAAAGCAGTACTGTGCATTTCCGGGATCCTTGATATCCATGCAAACAAGAGGCACGGTAAAAATAAACAGCCGTTGATTCGGCCATTCGCGCTGTGTTAAAAAAGCCGATAGCATTATCATGCCGCAGGCTCTCTGATAGCAAATTCTTACCAAGTACTCGTTGTTTTGTACAATACCTGTATCTTACAGCCCCGAACCCACACATTCTAGAATATATGAGTGAAAAAAGAAAAAGAAAAAGAAAAGAAAAGAAATTCATCGTTTCCGTCAATGAGCAGCAGGTTAAAGGCTGTCAACAAGGGTTGAGCTGATCGCTTACGTGTACATATGTGAAATTAGAAGGCTGAGCAAGGAAGATGGTGCCCACAAGGAAGATTTTCAACTGCAGACCAGGGGAATTCCCCTGCCGGCGAATGCCGACCCATGCACGCTTCAGGGAAAAAGTTGAAACAAGGAAAACCCGTCATACCATTGGATAGGCAGCCATTTCCCGCAATTTACTGAGATTTCCGAGATAGGGGATTTCAAGAACATCTTGGAATAAGAGGGCAAGCGAGAAAAATAGCAAGTTAAAAATGATCAGTGCTTGCACATCCAAGGTTGCGGTCTGATGATCAGATACAGTATGGGGTACTCCATATGGAGTATGACACAGAATAATAGCCTACGGTAGTTGAGATCGACCATGCAGGACTCGGTAAAAAACGGCCGTCGGGCTGGCCGTTGAACTGGCTAGGAGTTACTGCATATAGTATTCTGTTCGGATGGATCCACGAGTTGCGACCTGGTGGGGCTGTCAAGACGTTGAAGAGGAACAATGACATCGTCATCGATGAGATACAGAGTACGGAGTAATGTGATCGTAGGCTTGGCTGGCTGGCTAGTCACTGTGGTTGACCCGAGGAGCCGTTTCGCATGTCTCGGACACATCAGTATGCCGAGGGGCTACGCAGAACTTTTACATCTGCTCAATTTGCATCTGCTCAAGATGCAGAGTTCTAGACCAGGCGATATTCAAAGCGTACTACTATATATATATATAGTATACTCTTGCCGCACGATGCAAAAGTGTGAAACAACATGTGTCTGTCTGTGAAAAGAAGAAGCGTCTGTTCGCAGAGAAAAGCTGACTGTGTGCTGAGAAATCCCGGCAATGAATTCGAGGAGTGCGCGATCTGCACATTTGTGCTATTTAAAAGACAATTATGAAACTTCCTCGGCCAATATACGAGTGGCCAAGATAAGCGTTGCAACGTCCCTGACCTGACGGCCAGGGTCTGTCTTTTAGTCGCAAAGCGAACTCGAAAATCTCCAAGTATAGAATCTGGCAAGGCTGACTTCCCACGCACTTGAGAAATCGCCTGTTGTCCGACTCGACTGGTCTTGCAATTGTCTGACAGCATCCAGAAAACTTCATCACTTCATCTAGCAAGACAATGCGTGATTCTTTGTTTCTTGGATGAGGTGGAGAACCAACGACAAGTGACGGAAAAATTATCGCGAATGCATTGGTGGGGTCTCAGGCCATCCCTGTTTCACATCTTAAATACGTCAATGGCGAATTCAGCTCTCTCATTCAACAGGGTATGGCACAATGCGTTCATGTTTATGGAGAAGCATGAACGAATTACCCTACCCAGCCGATATACTGAGACCATAACGCATAGGGCTGTTTTCCAACGTACTCTGTATTGATTTGTCTAAAAATGTTCTCCAATCAAATATTGTCATTACTCGGAAACGGATGCGGAATCCTGCAGCTGTCGAATCATGCAGAACATCAACCGGAACAGGAGAGTTACCGTACCAAGATATTAACGATGTTCAATATGCCAGTAAGGATTTCTCTCACAGTATTTGAAATGAGAGTTCATTAAGATTGTGACCAGAGTGACTGTCATTGAACAAGCCAGATAGTAACTTTTAAAAGCCTGCATCGAAAGAAATTAAGTTAATGACTTTGCTTGATGCACATGATGCAGTTTGCCAGCAAGACGCTGAGCCGTAGACGTATATCGATATCACGTGACCATTGAAAATGGGGCAACCACGTGGGGAAGCTTCTTGCTACCTGACCACCACAACTGCCTGTTTTGAGCATCAATATTCCTGGCTTTCTTCCCCGCATAAAAAAAGAACAAGAAAAAGGGAAGAAAAGGAAAAGAAAGAATGGACGCCCCCGAAGAAGATGCAGACATACGGCTGCGAAAAGTATCAAACGACCTTCTGGTTGAGTTCGACAGTACACTGGAGCCGTTTTTGCGGCGAGCCGGCAGCAGCACTCTCCGCGCACGTGTGCGGGCACGCGAGGCAGATCGTCTGGTCGGACTGATTGATCCATTTCAAGAGCTGCCACAACTGCTGGACAATCATCTCGGGCGATGGCTGCCAATACTGGCCGAGGCGTTTCTGGGGTGTGTGACACAGCCGGCCAAGGTGCTACCGGCATCGGCGTCGATGGTGTCCACGCTGGTCATTCCTCTGCAAGCGGCTGTGGCTCGACTGCTGTACACCTTTTGCAAAGTGCGCGGCGAGAAGGTCGTGGTTGGGTTTCTGCCAGTGGAAACGCGGCATCTGGAGCGGCTGCTGGGGGCGCTGGAGGCGCAGGAGAGGCATGGTGAAGAGGATGGCAGCACAGGCCAGTGGACATGGGAAGAGCGATACGTTGTGTTGCTGTGGCTGGCACAACTATTTCTGGCACCGTTTGACCTGTCGACGATCTCGACGGCACGTGCGGGAGACGAAGAGGGCGACGAGCTGCCGGCGATCGACGGGCTTGTCTGGCCGGGACAAGAGGACACTGCAGACAAAGCCGACGACAGCAGACGTGCCCTACCGTCCATCACTGTCCGCGTGCTTCCTTTAGCCATGCGGTATCTGGCAGCGCCGGGAAAGGAACGAGATGCGGCTCGCGTGCTGCTCGTGCGTGTGGCCATGCGGCGCGACATGCAGAAGCTGGGCGTTCGCCACGCTCTTGTGCAATGGGCTCTCCGGTCTCTGCAGCCCCTGGGCCAGGCGACGACGGCGGCGACGGCGGCGGCGACGGCGGCGGCGACGGCGGCTTCCCGTACGGCCTACTACTGTATTGGGACACTGTCCTTTCTGGCCGGAATTCTGGCGGCTGCGGCCGGGGCGTCTGACATGGACGACGCCCTCGCGCCCATCTTTGCGGCCGTACATGCGGTGGCTGCATCTGAAGAACAGGAAGATGCGGCTCTGCGCGCGGACCCTGTTTTCACAGCCGTGCGGTCGTCGGCGCTGGCCCGCAAGATGATGATCAAGGCCATCCGGGCCATTGCCGTGCGGTACATCCAACTGGGGGCAGCATCAACGGCCGTGGACGACGACGAAATCGGCCAGACCACCATTGAGACCACCATTGGCTATCTGCTGGACCGTCTAGCCGACAACGACACGCCCGTGCGACTCGCTGCTAGCAAAGCCCTCAGCATTATTGCGCTGCAGCTCGACCCGGACATGGCGGCACAGGTGATTGATGCCGTTCTGGAGGGCCTCGACCGCAACGTGCTCACCGTCCGCAACGGCGGGACACGTCCGGACCGTCGCGATCTCAGCTCCGTTGACCCGCTCGAGTGGCACGGATTGATGCTGACATTGGCACATCTGCTGTACCGGCGGTCACCACCGTTGACAGCGCTGCCGTCCATTGTGGCGGCGTTGCAGACGGGCTTGGCATTTGAGCGCCGCAGCGTGTCGGGCAGCGCGATGGGAACCAACGTGCGCGACGCGGCATGCTTTGGGATCTGGGCACTGGCTCGGCGCTACACGACGATAGAACTGCGGCCGCTGGGTGTGCTGCAGACACTGGCGACGGCGCTCGTAGTGGCAGCCTGTCTAGACCCAGCGGGCAACATCCGGCGAGGTAGCTCGGCAGCGCTGCAGGAGCTCATCGGGCGGCACCCAGACACAATCCGCGCGGGCATTGATCTGGTGCAGGCGGTCGACTACCACGCTGTGGCGCTGCGCGGGCGGGCGGCAGCCGACGTGGCGCTACAAGCAACAATGCTCGCCCCAGACCTGTACGGCGTGGCGCTGCGGGACGCGCTGCTGGGATGGCGTGGTGTGTCTGATGCAGGCGACGTGGCTGCCCGGAGAGGAGCCGCAGCCTCGTTTGGGCAGATTGTGCAGCGACTGGCAGTGGAGGGAGTGGAAAACACGCAAAACACGCAAAATACACAAAACACGACGGCCGCTGCGCTTCGCCAGTTTTTGCAGACAGTGGACGACCTCTCCGGACGCATTGCTAGACTGCAGCCGCGACAGGTGGAAGAGCGTCACGGTCTGCTTCTGGCGCTGGCCGCGGTGCTGGACGGACTGCCTGGTCTCGTGCCGACGGCGGCAGAGGCCCATAAGGTATGCCGGGAAGCTGTGCAGCGGCTGCTGCAGGTCCTGCAACGATGCCAGACGTTGGCACTGGCAACGACGGCTCGACGGCTTGAGCTGCTAGCCGAGGCTTCCAGTCGACTGATTGTGTCGTCGTTTCCAGTACTACAAGCAGCCAACAGCAGCAGCGACGGAGACGAGGGGATGCTGGTGTCGGGGCCAGCGCTGGTGTCCGAGGCCAACCGTGTGCCGGCCACTGCATTCACGCAAATGGTCAGCAGATGGGACCACATGACGACAGCAGAAGAAGCAGAAACCACCGACAGCGAAGCCTTTGCCAATCTTTCTGCCTCCCTATTGTCGGATGTATGGCTGGCGCGGCAGGAGTCTGAAGTGGTGGATGCGGCGTCGGACGCAGCTCTGGTGCTGCTGGTATTGCCGGTTATGCAACAAGACCGTTCACAGACACTCATCCACGCCTGGGCTGACATTGTGCGGCGGCCAGTGGGCATATCAGCAGCCAAGACGACTAAGACGACCAAGGCGCGTGCCGGCAGCAGAGGTACTGGCGGACAGGGCTATGTATTTGTGCTGGCCAAGGCGTATCCGCTGGTGGTGTTGAGGAGCAGCGATGAGAAGGAGGCCGACCCCATCAGCCAGGCCATCCTCGACCGCTGGGCTGCTGACCGGTCCGTGGAGACGCGTGTGGCCCTGCTGCAAGCGCTGGCGCAGAGTCCGGCAGTGTTGCTGGCGACGGCCACTGCTGGCAGCCGCTTCCGTACCGTCTTGGCCGCCGGGCTGGACGACTACACGACCGATGCACGCGGCGATGTCGGATCCCACGTGCGACTGCAGGCGCTGCGGGCGACGCAGGCATTGTGGACACTGGCGCGACCAGCAGGACGAGAAGAAGCTGGTCCAGGCGAGGTGGCGCTGTTTCTGCGTGTCCTGCGGCTGGCAGCCGAGAAGTTGGATCGCGTGCGTGTGGCAGCACAGGCGACACTGGCGCAGGCACTGGGTGAGCCAGACAGCAGCCAACTGCTGTCGCTGACATTCTCGTCGCAGACGTACTTTCGCCGTCTGTTGGGTCTGTGGGACGACGGCAAGGACGGACGAGGCCCAGCAGCAGCAGCAGCAGCTCGGACGGGCGACCATGCGGCAACGAGGTGGATGGCAGCACTGCTGCGCGGCTATGTGACGTCGGCCGACACGGGAAACGAAGAACTGGTGATTGCCAGCCGAGCGGCGCTGCTAGACTACACGAGCGACGGTTCGACAGACCAGCAGAAGCAGAGGCGACAGTTGCTCTGGCAGGCACTCGTGCGCAACTTGCCAGGGGGCACTTCTGCCGGGACGACGCCGCCCGACCGCATCGTCGTGCCAACACTTGAAATTGTTGTCTTTCTCTTCTACAGTGGCATCTTTGGACAGGCAATGACTCTCGTTGCAGACAGTGCCTCAGTTCCTTCCGATGCCGACCTGATCGCCCTATGCCGACAGGTGCACCGAGCAGCCGAGAATACGAGCAGCCTGCGCAAGCTGGAGGCATGCATCAAGGTGTATGGGGCGGCGGCGGCGGCGATACAAGTCGAACCAGACGCAACCAGCAGCCAGTTCGCCTGTCAACAACTGGCTGCACTTCTTCAACATCCCTGGCCACGCATTCGAAATGCCGTCGTCGACGAACTGTGGGGTCTAGGCCAGATGCAACAGGCAATGGAGCCAGAGTCGCACGAGTCATCGCAAGCGCGACTGGACGTCCTCAAGGGCGTCGACTGGGGCACGGCGGAGACGTCGACGATTGCGGCGCTGCTGGGTCGTCTGGGTCATCTGGGTCTCGTAGGCCCCGAAGCGACAATAGTCACGTGATGGGGCGCCTTGGAACAAAGTACCGGAATAGGAAATTGGGTCCTATTGTTGATTGGATGGAATGGTTAGTTGTATTATACTAAACAAAGAACAAGACGTATCTGTGACACGTGTGGGCTTCTTCTCGGCTATTTTTTGGTGCCCTTCGTCTTTCTTCTTTTCGACGATCTAGGTCTAGGATTGTCTTTTTCAGTCTGAACTTGACCGTCATCCTCTTGCCCAGCAACCACTGGCTGCAGGCTTGCCGGTTCCTGGAAGATTTCCTTGAATAATGTCATGTACTCGTCAAAAGGCATCTCATGCATCCACGACTGTCCAGGCATAACTCCCCATTTGTAATTCCAGATTTTCCATTTCTTCCAGTTCGCCTTGACATTTTCGTAGGTCTTTGTGTTGATGTCACTTGATGTAATCGGCTTTGGCTGCACTGGAGGATACTTGGTTGATTTGCCCTTCCAGAATTTGTCGAATATTTGCAGGTCGCGTCGCAAAATGCAGCGCTCCAAGGAGAGTTGGAAGTAAAATTGGGCACATGGACGTGATGCCTCTCGTCTCTGAAGCCACTGCCTCTTTTTGTCCCCGAAAAGCTGCTCCGCTGTTTCGTCTCCCTCGTGCTTCCACAACGCATATTTTGGAGGCTTGGGCACAAAGTCGTCCTCGGAATTTTTACACCACCGTATGTTAAAAGGTTCATCTTCCCATGACTCATCAGGAGGTGTGGTATCCCATCGATTGTCCCAAATCCCCAGCTCTTTCCACATCCCTCTTACACATTCCCTGCCGACAAGAGATTCATATGCAGGAGAACGGATTCGCACGGATGCGACTTTGGTGGCCAGATCATCTGACAACTGCTTGAACATATAGTTGGGACTGGCACACATGTAATATTCCGTGAAATAATGCCAGTTGTTTTTGTCGCTCTTCATAATCTCCTTGGCTCGTGCCAGCATGGAGGGTGCAGGTGTCAGGTCAATCGAAAGACTACTAGACAGAGACATTGAATTTGTAGACGCATCATCCGAATCATCTGTGCTCTGCGAAGTCTCTGGCTTGTCTGCCTCTAAGTCGATGGCAGATGGTTTCCATTTGGAAAGAACGTCTCGATAGTTTGAAGGCATGGTTGTAGAAGAGAAAAAAAACGTAGATGAATGTGTTGCTACTCTTTGCATGGAGAAGTTCCTGGTATGGGGTAGTAGTAAGAGTTTTGTTGTCAACCATGTCAAAGGAACATCCCAAAACGGCCCAACACAGCCCCTCCTCATTCTGCCCCCCAATCCTTTATACACCTCCTTTCCCTTTTCTTCCTTCACTCCCCATTCCTTCACCCCTCCCCCCCCCCGACCCTGTCATCCAACACCTGTTAAAAAGGGCATTTTGAAGGTGGCTTGCATATTGCAATCTTGGATTCTCCATTTATAAATCCGATAGCTTGAACGAACCAATCGTGATCTATCCGATATTGCTCACTTCTCACTTGCATATTCACCAACATTCTGCCACAGAAGTCCAATAAAAGTTGTCAGTCAGTTCATACATGGCGGGATATGAGCTCAAATTATGGATCGATTTAATCGGGATACAAGAGGGAGGGCAAGCCGCCTGGGCTGGCTCCCAGTGATGTTCGGCGGTGCGCAAAATTCCGTCCTGTCGATTTGTCAGGTCCCCTCCTGTCTTTAC
The DNA here is from genome assembly GCA_002215975.1 of Dryadomyces quercus-mongolicae. Classification (NCBI taxonomy): domain Eukaryota; kingdom Fungi; phylum Ascomycota; class Sordariomycetes; order Ophiostomatales; family Ophiostomataceae; genus Dryadomyces; species Dryadomyces quercus-mongolicae. Next base: position 2,064,943 of record NIPS01000043.1, read on the forward strand.
GTCTCATTTTCTCTTCTTTTCTCTCTTCTCAGAAATACACAGGAGCAAAGATTCAGGAATCTCTGCGACACAACGTGGGAACGGACTGCAAAAAGTAGTTGTCAGTCGTCTTGCCAACCCTTCCATGGGCATGTGCGGAGACACACACGATCACTTCCTCTTTTCCATCCATTTCATTGATGACATCAAGAGTGTCATCGAGGCTAGACTCTCCCGGGGCACAATAAGAAATCGGCCGAGACCCGCTCTCAAGAACATTTCACTTACCGCTCCAGTATGCATGCAGAGCACGGCTTTAGACTTGCCTCTGAATCACGTCTGCATGGCAAAACTTGGGTCAGGAACATTTGCGACAGTCTACAAAGCCCAAAACAACGACAGCAAAGCACTGGTGGCTGTCGCTATCAAGATCAACAATACAATTTTCAACTGGCAGATTTTGGTCTCAGCAAAAAGAGGGACATCGCACAGACGCAAGGAGTGGGATCTCCTCTGTTCATGGCACCGGAAATTCATGATGGAGGGCAGCAGACATCAAAGGCTGACATCTGGTCGCTTTTCGTTACCCTTCTGTGGACGATTAATTATGGGGGGTTCCGCCAGTGGTCGGATGGCTACAGTGCTCCTTATTCTATATTAAGTTTGATGGTGAAGACTTTGGCTGCTGGAGATGGAGGCCTAAAACCCCTACAACAAATGGTAGAAGACGTACCTATGAAACGCCCTTCAGCAGCGGAGATTTTGCGTGATCACTTCGGCGGGGAAGGATTGCAGTCCTAATTGATTGCATTCTAACATTCTGCCTTTTTGATTGTATCGCAATCTTTTTGTTCCTTTTCATTCTTTCAACTCCCTCTCTTCCTTTCATTTTTTCCGTATGCAATTTATCTTGGATAGGCGATTGGAAGTTTCTTGCAAAACATGTCATCGCTTACACTATATAGCAGGATATAAAACCCGTGAAATTTATGCAGACTTATCAGTATGGGACACTAAGTTTACACCTAGAGCTGATACCGAAAGTCTACATTCTCTTTCTCGGTTAGATCCTGCAGACCGTGGCTCACACCAGCAGGACCAAATGCAGCATCCCTCCTTCTGTTTTCCCGCGCAAGCATAAATCGTGTTGCCAAGCATACAAAAAAGGTAACGGCAAAACAGACCATGATGCCCGTGAACGACTCAGCATAGCGAGGAGAGAATTTCCTGCGTAATGAGGTCAGCATTCTTGTTGAAAGGAATATCGTGTCTAAAAAGAAACACCTACGCGTCAAATAGTAGCGGCCCGATAATGTTTCCCAAACAATATGCAACAAAGATGCCTGCTGCGGCAACAGTCTTCTTCGTATATCCTGCAAAATTGCTTGTGCCAAAAGAGATGACCTGCGTGTAACATGACCCGAAAAAGGTAACCAGGTACACACCGGCAACCCGCCCGGCACGGTTACTGCTCGGAAGTTTCCAGAGCAGGCAGCAGCCGAGGATGACTGGAATGCAGGCGCCTGCATAGACGTAGTGACGTGAATTGGGAACGCTGCGGGCGATCCACCCAGACCCGACAATCGTAATGATGGCCATGGCACCCAAGGGAATATTCAAGAGCATGGTTTGTAAGGTGTCGAACCCCATGCCCTAGACATTCGAAAAGGTCGTTAGCATGGATATTTGCGGGTTTCGTAAAAGAAGCACGAGGAACAACAAACCTGAAAAACCAAGCTGGTAAAAGTGTTGGATGCCCCGGAACCGGTGGTGCAAAGCATGGACATGACAAAAACAGCCCAAAACTGGTAGCTTAGGAGAGTGTTGAGAATCTGCTGCTTGCTCAGATGAGGGTTTTCGGCCCCCGTGTTGTTGCGCTGGACCCGCAAAATTACCAGTGCCCGCTCCTCCTCGGTGAACCGCCGGGCGGTGACAGGCGAGTCAGGAAGGAATGCCCAGATGGCAATGGACCATAGCAGAGTGATGGAGCCAGCAAAGAGATACATGTACTGCCAGCCTGTCAGGCTTCCGCCCGTGATACTTCCCAGTCCATAGTCGATCAGGGGTGATATCAAATTGATACCACCGCTGCAGCAGTACCAGATCGAAGACCGGAGCACCTGCTCTTTGTTGGTGTACCACTTGCTGGTGACGAGCATAAATGCCGGCGATATACCTGACTCGACCACGCCCAGAAAGAATCGATTCGCCATGAAACCAGTATATGATGTGCATGCAGCCGAGCTCATGACGACAATTCCCCAGATAAAGCAAATGCCCGCACACACTTTACCAGTGGGCAGTTTTTGCGAAAGAAGTGAAAGCTATGTTATACGACCACTTGTCAGTTCGTCTACTATCATAGCTGTGTATGGACTGTCTTGCACATACCGGATAACATCCAGCGATGAACCCGCAGTAAAATATCAGCGTGGCATTGGAGTATCGCTCTCCGACCAACATATCGAGATCTGTACGGATCCCAAAAATTGCGGCGTGTCCCTATAATTAGTTGGATAAACTCTCCTTTACAAACTCGCCAGCATTCGATCAATGTGCTCACAAGAATGGCCTTGTCGTAATATTGCAGAGCATATGTTATGCACATCTCAAGAGATCAAGTATTAGCCAAGCATGGAAATAATCTAAAACCCGCAGCTAAAAGAGCAGGGCCGGTGCTCACCAGGGGCATCACACTCCAGTCAATTTTCCGAACAAGCCTTTTCTCTGTCTGCGCATCATAATGGTCTGCTCCATGCCGTACGGCAAGTCGTTGAGCTTCCTTGTACGCGTCGACGTGACCTTCATGAATACTCTCCGTGTAATCAACATTTGTCGAGAGGTTCGGCTTGCCGTCGCCAGTAGGAGGTGTGCTTTCAGCCATCGGGTGGGTTGAAGGCTTCGGATGTAATGAAAATCGGAGTATTACCCGAGAGATGCATAACCGAGCAGTCTCAGTGGCCACGTCTGCTGTTATGTAAGATTACGGAAGACTTTGGGGGCCCGAGACCCATGGGCCCATGAACTTCTGGGACCCATTTCTTATGACTCTTATCTGCCCGTACGAAGTACTTTAGATAGGATCCCGAAGGATTCTTCGTCCGACCACCGGACACCGGATAATTGCCTCCTATCTATCCAACTTAACGCTCAGATAGGAAACCCGCGCACGGAAGGGTGCCAGGAAAGATTCACTGACAACCAAATCGGTTGTTGTTGTTGTGCCAAAAGGTTTGCCAGGCCAGATAAAATATCACGTGATACATTTTGTTTTTTAAGGCTTTGCCTTTTGGCCCCAAGATCTAATCCAGAGACGGATTGCTCCGCTTCCCCGCATCGGAAGGCGGGTAGAGATAGGCACTCCGGAGTACGGACCACCGAAATTAAGATGATGAGTAATCAAGTGTAGCGCTTAAATTTCTCAGTAGCCACGATATCAAGTAGACCTATCAAGTGTTCACCGCCACACCGGTATTGCTTTTTTGGTGCTCTATTTATTAGCAGGTGTGCTATTCACACAATAATCACGAATTGCCGTCTCGATACAGAGTCCTGCGCAAAACAGCCCAGACAGACACCGAGAATGCAGCGCCTCCTCCGTCTCTCAAGCTCGTCATGTCGAGTTGTGCCTAGACGATGTGTTTTATTGCAACGACAAACGAGGACTCTACCACACAGAAAGCCCTACTCAACTACTCCAACAGCTAGACAGAAGGGAGCTTCATCACGCACTCTCTCGCCGGTGATTTGGGCAACTCTTGCTGCAGCTACGTTTGGGGTGGGGTTATTCGTTGGCCGTTCCCAACTCACTCCGCCCTCCAGACAGAAAAGACTGCATCCAGTCTGGTATGCTGACCAAAAAGTCATGCTTTTGGTTAGTTGGCCCCCTAGTATTTGTATACTTCGTATTAGGCTCATTGCCCCTTTTCTGTCCATAGGCTGCACAAGAAATTCAGGCTGCGCTCGACCGTGAGGACGCAGTAAGCTTTGATGCCGACGACATTGAAAGACATTGCTATTCTGACTGGTCGTCTTCCAATTCCAAAGGCCGGCCTGTGGCTATCATATACCCTACGAGCACCGAGGATGTCTCAAAGGTCGCCAGTATTTGCAACCGCCACTCCGTGCCCATAGGTAAGATGAAGGCTGCCCGCTCAGGGCATGGATTTCTTGCTTTTCTTGAAGTCTAACTGAGCATGCAAGTCCCCTATGGAGCTGGTTCATCTGTCGAGGGAAACTTCTCGTCTCCTTACAGCGGCGTCGTTATTGATTTTGTTCACATGGACAACGTCATTGCTTTCCACCCAGATGACATGGACGTTGTGGTCCAACCTGGTGTGAATTGGATGAATCTGAACAAGATGATGGAGAAAGAGGATCTGTTTCTTCCTCTAGACCCATCACCCATGGCAACGGTGGGAGGCATGGTCTCAACGAACTGCAGCGGAACCAACGCATTTCGTTACGGCACTATGAAAGACTGGGTCATCAATGTGACTGCCGTTCTGGCTGACGGACAGGTCATCAAGACCAGACGGCGGCCACGGAAGACATCTGCCGGTTACAATCTGACATCTCTTTTTGTGGGTGCCGAAGGCACGCTTGGTATTATCACGGAGATCACACTGAAGCTGGCTGTTGTACCCAAGGAGACGGGCGTTGCCGTGGTTTCGTTTGCAAACATCGCCGACGCGACCTCTGCTGCGGCAAAGGTGATCCGTTCCGGCGTGCAAGTAGCCGCGATGGAGTTGATGGACGACATTCAGATGCAGATTGTCAATCGGCATGGGAGCGAGGCTGTACGAAAGACCAAGTGGGACGAGACCGCCACGCTCTTCCTCAAGTTCTCTGGTCCAAGCAAGGAAAGCGTGCAGAGTGATATTTCCATGGTCAAAAACACGCTGAGGGACCACCATCCAACCAAATTTTTCTTTGCCAAGACCAAGCAGGAGGAGGCTGATCTATGGGCGGCAAGAAAGGAAGCGCTCTTGACCATGACCGGGATCAAGCCGGAGGGGCACGCGATCTGGTCTACCGACGTGGCCGTCCCGATTTCGCACCTGGCAGATATCATTGAACTGTCCAAGAGAGACGGCGAAAGTCTTGGCTTCTTTGCCAGTGTCGTGGGACATGTCGGAGACGGCAACTTTCACGAAGCCATGATGTACGATCCCAAGAATCCGGCACATAGAAAGGCCGTGCGAGAAGCTGTTCAGCGTATGGTGGATCGGGCCTTGGAGATGGAGGGCACCGTATCAGGAGAGCACGCCATTGGCCTTGGAAAGATGGTAAATTTTCCCCCTCTATTCTTGATGGCAAGACACTGCTAATTGGCCAAAGCAATGTCTCTTGGATGAACTTGGAGAAGACACAATAGACACCATGAAGCTTCTGAAGCAAGCCCTGGACCCCAAGTATGTATTCCTATCCGCTCGTTTGCTGCTCTCGGGCCATGCTAACCGCACCGCAGGTGGCTCCTGAATCCCGGAAAAGTCTTTGATCTCCCGAGAAATTCAAAGGCAGTGGCGGCAGAGAGAGTAGAAAGTCTGTAAATAGAACACGATCTCAAAATGTACAAAATAGAGCAATGCCTACCAGGCAGCGGGTTTTTAGACATTGGAAGCACGTTCAAGGCAGGAAAGGTATCTTTTATAAAACAATTCTGAATTTCCAGGTTCATTCTGCCGCATCATGCTACAATGTATTTGCGAAGCTGTCTGAGTCTATCCTTGGCCTCCTCCAGCACAGAGTCCTCTTTGCAGATGGCAAAGCGCAAGTAGTTCTCGGCAACATGTGCATTTTCGGGCAGATAGAATTCGCTTGGCGGAATGGCAGCGAGGCCGAACTCGTGGATGAGAAACCAGCACAGCTTGAAATCCCTCGGTCGCTGCGCAATGCTGGCGGGAAAAGGGTAGTCTTCAGGGAGCTGGACCTTGGCAAAGTTAACGAGGACAAAGTACCCGCCCTGCGGGTTCGTGTACGGCAGGTCCAGCTCGTCCAGCACCTCTGCAAAGAGCCTGATCTTCCTCTTCATGTCCTCCTTGGATTTCTGCCAAAACCCTACCCGCTCGGCCTCCTCATAGGCAAATGCGCAGGCCTCTTGCAGGGGGCTTGGGCTGGAGTAACAGATGCGCATGTGCGCAGCGCTCACATACTGGATCAGGTGCTTGGGGCCAATAAGATACCCAACCCGCCAGCCCGTAGCATAAAAGGTCTTGCCGGCCGAGCCAACAGTGAGGGTCAGGTCCCACATGGCAGGCGAAAGCGTGGCGATGCGTCTGCTGGGGACGTAGGTCAGGCTGTCGTAGACATCGTCGGCAACGATGATGGTGCGGTGCTGGACGCACAGGTTTCCGATCGCACGGAGCTCGTCGTCAGAAAAGACCTTTCCCACGGGGTTGTGGGGTGAGTTCAGCACCAGCATGCGCGTCTTGGCGTTGAAAGTCGCCTTGAGCTTGTCCATGTCGACCTTCCACTCTTCTGATGAGGTTGTGGCCGTGTCACCGCGGGCTGGCGGAGCCATGGGAACATAGCGGACGATGCCGCCGGCCATCTGGATGTTGCTGATGTACTGGTCGAAGAAGGGTTCGAAGACGATGACCTCGTCGCCCTCCTCCACAAAGGCCATGAAGGCGCTCAAGATGCCCTCATTGGCCCCGGTAGTGATTGTCACCTCCTTGTCGGGATTCAGCTGGCGCTCCAGCGTCTTGGAGTAGTGGGCAGCGAGCGCCCGCTTCAAGCTTGGACGACCTTTTGTGGGTGAATATTGGTTGGCATCGACTCGGTCCAGCGCCTTTCTAGCGGCGTCGAGGACGAAATCAGGCGGGTTGTAACCGCTTCACGAACATTAGTTTCTGTTCTTTTGGCCATCTATCCATCCAGAGAAACGAGAAACGCGAAACGAGAAACGCGAAACGCGAAATGCGAAACGCGGCATTGTGGGTGATAACGCACAAGAAGCCCTGCCCCATATTCACGACCGGCTTGATCTATAACGTCCATATCAGCTATCGTGTAATGTCAGCCAGGACGGCTCGATCTCGCATAGCGTACAGGTGAATTCGCGGCTGCATCATTCACAATCGACCTATAGACGAGAAGTCAGCCTGTGCTTCTGCGTTTGCCAAGGAGACTCGCAGCGTACCAGACATCAGGAGGTTGCTGGGCCACGCGCTTGGCTGGCCTGGGAAGGACCTTGATGTCATTGATACCATTGGTACCATTGGTACCATTGGCACCACTGGCTAGATTCGTGCTTCCGTTTACAATGTTAACAGCCATGTTGCGATACTCGGGTCTTCTTTTTTCAACGAACCAGATAGCAATGGGAGATTGATCAGCAGAATCCGAGGTTTTAGTCTTCTACAAACTAATGGACCAAGCGTGGTCCCTTATCTTTCGCGCGTCATGATAGCCATGATAGCTGAGCAGGGGAGATCTCCGCGAACCCGAACCTCTCAAAGGATCGCTTCCGTATCCGATCCGTGATCCGTGATCCGTGATCCGTCTCCTATCTAAGCCCATACAAAAACTTAAGAACAGAAATTGGCTCGTCGTATCCCAAAGAATTCGATTTACAGACTATAGATAAACAAGCTGCGAGGCTATTTTCCTACGGATTGACTGACCTGAGGAGCCTGAGGAGATGACGACCATGCATGGCCTTTGGCAACAGTTCAATCCTCCCATACGTAGTATTTCGTCAAGCTCGTGCCTCCTTGTGACACCCTCTTTGGACTCAGTCCATGAACTGCGAAGTAGGAAATTATCGTGCACGGAGTATCTGAAAATGGGATCCTGTTTGCAGATCTCCCGCCTGATTTTCTGAATCTGTACGGAGTAATATTCCGTACATTGAATCATGGGAATAGTCCGCGACTACAGAATAGTACGAGGCCATCGAGCTTGTCGAAAGACGGGGGGGCTCCCTTTGGATGTCTTGCAGTCTTCTCATCGTCTGCAGCAAATGGTTCGAGGGACGAGTCAGAGTGGACCGGGATAATTCTCTACTACATTACTCTGTAGCCTGTAGTCCATACGGAGTATAACACTCGTATGTCATAAAAAACTAGCCTAGATTGGGATGTCGTCCACTTTGCCAGCCGTCTCCATGTGTCACATACCGTCGTATGTCGTATGTCGTATGTGAAATTTAACCCCTGCCCTGACGAAATACAGGGTAAAATACGGATTACGAGTAGCAGTATTAATGGCCTCAATAAGAGATGCACATTCTGCCAGCAAGTCCCGGTGAAAATGCTCCGTAATACGCCGTATATTCCATACTTGTACTCCATAGCGAAAGCTGCAAGGGTGCATTGTCGCAGGATCTGAAGGATCTACGCAGTTAATTTGAAGAGATAAATAGAATGTAAAATATGTGTGGAGCCCTAACCTGTTGTCGCTGTTACTTGTCCGACGCCATACGGAGTATGGAGTACTTCTTGATAACACTATACACGGTACGCGGTACTATATATACAGAATATCCTTACATTGCATACAGAGTATGATACGGAGTACGGAGTACTTGTGCTATCGGCGGACCAGCCCGCAACGGCGGGTCCCCCGAAGAGCACAGTCCCTCTACTGAGCGTCTCGTTGACTATACGAGTACTCTGTACACGTACAGGGACAGAGGTCAGCGTGAAAACTTGTGCCGCCACGGCACAATACGAGTATGAATTGCGCGTATTACCAAGTACGAATACTTGCACTCGGTGGATATACGGAGTAATAATGCGAGCACGAGATATTCGTAATTGGATGGGGCGGGTTGAAACGGAGCATCTGTCTCAACGGGAGGCCATCTGAGAAGCATAGAGGTGGAGGACGATCCTCTCGGCGTATTGGATCCGTGCATGGGGCGGAGCTCGGCACGTTGCTTTAAGGGCTTTTCTTATCCATCTTGCCGATGCGAGAGACCATGAGTTCTCTGCTCCGATAGGCTGTGTGGCTTCTTAGACAGTCTATGACTGTCTGATGAGTTGTCCAACACAGGCACCGAATCTGGCGAAATCTGCAGCTATTCCTCGTACAACTCTAGTGCAGTGTTAGGCTTCCTCAGCCTAATAGAAATCTACCCGTACGGAATAGTTTGGCGTGATTTCGTCAGACGGATAGAAGATGCGGGCGAACGGGTCAACTGGGCTAGGCTCGGACGTCTTAACCCTGTTTTTTTTTCATATTTTTTTGCAACAGCAGGCCGTCAGAAAATCATACGTCACCATATTTCAGTTGCATTCTGAAGGAGTGCATACTCGGCCGCACATTGCGCAGGATTTTGTTGGTTGGGCAGGCCTACAAATGAAATGTGTGATGCAAATATCTAGTCATGTGAGATGCCATGGCAATTAAGCGAGCTGCTGACTACTCCTACTGGTAGATTCTGGTCGCCGTTTCACATTCTCTTTTTTCACCGCCAGTCTGTACTCGTAAACCTTGGTTTTCGGCGCGTATTTGATTTTGATTTCTTTGGTTTCTTTGATTTCTTTTCTATTTATATATATTTTTTTAATTTCCATTCTTTCCTTTTTCTTCATTAAGAACAGTACACAACTCGTACGAGTACGGTGGATTCTGTACTTTCGAGAACAGCGCCTCGAAACATTGCGCTTTTTTTCTTTATTGCCCGCCCATGGTGAATATTTGTGCTCTGCAGACTGGCGCTGCAGGCGGCAGCTTAGCAGACAATGCCGCTTTGCCTTGAGTCAGCGAGTGCGAACAGCGTTTGTGATCGGTGATCGATGTCGGCAATGTGCGATTGGTGGCCGGTGGTAGAGTGTGGCATCTCTGCCATGCGACAACCCTGGAGGCTCCTCTTTTCTTATGGGGAAACCAGGGTGCAAAAGGGGGTAGGGACAGGGGTTGTACGAGTAACGAACAAGCTGGGCAAAGTGGTGGTGGAGAGGAGGGTCTACTTCTACTCCGTACAGGGTAGGACTCGAGTGCGAATGCGACTGCGACTGGCAGATAACAGCTGCTCCGTAAGATACTCCGTACGAGCACTCGTATTCCTCGCAAGGAAGCCAGATGATTGGAGACGGACAGTAGCCGTTCTATCCCGACATGCTTCCTCTAACCGCCCAAGCCGAACAGCCAGTCAGCCAGCCAGCCAGACAGTCAGACAGCCAGCAGGAACAGGTCCTGGTTCTGCCTATGTCGATGGATCCGCTGTCCCCCCCTTGTTTTCGGTGGTGACACAAAATACGTGCTTGACCGTGGTGCGTTCTCCTCTCGCTCCCGCCCAAACTCATACCTATTTGTCCTGGCGTGCTCGTTTGCGAGTACTCCGTACCCTGTACGGAGTAGTGTCCTCATCGTCGATCGTCGGGGAACTATGTTTCCTGTTCCGGCACTCCGCTCATTGCGGCCTCGCTCGCGTGTTCTCCTGCTGCAGAACAGGGCTGATCTGCGCATCACGCACTCGTCTTTTTTTTTTTTTTTTTTTTACTTGCCGTTCACGCATGACCCTAGGTGGTATTGCCTGAAAAAGGAACTGTTTTGCGTTCCTTGACAACCGTACGAGAACAAGGTTCTCGTGCTCTATATTCTGTACTTTGTACTCTGTTCTCTATATTCTATACTCTTCCGCGGCCATCGTAAGCATTACGCGCAAAACGGCCCTATTCGTACGTGTCTCGGTGGGGGAAATGACAACCAACACCCACCCCCAAAATTCTTTTGGCCTCCGAGTCGCCGCCCGCTCTGGCCGTCCACTGGCCGCCTCTGGCCGTCTTCTGGCCGTCTTCTGGCCGATCTCTGGCCGCCTGCTCTGCCCACATTCCGCTCCTCTTTCCTTCGCATCCGTCAGCTTGCAGGTGAGGCCCGCGCCTGAATCTGCGAGATGTGCCTCACCGCACGCTCACGGACGCCTAGAACGTACCCCCCTCTGTCCACCTGGACATACGAGAACGAGTATTATCGTTCTTCCTGCCTCCTCTGCAGCGAAAAGTGGTTGGGCAATTGGCCAATACTGCCCAACGTGCAGCAGTTTGCCTGCACTCCAGCAGCCGACCACCAGCAGCCCACTCTTCCCCCACGACAAGAGGCAAAAAGTGGCCGCATTTTTACATGGGCACGGAAGTCAATGGTCCTATGAAAGATTGGGTGTTAGTGGGGAAGTTGCCTTTTTTTTTGCGGATCTTCCTATTCCGGGAAAAGCCTGGCCGATGCAGCGTGGGCCCCCCTTGTCGAAACCAGAGGGTCTGCCACACCCTCTTTCTTGCAACGATTGCTAGTTGTGTCTGCACAGAAACTGCTCTGTACGATATGAAGTACGTCTTTCGTACGCGTACTCCGTATGGGCAGCAGGAATCCTGGACCGGGTGCGCTGGCCAATACGAACATCATGAGATGTTTCGACGGGGATTCAGCCCCCATGTCTTGGACGGGAATCAATACTGTGTAGGAGGGAGGTGGCCAGGCAACATGTCGTGCGCGTGCCGTACGCAATGCGACGTCGGGCTGCATTTGAAGAGGAGCGGGACGAGCGAGATGAGCAAGACGGGAGAGGAGGCGAAACGGCGAAACGGCGAGAACGGCAAGACGAACGAGATGAAAGAGGGACCAGGCCTAGCAAAGACTCGCGCGCGTACAAGCGGCAGATACAGGATTCGCGAGGAACTGCAAGAAACTGGAGATGCCCCGCAAGAGCCATGCTGGGCTTGTGCAGCATCACTGTGTCGCCTGCAGGAGGTCACAAGAAAGAAAGAGGAGAAAGAGGAGAAAGAGGAGAAAGAGGAAAGAGAAAAAAGGGAAAGGAAAAAAAATCGAAAAACCTCGCATATCAGTCACTCGTACTCGCCGTACGGAGTGTTCACAGTATGGCACGTACTCAGCAATCGCTCCTGCGTACTCGTATCTTACAAAGTACACAGCTGGCCAGACTTTTAATTAACGTGCCCCCCGGTCACTCCTTCCCGTTTCCCGTCACTTCGCCGAGCGGTCGCAAATAAAAAAAGATAGCTTAATATATTATTACGACGCACGTGCTTGCTCGCCTACGTACGGGAGAGCTATGTGGGTTCTGGTCTAGGCACGGGCGCGCTTCCCTCTCTATTTTCGCTCGTAACTTCCTTTTCTTTTCCCCTTCCTTCCTCGCTCCTATCGTATGCGTCTCGCTCTTGCCTGCGCTGTTTTTACAACCCGCCTGTACGACACATCTTCCTCTGTATTCCGAACCATCTCTCCTGCATCTCTCCTTCCCTCAGCTGTCTCTACCGTTCATTCTGCTCATACTGTCAGCCCCCATTGGCAGGTCCAGCTTGCTTGGTCTTGCAGCTCCGTATTTTTTTTTTTTGGGGCGAGTAATTTCCACTGCCCTTTTCCGTCTCTTTATTTTTTATTTATATTTTTATTTTCCGGTCAACACTTATTTCAATCTCCCCATCTCCTCCTAATTCTCCCATTCTTCTATTCTTCCATTCTTCTATTTACGAACACAATCCGCACTTATTTCTCAAGGCCAGCACCGGCACATTCGAGTCCGCTCGGACAATTCATTATATGCCGGACAGGCCCTACGGACAGCGCTAAGCCTGAAAAGCTTCTCGTCGTGTTCTTCCCTCCACGCTACCAACGTCTGCTAGTCCTGAGAAACGTCGAAACACGCTATTGCGTCGTGTTCTACCTCCAAAGCCCGCAGTGGAGACTCTTCGGTTATTTAATTGGCCGGTCACTCACCTACAGTCCTCCTCTGCTCGTACTGGATTAACCCCCCAACATCCTTCTATTTCTCACCCTCGGCTCATTTTTCCGCCTTTCCACTACAAAATCGAAAGAAACCAAGACAACACGAAGCCATTGCATCACATCCTACTCGATTTCGATTCTTTACCGTTTACCCTATTTCATCCGCCCCCAAACCACACGGAAATTATCCATTCTTCTGACAATGGTGTTTCTTGTTTGATTTGCCGACTCTTTGACTTCGTATTCCACGCCTTTTTTCTCCCTCTTCTTCTTCCGCATCTTCTTGACTCCTGTGCAATTCCTCCGCGCCTTTTGCGCGCCCCCCTTCTACACCTTTTTATCGTGCTGTCACGTTAGGGCTGTCGCTGCCCAACGTGTCCAGGCATCTGGAATTCGTTCAAAATTTCTACTCGCCCAGCCTTCGCTTCCTTTGGCGTCCGTGGTTCACGCCCGGACAACGAAGAGGATCTCGCCATGGAGGCGATACGCGGCATCATTGCGAATGTCCCCGACTGGGTCAAACGCCTCGACGAACTCAATGGACAGATCGACCAGCGTCAACTCGAGCTTGCGCGCTTCGAACTTTCCTCTTCCACATCTGCCACCACCGGGCGCACCAAGTCTATCCGCAATAAGGGATCAACAGAATCTTTGAAGCCCAAGGGCGAGACGGCCGCACATGGCGACGAGAAGAGCCCGGCGGCAGCGGCGGAACACGATGGCCATCACAACGACAAGTCGCCCGCGTCCCCGACTCGGCCGTCGGCCGCCCTCAACTCCGCGTCCGCGCTGCAGCACCAGACAAGTCAGGTGATGGAGATCGCCCATGCCAAGGCGCGCGCCACGCTGCAGAAGCGGAATCGCCGAAGCAACTCGCTCATGAGCGCCGACGCCATTGCCGCCGCCAACAAATACCGCACGCGCAGCATGATCATTGTCTACTACGACAGCTACGTGCAGTCATTCTTTGAGGAGCTCGTCAAGTTTGTGTCGGCGTCACGGAACATGATGCGGAAGGCCAAGATGGCTGCCAAGGTAGCCAAGATTAGGCGTCTGGCAGATCTCGAAATGCCCGAACTAGAACTCAAAGCGCCGGGAAGTGACGCTGCTGGCAAAGAAACAGCGGCCGAAAAGGCACTTGGTACTGGCATCATTGAGGCAGCAGACACTTCGGGTCCAGATCCCGAGATTGCACTGCCGCTGAGCTACACCAGCACGCGGCAGATGCGGGCGAGTGCACGGATGGCGGGTCGCCCATCGTATCCGCGCATGGGCGGACGTACGGCCGCGTATATGGGCAGCCCGCAGGCGCCGGATGTGTACGACGAGCTGGACAAGGGACTGGAGTTCATCCAGTCGACGTGCGAGCACGCGGCGCACCAATTCCTCCGCGACGGCGAATGCACCGAAGAGATTGAAAAGGTGAAGAAGCGCCTGTCGGAGACGAAGGACATTGCGGACCGTGAGATGGAGCGCATCAAGAGAGAACAGCCTGAGATTCTCAAGGAGCTGGACGAGCCGCCCAAGACGAGGATGCTGCGTCCGCAGAGCATGCGCAGAGATCCTTCTGGCACCAAGGATGCGTCACTGTCTCCCAGTGCCGTGCCGGCAGCGGTAGCAGGAGCGGTGGAGTCTGCTAAGCCTATTGCTGTTGATGAGGCTATGCAGGAAGACAGGGACGCGGACAAGCCGAAATTGGTCTACAAGACGGCGAGCATGCGATGAAGTGTATCAATCACACATGGAAGTTGGAGTACCCCAGGCCGCACGAACAATCTTACATCATCCCCGAGCATATACCCCCACCAAAGCAAGCGAGCAGAACTATTTTTGTTGGATCAGACATGGATTTGTTGCAGTTCTTTGTTTTATCGATCCCCTCTTTCATCATGCGGCCAATTGGGGCCGATCCGTTTGTTTTTGTTTTAATTCTTTGTCCCTCCTCCTTTTTTGGATTTGGTCATGCATGTTGCTTTCTGGCTTGGAATTCTGGCGTGCTTCCTGTTTTGCATCGCTGCGGAGTATACAACTACTTTGCTCTGGGATAGAGGAAAAAAGGAAACCGAAGGATTTATGTGGTGGAATTATTGATGAGATACTTGGGAGTGGGAATGATATAGAGGGAGCAATTGCATAGCCTTAACAGAGAATGCTTGCCCAAGACTGCCAGAAGATTTAGGTGGAGAGCTTCCAGGCGATTTGCGCGGTTCGCGCGGAGATAAGTGGTGAAATTTTGATGACTTGAAAAGAAGAACGTTTCCGAATCCCGAATTTCTTGCGCTTCTTGGATTCTCGCGACTCTCGCGACTCTTGACTTTTTTGTCGTTTTCGCAGCGCCGCCACGATGGCGTTCACGATGCACTCGCACTCGGGCCAATTCTGCGGCCACGCGACCGACCATCTCGAGGCGGTCGTCCAGCGCGCCATTGCCCTGGGGTTTCGCACGCTGGGTCTGAGCGAGCACATGCCGCGGACGCATATTGCGGACCTGTATCCGGAAGAGGTGCAGGCGAGCGGCGGCGACTGCGAGGCATCGCTGGCGGCGCTCACGAGCCACTACAACGACTATGTGCAGGAGGCCGTGCGGCTGCGCGAAGTCTATGCGGACCGCATCGCCATCCTCGTTGGCTTCGAGACGGAGTGGATTCACGGTGCTGCCGACGACGGCGTCCGTGTGCAGGCGCTGGCTGCCCATCCGGCCATGGACTACATGGTCGGGTCGGTGCATCACGTGGGTGTCAGCGGCGTGCCCATTGACTTTGACAAGGCCATGTATGCGAAAGCGGTGGCCGAAGCGGCCGGCAAGAGGACGGGGACCAACGTCGAGGCCGACGTCGAGGCCGAGGCCGAACGCTTTCTCTACCTCGACTACTACGACCAGCAGCTCGACATGCTGACGACGCTCCGGCCACGCGTCGTCGGCCATTTCGACCTCATTCGCCTCCTCAGCACCGACCCTGCCCGGGACTGCCGCACCGCCTGGGACGGCGCCGTCTGGCCCCTCATCGAGCGCAACCTGCGTGCCGTGGCGGCCTACGGCGGCTGGCTCGAATGCAACACGGCAGCTCTGCGCAAGGGCCTGGCTGAGCCGTATCCAGCACGCCCCATTGCCGAGGCCTGGCTGCGGCTGGGCGGCCGCTTCACCATGTCGGACGACAGCCACGGCATCGGCCACGTGGGCACCAACTACCGGCGCGGGCTGGCGTACCTGGAGAGTCTGGGCGTGGCCGAAGTGTGGACGCTGGAGCGGGTGGCCGAGAGCAGCGGCGCTGTGGTCGAGAAGAGCGTGTCGCTGAGCGAGTTTGCCGCCAGTCTGCGCACAGAATAGATAGACTGAATTATAGAGTCGATGCAGTACGATACGTTTTCAGGCGTGATTAGCGCTGTCGTAAGATACGGCACTGCGTGCTGAGCCGCCTGTAAAGTGGGGTGGCTTTAGCGGGGGCAGCAAGATATCTTTACTCCAACTACCAATAGCTTTTTCAGCTGCCTTTCTCTGTCAAAATTCGTTCGTCCACACACCATGGCAGACTCCTCCAAAGCCGAGGCCCTCGTGCCCAAGTTCCAGTACGAGCGGACGCTGAACCAGGGTAAGAATCCTCCCCATGCCCAAACTGTGCGAGGCGCCGTCTCATGACTGTCGATGTAGATCAGGCCGGCCGTCGAACGGCTCTCTACGGCAGCATTGATGGCCAGCCGGCGCTGCTGATCCTCGAACGGGCCTCGTTCCCGACATCGCCTGCATACCTGGGGTCTGTGGCCGGCAGCCTGCGCTGGCTCAAGAACCTGGGCGCCAACGACGTCTACTTTTGGTATCTGGCCGGCGAGGCAGCAGAAGCGTCTGTTGAGTCGTCCGCCGAGTCGTCTGAGCTGCCTGCCTCCCTAAAAATCAACCTCATCTGGCCCTGCACGCCTCAGCACGTGCGCAAGTACAGCCGGCAGGGCATGCGCTTCGTCACCGAGACGGCTGCCGTCTACCGCGACCACGTGCGCCCGTTCATGCAGGCGCAGCGCGATGCCGGCCGGCTCAACTGGGTCTTTAACATTATCGAGGGCCGCAAGGAGGTCGAAGACGTGCTCTACCGCACGCCCTACGGCGAGGAGCCCATCGAGGGATTCCTGTTGTTGCCCGACCTCAACTGGGACCGCCGCACTGTCGAGGCGCTGCACCTGTTGGCTCTCGTCGAGCGCCGCGACCTCTGGAGCCTGCGCGATCTGCGCAAGCGCCACGTGCCCTGGCTGCGCGACATGCGCCGGCGGCTGCTGGACGCCGTCGTGGTCGACGGGCTGCGGCACAGCAGCGTCGGCGCCGGCGCCGTGGCGCGCGACCAGCTCAAGCTGTACGTGCACTACCAGCCGACCTACTACCACTTCCACATCCACATTGTTCACGTGCAGCTCGAGGCTGGCGCCACGCAGGCCGTCGGCAAGGCCATTGGCCTCGACAGCATCATCGAGCAGCTCGAGCACATGGCCGGCGGGCCCGACGACGGCATGGACGCCCTGACGCTGAGCTATACGCTGGGCGAGGCCAGTGAGCTGTGGGCCGCCGTGTTTGGGCCGCTCAAGAGCAAGGAGGAAGCGCAAACAGAGACGCAAGCGTGATATTGATACTATGCAAATTAAACACATAAAAGTGCGTTACTCATTGGCCGCCTGCCACAGCTTCTGGACCGCCATCACCAGGTCGTTGACGCCAGCCCCCGCCGGACAATCCTTCCACTGGCCATTGTCGCGGATGCAGTATTCCTCCTCGTTCAGCCGCACAGTGCAGCTGTACCGGACGCCAGCATCGGCCGTGCGCTGGATGCTGTGCCGCAGCAGGTCGAGGCCGTACTCGCCGTCGTCCCGCGTGGCACATTCATTGATGGCCTCGATGTCGATGCCGTGCTCGAGCGCGCAGTCCTCGACCACGCTCTGGTCCGGGAGGATCTGGTATTCGCGGAAGAGGCACATGGTGAAGCCCAGGTAGATCTTGGGGTCGGGGTAGAGCTTGCTGGCGCACAGCTCAATGATGTTGCCCATGCATTCAGCCGGTCCGTGCTTGCACTCGATGCCGCCGTCGCTCGTCGGCCTGTAGCGTCAGTCCTGTCTAGTTTTGGGGTACTACAATTTCACCTACCGTCCGATGAACGAGAGTGTAAAGTTGGTCTTGTCGAAGACGCGCTGCATCGTCGGCAGCACGAGGTCGTGCAGACAGTCTCGCGCGTCTGGGCACTTGCTCATAATGTGGGCTTCCAGAGGCACGAGACGGCTGCCGGTGGCGGTGACGGGCGATTCTTCGACGGCCGGGGCCAGTGGCTGCATGACGCCGAAACTGTTGAAGCCGCCAAGGCCTACATAGCAAAAGGCCCATAGAGACAACAGCAGGCCGCCCAGGTAGAAGCCGTGCCGCGCGACGCTGCGCCGGGCGGGCGGGGGGGATCTGCGCGCGCTGTCGGTCTGCAGCGGCAGCGACATATGTTTTTCGTCCATGGCAGGAAGATGGCGGATCGAGAGGTCAGAGGTCAGAGGTTGAGATGTTGAGAGGTTGGGGGGGTCGAGTCGGTCAACGGACGCTCTGGAAAGGATTCGGATGCAGGACGGATGCAGGACGGGTGCAGGACGGGTGCAGGACGGATGGTAGGATCGATGCAAGGCTCGATGGCCGAAGCGAAAAGCAGATGCCAGGGGTTGTGGTTGGGTATCAAGAACTGCGGAGCGAGACAAAGAGGCAAAATTAGATAAGAGGTCGGAATGAATGAATGGATGGATGCCTGCCGCCTGCCGCCTGCTGCCTGTCGTCTGCCGCCTGCCAAGCACGGACGCGCAGCGTGGGCAGCACGTGAGCACATGACCCTGGCCCGTACAGGGGGAGAGTCTTCCTTGGCAGAGCGTTCTCTTCAGCGGGGGCAGGTAATCTCTAGGGGAGGGGCCATTTACTGGTGTCATCATTAGCCTGCTGACTGCCCTATATCGTATCTCGAGTTTGGGCCGCATCCGCCCTCGTCTTCCTCGTCGCTTTCCTTTCCTCTTTTGCCGTCCTTACATCTCGCCTCCGTATTCCCCGGTCTCCCGTCCATTGGTCCAACTGCACCCCCCCCGTCCTGTATCGCTGTCGATCATGGATGGATATTAGCAGACGCCATCGCGGCCGGCTGAAACCAGTTTTGCGAAATAGAAAATCAAAGAGCTGAACAGGTGAAACTGTCTGTCACCTACGAGTACAACCGTTCCACCTGGTTTCTGTGTTCTTCTGTTCTTCTGATCTTGTTCTTGGTTCTTTTATTTCGTTCACTTGCTCTTCTATCCTTCTGTTCTTTGGCTCTGCTTCTCTTTCATTCTCGTCTTTCCTCTTCTCTTTCTCTCTTCTCATCTGTCGTCTACGGATTCATCCCTTCTACGCGCACGTCCCTTTCCGGTCTTCTTCCGTCTTTTGCCGTCCATCTCGCCATGGCAGACTCACCACATGATCCCAGTCCTGGCCTGTCAGCCTTTCTGCAGCCACTGCAGGTCGACAGAGATCGCATCTATGCCTTGTCTCGCGGGTTTGCTACTACCTTTACGCATCTGGCCGCCGAGTCGGCCAACCAGTTCCTGTCCACGCCCATATCCGAGTCGATCCTGTCCCCCCCCAAGAGTACCAAAAAAAGACAGCAAGGCCGGTAAGTCGGCCTCTACTCATTTTGGCTTACTTGCCACTACCGCTGTTTAGCCCACATTAGCTTTCTGCTAGATTCTACTTGCTAACTGTGTCATGTAACGTTGCCCTGGGGGCCGTGATCAGATACCTAGCTATTGATATGTGAGTGCGCCATAGGAGTCCAATCAGCCTCTCCCGAATTCTCCTGCAGCTGGTCTCGTGTTGTTGAACCTGACTAACCGCCCGTGGCTGCATTAGCGGTGGCACAAATTTACGTGTCGGTTTTGTTGAGCTGCTCGGCGGCAGCTATGCTGACTCAGACTCCCCCAGCCTCAACCGCCTGCTCGAGCGCAGCTGGCCCATCCAGGAGCACCTCAAGACCCAGAACATGGACAGCTTCTTTGCCTGGATCGGCAGCTGCATTGCTACCGTCGTCCGCCAAGGATGCGCTAACTTCGGCTTGTCCCTGGAGGAACCGCTGCCCATGGGTGTCACCTTTAGCTTCCCCATGGGCCAGGAATCGCTGTCCAAGGCCCGGCTGATGCTCATGGGCAAGGGCTTCGCCCTGGCACCCAATCTCGACCTGGGCTCGTGTCTCATCCGCGGATACGATCACGCCCGTGCCGCCTGTGCTACCCAGGGTAGTCTGCCGCCCATCACGGTGGCTGCTATCACCAACGATGCCGTGGCCACGCTCGTATCTTTTGTCTACGAGCTGCCGGCAAATGCCAACCGGAAGGCGGCCATGGGCCTCATCTGCGGTACCGGCAGCAATGCCACGCTACTGCTGAAACGCAGTCTTCTGCATCCGTCCAAACGGCCATCACAGGTCAGCGTACTGAAGGAAGCCGGAGGCATAGATGGTGTAGACGGCGTGGACGAACGAGACCAGATGAAGGTGGCCGTCAACACCGAGTGGAGCATCAACGGGTCCGAGTCGGCCATGCGGGCCGTAGGATTTGTGAGCCGCTGGGACGACCAGCTGAGCCAGACGGTCGAGATGCCTGGATTTCAGCCGCTCGAGTACATGACATCTGGACGCTACCTGGGCGAACTGGGACGCATCATGCTCGTCGACTACATTACCAGCGTGCTGGGACTGGCCGAGGCCGCGCTGCCGGCCAGGTTCATGCGGCGCTTTGAACCGCAGAACACCAGTTTTCTCAGCCACTACCGGCCAGGAAGACAACAGCCACTTCTGGCCTTGCTGGAGGCCGAGTTCCCGATAGACGAGGCAGGCGATCAGAATGGAGTGTCATCAGCACAGCCCTTTCAGTGGACTCAAGACATTGCCATCGCCCTCTACCACATCGCCAAGGTCATCGAGACACGGGCAGCTGCCATCATTGCTGCTGCAACGGTCGGTCTGCTCGACTGTGCGGGAGAACTGCCACCGGTTGTGCCACCACCAACAAATGGCAGCACAGCGACAACGCCCCTCGAGCTCGTCGTCGGCTACACAGGCGGCTGCATCACGAATTTCCAGGACTACCTGACCGACTGCCAGGCATTCCTTGATGACCTCATGGTGCAGCGGTACGGCAGCAGTACGCCGCCTGTGCGCATTCTTTTGAGTCCTTGCCATGACGGTGGCATTAAAGGTGCCGGGATTCTTGTGCCGGCCGCCCTGGCGAGTCAGGAGGTTTCCCATAGATCGTGATGAACGTGGATGCATTAGAAAGACATGGGGGAATGCCATGGCGCAACGGATTAGAAATGGTTGCATCGCAGTGTTGAAAAGCCGTACTCTGTAATTCGCACTTTTCCTATTTTCTGCCCCGTGCTTCATACCTCGTATACCTTGGCCACTTTAAGCTTGGGTATGCATGTTGTTACGCTTATAATTTATGGTTTCGCCTGTCACTAATATGGACCAGCCCCCCTGGTCGCCAAGAAGTGTCAGGGGTGGACAGCAGAGCCTCCTCATTGCTGAAACTGCTGAAGCAGTTTTGCATTCTTCGGTGCTGTGACCTGCTTTTTGGCTTTTCAGACGAAAGAACGGAGTGCCGTCCAATACGAGCAACGTGAGACGCAGGCATGTCTGAATACACTTTTAAGCAAGGTTGCATTGCGGAGTAGACCCAGCATCGCTGCAACCATTCTGCCAGAATAGGACGCATCGTGAAACGGCACCTCGTCCGAGACAGCAGCAGCAACAGCAGTATACTCCGATACTCCGTAGTCAAGGGGGATCTTCGTCGACCGTCTGGCAATCTTGGCAGTCTTTCGGCTCGTATATAAACAGGATGGCCGCACATCTGCAGATTGTGTCTCGTCTTTCCGCATCCCAAGTCCATCCTTTCGTTTATCCTTGAAGGATCACCCGGGTTGTTTCGTCGTTGATCGATAGAATTCCTTTCTCCGTCACTCTTTTGTCCATCTTGGCGTTTTATATCTCTACTCATTCCCATCTCTCTCTACTCTCACCATGCGCACCTCTCTTGTTCTCGCTGCCTGCGCCACGGGCTGCCTTGCAGTTCCCATGGAGAAGCGTGCTTCCTCGCTCTGCTCCGTCGTTGGCTCTACGACGCTGCCTGCCGAGGTCCAGGATGCCGCCGATGCTCTGGCCAACACCATCACCTGCTCGTCGACGGCTACGACCATCTCGGGCGTGCCAGATGTGACATCTGGCAATGTCACGTTCAGCGACATCAACTTTGCCGACTCCAAAAACTCGACGCTCGGCTTTGCCCTCCAGCAGTTTGCGACTACAGAGCCGCTGGCCGACAACGACCTGAGCCTATTCCAAAACGAGCTCGACGTCTACGTCGCCACCGAGGCGGGCATCCGGTCCGTCGGCGGCTCGCTCGCCATAAAAGTGCCCAAGTTCTTCCTGTCCTTCCAGGTGTCGCGCATCCAGACCGCCCAGGGCAACGCCCCGACCGACCCGGGCCAGACCGTCAGTCACTTGCTGACAAAGGTTCTGAACAACGCCGCCGGCCAGGACCAGGCACTTCTGGACCAGGTCACGGCTCTGTCGAAGCAGGTGCAGTAAACAAGAGCTGCTTGGATCGTGATTTATTTCCTTTATGTTTCCCCAAACTTGTATAAATAGGTATATCTATGTTTACAAGTAATACACAAAATGTATGAATATCTCTCCCTAATAGCCGTTCCGCTTGCCATTTTGTGCCTTGGCTGTACCGTTGGCCACGCTCAGCTCCCGCGTCATGATCTCGCCGAGTGCACCCACATCTGTGATGACCGACACCATGTCGAAGCCCTCGGCAGCACGCTGGCGCGCCTGCGCACCGTCTGTGCAGAAGATGGCTGCCTTCTTGCCGTTGGCCTTGGCGGCGCGCAGCACCTTTTGGATGGCCGCCTCGTGCTCGGGCCCGCCGCGCACCACGCCCATCTGCAGCGCCAGGTCAAAGGGCCCAATGAGCAGCAGGTCGAGGCCGTCGACGGCGGCAATGGCCTCGACATTGTCGACGCCCTGCTGCGACTCGATCTGGATGGCAACGACGAGGTCCTTGGCAGCCTCCCCGTCGTAGGCATTGCCGGCGGCGACACCCTCAAAGGAGTGGATGGCATACATGGGGCCGTAGCCACGCGAGCCGTGCGGCGGATACTTGGAGTACTTGACGATGGCGGCGGCGTCGGCAGCCGTGTGGCACATGGGTGTCAGGACACCGTGGGCGCCGGCGTCAAGAGCGCGCTTGATCATCCACTCCTCGGCCCAAGGGACACGGATGATGGGACTGGCGCCTTCGGCGGAAATGGCCGTCGTCAGGGCATAGTAGTCCTGGTCGCTGATGAGACCGTGCTCGGCATCGATGAGCACCCACGAGTACTTGCCCTGGCCTGATGTGGCGGCTGAGCGCAAGATGGTTCTGGCCACGGCAGGGGTCGGGTATCTGGAGGGTCAGTATCCCGCGAGAACGGCAAAAAGACAAAAAGAACCAAAAAGAACCGAGATGCCAAGAGGTTACTCACGTAAGCCAAAAGCCATAGGCCGTCGACTGAGCGGGCTGGAGAGCCGCTGCGAGAGGGCTGATAAAAGGCATGACGAAGACTGTGAGAAGCAAGAAAATCGGGAGTCTGAATCCAATGTACCGGAAGTCTGTCTGCGCAAGAGGAATGCCCGGAAACTTGTAGTCTTGGGGGGCGAGAAGAGGGGCTTATGCCATATAAGTGTGCGGTTCGGTGCTCGCGATATCGCTGACCGAAGTACTATTCGCACTGTGATTGGGTAAGCCGAGTTTACGCACCAGCACGCCACAGCAGCAGACATTGTCTGATGGTTAACGTGGCCGACGAGAGATGTCCTATCTTTGACATTGCAAGACCGCCTTTTTGGCTCCAACAACCCCATTGTATTTCACTGCTACCCCGTACCAAGTACGGCTACGCGGGCTAAACATGCCCCGGAAACGCAAATCTGCCCCGGGGGGCCCCAGAGACCCACCCGACCACCGGGCAGAACTACCCGAATCCTCCATGACCCCAGCCGCCGACCATCGGTTCACTGCTCTGCCCCTGCGCCAGGTGCAGCGTCTGATCGAGCCGGGTCCCGTCTTGCTCGTGTCTTCCGGCTCGGTGGCCGACCACTCACACAATCTCATGACCATGGGCTTCCACATGATGCTGCAGCACAGCGATCCCACGCTTATCGGCGTCTGCATTGGGCCTTGGGACGCAACCTTTGCTGTCCTGCGCGCCCAGCGCCAGTGCGTGCTCGCCGTGCCCAGCGCAGAGATGGCAGAGGCAGTCGTCGACATTGGGAACTGCTCACGTGACGAGGAGGAGGAGGAAGAGGGCAAAGGAAAAGATACGGCCGGTGCACTCGACAAGTGGTCCCGCTTCGGCCTCCAGCCTCTACCTGCTGAGGTCGTCCGGGCGCCACTCGTCGGTGGGCCGCATATCATGGCCAACATCGAGTGCGTCGTGCACGACTCCCGCATGGTCGGTCGGCTGTCGCTGTGGGTGTTGGAGGCCGTGCGAGCGTGGTGGGACGAGGATATGGTGCAGCACACGGGTCGCATGTTGCACCACCGTGGAAATGGAGTGTTTGCCCTGTCGGGAGAGACGGTGGTAGACTTGCATGAACGGATGACAAAGTGGCCGGAGCTGGCGTGAGGCCAAAGAGCAAGTCTCGTGTACAGTACATGCACTGTATCACACTGCACCGCACTGTTCTTGAAGCACGTGCGTCTTATCTAGGCTTATCGTGTTATCGCGATAAGGAACTAAAAAAAAAGTTGGCGAAAAAAACGGGAGCAAAAAGAAGCATTTTCCCCGTCAAGCCATTCGCGCTGCCCATTTGCCTGCATACTTGAGTTTGCGCTGTACGGTCCAGCACAGCCCACATCGCGACATGCCACACTCTGAAGATGGCGGGCCGCTGGTCAAGCGGCAGAAGCTGGACGCCGTGTGCGAGCCGCGTCCAGAAACGAAAGCTCGAGGAGGATCCAACATTTTTGCTCCGTTTCGCGTAAGTTGAAGGAAACCTCTCTTGCGGGCAAGATTCTTTTTCTGACCATACAGACTGTCGGGCTGGTGTCTCCCACGAGCGTGCCGTTCTCGTCTCTGCCAATGGGCAAGACTACCTTCCAGATCACCACTTCGGTCGGCCGGTCTCTCCAGACGTACGACCTCCAGCGCGGTTTGAATTTGATATTCGTCACAAGACCCGAGACACCACGAAACATTACAGCTACTCTTGCCTGGAAGAAGTCTGTGATTGCTGCCTGGGGTCGTGGTGACGATGCCGACGAAGACGACGACGACGCCGACAACGACGAGACCGATGCATCTCCACGACAGGGGCTGTGGATCTTTCGACGTGGTCGCAAGACGGACGAGATTCCACTACCGTCCGACCTGAAGGAGCCTCTGCGGCAGATCCTCGTTTTTGGCTCGTGGATCGTGGGACTGGCACGCACGCGCATCGAGGTGTGGAAGTCGACCACCTACGAACACTACACGACGCTGTATCCGCCAGCAGCCGAGGCGGGCGCCAATGAGCTGACGGGCGGTATGTGCACCATGCCGACCTTCCTCAACAAGATATTTGTCGGCCGGGCCAACGGCTGGGTGGAAATCTGGAACGTCAGCTCGGGCCGCCTGATCTACACGATTGTGCCACCAGAGTCGAATTGCGGCGCCGTGACGTGTCTTGAGCCGACGCCGTCGCTCTGCCTGTTGGCCATTGCCTATGCCAGTGGGCGGTTGGTGATTCAGGATGTGCGGCGCGACAAGACAATGCTGGCGTTGGATGCCGGCACGGCAGGTGTCACGGGCGATGGCGAGAACGATGCGCCAGTCAACTCCATTTCTTTCCGAACCGACGGCCTCGGCGCCGGCCAGGACGGCCGCAAGGACGGCGTCATGGCGACGGCATCGGCAGCGAGCGGTGACGTGACGTTCTGGGACCTCAATGGCGGTGGACGCATCATGGGCGTGCTGCGCAGCGCACACAACCCGCCGGGCCTGTCGTCAGACGAGGAGAACAATGCGACGGCTGTGCGTGGTGGCCTGTCCAAGATCGAGTTTCTGGTGGGCCAGCCGGTGCTGATGACGAGCGGCCTTGACAACGCGCTCAAGTCGTGGATCTTTGACGAGACGCCCTTCTCTCCCCTGCCGCGGGTGCTGCACCAACGCAGCGGACACGCAGCGCCCGTCAGCTGTCTTGAGTTTTTGCCGTCTGATTTCGACGGCGCCGAAGCCGGCAGCAAGTGGTTGTTGAGCGGCGGCCGTGACCGCAGTCTATGGGGCTGGAGTCTGCGGCGCGACGGCCAGAGCCAGGAGCTCAGCCAAGGCAGCATACGCAAGGCGGCCAAGAAGGCGGGCGTGTTGTCGGCAGCCATGTTGCGCCACGGCCCGACGGCGACGTTGGCCGATCTCAAGGCGCCTGAAATTACGTGTATTGCCTCGTCTCTCAACCGTGACGGCGGTATTGGCGCGCTGCCGGGCAAGCTTCCGATGTGGCTAAAGGTAGACTCACGGACAGACCGGCCGGCGCGCGCGGCCGACAGTGAGTTGGCCGGTGCGACAGGCTGGGAGAGCGTCGTGACGGCCCATCGCCACGATCCCTTTGCCCGCACATGGTTCTGGGGCCGGCGACGTGCTGGTCGCTGGGCGTTGGCAACGGGCGACGGAACGCCGGTGTCGACAGTGGCGGTCAGCCCGTGCGGCAGCTTTGCCCTCGTCGGCTCGACTGGTGGTGCCCTCGAAATGTACAACCTGCAGTCGGGACTGCACCGACAGCGGTTCCCGTCACGGCTGACACCGGCACAGGCGCGCCAGTTGCAGGTGCACCAGCGGCTGCGGCAGACGGACAGTGTGACGCAGCTGCAGGCCACGACCGAAGCGACGACGGCCCGGGACCGCGGCCTGCGGCAGCCTGGAGCCGGCCGCCATACCAAGAGCGTGACGGGCGTCGTAGTCGACAGTCTCGTGCGCACAGTGGTGTCGTGTTCACTGGATGGCACGGTCAAATTCTGGGACTTGTTGACGGGTCATCTTGTGGACCAGCTCGACTGGGCGGCGTCGTCTCCGGCAGGCGTCGCTGTCGCCATTACGGCTTGTCGGTACCATGCGGCCAACGACCTTGTAGCCTTTTCCTGCGCTGACAATGCCATCCGTGTCGTCGACATGGAGACGCGACGGACAATTCGTGAATTCTGGGCGACGGCCGACCGGAAGACGCAGCAGCAGGCCAACCAGATCAACGACTTTTGCTTTTCCAACGACGGCCGCTGGATCCTGGCCGTCACACAGGCCGATGCCCGTCTGCGCGTCTGGGATCTGCCGACTGGCCACCTGATCGACTCGGTCGTGCTGGAGCACCCGGGCCATGCTCTGGCGTTTGCGGCGACGGGCGAGTTCCTGGCTGTCGCGCCGGACGGTGCTCTCGGCGTGGATATTTGGACCAACAAGACGCTGTTCCGACACGTGCCGACACGGCCGGTGGTCGAGGCGGCCGCAGCAGCACCTGGCGCCAAGAAGACGGCCGTGGCCCGTCTCGCCGGCCCAACAGCGTCGGGTGAAGGTGGAGTGACGTTGCTGGACGCCGCCTTTGACGAGGACGTCGCGTCGGACGACGGCCAAGAAGACGGCCTGGCACCCGACGCACCGATCGACCAGCTCAGCGCCGACATGACGACGCTCAGTCTTGTGCCCAAGAGCCGCTGGCAGACGCTGCTGCACTTGGATGTCATCAAGCAGCGCAATAAGCCGAAGCAAGCCCCCAAGGCACCGGAACGGGCGCCCTTTTTCCTGGGCGCCGTCGCCTCGGCCTCGACTGTCGAGGAGGCCGCACAAGGTTCGCTGGCGACCGCCCAGATGGACGGGTCCGCAGCAGCCGCACAGGCCGAAGCCAACGCCGTCCGGTCGCGTATCCTCACACTGGACCACACGCGCGCCCAACAGGCCTTTTCCCTCAAGCTGCGTGCGGGCGCCACCAGCAACAACTGTACGTTTCTTGGTCCTTGTTCTTGTATCATGCTCTCTTCTAACCTTTTTAGTCTCTGCATTTGTCGACTACCTCAAAGATCTGTCTCCCTCGCAGGCCGACCTCGAGCTGCGGTCCCTGGCACCCGAGCAGGGCGAACTGTCTCTGTTTGTGCGCGCACTAACGGACCGTCTGCGTGCCCGTCGTGACTACGAGCTCGTCCAGGCTTGGATGGCTGTTTTCCTGCGTCTCCACGGGGCTTCTGCCATCCGTGCCGCCGCGGGCGATGACGACGACGACACGGGCGATGTCGGCCTGGCGGCAGCCTTGGCCGAGTGGAAGAGCGTTCAAGACAGTGAAAGGGCACGACTGGACAACTTGGTGGGATACTGTGGCGGTGTGGTGGCATTTTTGCGGAGTCCTCGCAGCTGAGTTATATCTGTTTGTATATTGCATTGGACGGTAGAAGTATTCTATGTGGCAGACCGGCCATGGAGATTCCAAGCAAGCCCGTATGTACTCTGTACTCGTACTCCGTACTCCGTACTCCAACGACATCCCTGTTACACCAGATGCAGTACTACACAAGGATCTCTGTATTTACCCTTCTGTCCAGATGAGATGACTAATATTTATCCGGGATTTTGTGTGACTCATGCATGTATCTCGAGATCCCGCTCTGTTGGTATAAGATGGTCTTCTATGTCCAACCCGTTTCAGCAAGGCACATTACTCATTTGCACTCTCTCCTCCCACCCGTTCAGGCCACTGCCCACCGGCCCCCCCCCCCCCGACCCGTGATGACTAATCAATAACAACAGAGAGTCCCTGTTTCGACCCTATTTTTTGATTTTCCTGCGAGCCATGGCTGTCCCCTTTTATTTTCCCGTCCCTGACAGTCTGTTCCAGACGCACTGCAGGAACGCTGTTCCCTCCGCTTTCACCGGTCGGACTCGTCCGTTCTCCGCAGTCTGGCCACACAGTGCGCAGACTTACTCCACTTGCCCCGGCCTCCACTTCCACGAGCACGATCCGGGCGTATTGCGACCCCACCAAACAAGGCATAGACGAACGACGGCATGATGTGTTGGGGAAGTGTGTGTTCCGTCTTCCTGGCACTTTTTTCCCTCGTTTCCTGGAGACCGCAAGTTGTCCGGATCGCCGATCTGTAGCCGAGTTCCAGCCTTGGAAAAAAACGGACGGTGGCGGCAGGGGGACAAGCAGCTCATCAGATCTTGGGCCCTTTGATTTATTTTTATTATTATTTTCCCGTCTCTAGCTTTTGCACGTTTCCGGTGGCTCTCGTGTTCTCTCTCGTGTTCTTTGCGCGTGCGCTCTCTCGTGCTCTTTCTGTTCCCTCGTCCGTCCCCACTCTCCATGCGCCACCACCTACGATCGCCATCAGCTGCACAGCTTCACGTTTCATTTTCTTTTTGGTTCTGCTCGTGACTTTTGTTTCCCTTTGAACTCCAAGACAAAGACACCCAAACAGAATTAGACAGTTAGTAGATCCAACCTTTTCTCGACGCCAACGACGATTCTTGCAAACGGCATCGAACAGAGCGCTTTCTGAGCCTCACCAGAGCTCTCTGCGACAACACACATCCCATCATGCTGTCCAATCCGATGCAACGTTTTTCTCCCTACCACGCCATTCCTTCCACCATTCTGCTCCCCGATGGCCGCGTCAACATGGATCCTGGAGTCGATTCTCTGACCCAAGGTGCTCACTATTCACTGCAACAGCTGCAGCAAGACAGTACTGTCATCTCCCATCCACATGCTTCCCGTATTTCCCATGCTTCGCATCCATCCCACCCGTCGCATCCTCCGCATCCCCCGCACGCCCGCCCACCGGAAAAACACCGGTTGAGCCCATACGAGGCAGCCCGGGCGTCTACCGGCAACAGCACCACCCCAACAGGTCCTGTTCGACGGCGCATCAGCCGCGCCTGCGATCAGTGCAACCAGCTGCGCACAAAATGCGACGGCCAGCATCCGTGTGCGCATTGTACGGGTACGTCGTCGTCGTCCCCTGCGGATCTGCGGGCGGGGGTTTTTCTCCTGTGCTAACCCCACAGAATGCGGCCTCGGCTGCGAATACGCTCGCGAGCGCAAGAAACGCGGCAAGGTATCCCGCAAAGATCGTGCTCGCCAAGCTGCGGTACAGGCCGCCCAGGTCGCCGCCAACGCTTCCGATAGCAGCCACGGCACCGGCGGCCCGCCCGACAGCCCCGACGAAATTAGTAACGGTGAAAAACAGCCCAGCGAACGTAACAGTCCAGTCGCTGCTGTTTCTGTTTCTGCTTCTGCTTCAGCTTCCGCTTCTGTTTCTGTTTCTGCTGTCAAGGCATCCATCCTGTCGGCCGACCAGCTGGCCATGAACGAGCTGGCCGAAGACTTGGCCGACGTCGACGCTGCCATGCAGGCCCAGCTAGATCACGGCACCGGCAACCTCGACGGCCTGCCCGCAGCTGCGATCGATCTCAACGGCTACACCATGGGAAACCTGACAGCTGTGCCAATGATGGGATCTGTGTCCAATGTCGCCATGCCCGACTACGCCGAGCAGCCCTACGGCAGTCCCTTTCGCATAGACACAAGCCTAGGCGCATATCCTATGGCCGGCCAGTCTGCATCGCCTCCCTGGCTGGCCCTGCCATCACCATCTCCACAGCCATCCCTGCAGAGTCCGCAGCAGCAACAGCAGCAGCAGCAGCAACGACAACAACAGCAACAGCAACAACAGCAACAGCAGCAACAGCAGCAGCAGCAACAGCAGCAACAGCAACAGCAGCAAAATTACCAACAGTACCACTCACCACCCGCCTACCTCGCCAACGGCTACAAACCAGCTCAGCTTCGGTATCCTGTGCTCGAGCCACTTGTGCCACACCTGGCAGGCATCTTGCCACTCTCGCTGGCCTGCGACCTGATCGACGTCTACTTTGAAATGTCCCCGACTGTCCAGATGCACCCTACATCACCCTACGTTCTTTGCTTCCTCTTCCGCAAGAGTTCCTTCTTGCATCCCACACAGCCCCGACTCTGCCAACCTGCCTTGTTGGCCAGCATGCTCTGGCTGGCTGCCCAGACCAGCGACGACCCATTTCTCGCCCGTCTGCCCTCGGCCCGTGGAAAGACCTGCCAGAAGCTGCTGGAACTGACCATTGGCTTGCTGAAACCACTCGTTCACTCGCCTACTGGTGGAGGTTCGGCCGACGCCGGCTCCCCCAAAAGTCCCATTCTTGACGGTATGGGCAGCATGGGTTTCTTTGGCTCCATGGGCCCTGTCAGCAACTTGGGTTCCATGGGCAATATGAGTGCCATGGGAAACATGGGCATAGGCATGTCGCTGTGCGGAACGTCGTTTGGCACAGATGCCGGGTTGGCCGGCACTTCGGGTCTGGCGGATCAGCTCGCCGTCCGAAGCGGCGCCGCCTTCGGCACACCCGGCACCCTCGACGACCTTGTCACCTACATCCACCTGGCCACAGTGGTCTCGGCCAGCGAGTACAAGGGTGCCAGCGTACGCTGGTGGAATGCCGCGTGGTCGATGGCCCGTGAACTGAAGCTGGGTCGCGAGCTGCCGCCGCCACCCATCGACGAGGACGACGTCGATGTCGACTTGGCGGTCGTGCCCGAAGAGGAGCGCGAGGAGCGTCGGCGTATCTGGTGGCTGCTCTACATTATGGACCGCCACCTGGCACTGTGCTACAACCGGCCACTCTTCTTGCTGGACGTCGAGTGCGAAGGTCTGCTGCAGCCACTCGACGACACGGCCTGGCAAAACGGCGAATTTCCCGACACGGACGCAGATCGCGCCCGTGGACCTACGTTTCTCTGCCGCGGATACGGCATGTTTGGCTTCTTCTTGCCGCTGATGACCATCCTCGGCGAGATTGTCGACCTGCACCACGCACGCAACCATCCACGCTTTGGCATCGCCTTCCGTGCATCTCGGGAATGGGACGAGCAGATCACCGAGATCACACGTCATCTGTCCGTCTACGAGCAGAGCCTGCAGGAGTTTGTGCAGCAACGCCTCCGTCTCTGTCTGACAGAAAAAAAGAAGGAGGAACAGACGGTCAGCGAAGGAAGAGACGGAACTCTCGACGATTCCAGCAGCCCAGCCACGCCCCCGGACCTTCTGGATCCTCTAGATCCCCTAGAGTCATCCCAGCTCGACGAGCGAACCCATCTAGTCGTCGCCTATGGCACACACGTCATGCACGTCCTGCATGTCTTGCTGACGGGCAAATGGGACCCCGTCAACCTGCTGGACGACGACGACCTCTGGATCAGTTCTCCCGCCTTTGTCACGGCCACGGGCCATGCCATTGCTGCTGCCGAGGCTACAGGCCGCATCCTCGAGCACGACCCCGGCCTCGAGCTGATGCCCTTCTTCTTCGGCATCTACCTGCTGCAGGGCTCCTTTTTGCTGCTGCTCATCGCCGATAAACTGCCGCTGGAGGCCAGTGCCGGCTTCACGCGCGCCTGTGAGATCATTGTACGTGCCCACGAGGCCTGTGTCGTCACCCTGCACACCGAATATCAGCGCACGTTTTCACGCGTCATGCGCAGCGCCTTGGCCCAGGTGCGTGGGCGTGGTACGGCAGGGGGTGGTGGTGGCGGCGGCGGTGGCGGCAGTGGCGGCGATGGCAACGGCAGCAGCAGCAGCGACGACAGTCGAGACGGTGGAGGCCCCACAGCAGCTCCGCGGCGAAAAAGCATGAACGACAGCGTGGACAACAAACCGCACCGACGGCGGCGGGAGCTGCTGGGACTGTACCGGTGGACAGGCGACGGTACAGGGTTGGCGTTGTAAAGAGAAGGAGAAAGAACGAAGAAAGAAAAGAGAGAAAAGAGAAGAAGAGAAAAGAAGAGATGAAAAAAAGAAGAAAAAAAATCAGAAATGTGACAATACGATATGCGGTGAACATGGCGTTTTCTTTTGTTTTTTTTGTTCTATTTTGTTTTTTTCTACGCACTTACGTTGGCATGATTTGTTCCTGCATGTTTTTTGTTTTGTGTCAGGGCCTGATGGAGCAGCAGACAAGCGAAAGAAACGAGAAAAACAAGAAAAGAGGCGAGGCAAGGAGGTAGGGTGGCAGGGAAGAAGGGAGGCGGGAAGGCAAGGAAGCAGGGAAGCAGGGAAGCAGGGAAGCAGGGAAGCAGGGAAGCAGGGAAGCAGGGAAGCAGGGAGGCAAGGAGGCAGGCAGACAAGCAGACAGGAAGTGAGGGAGAGACAAACACAACGTTCCCTTGTCCTTGGGGGGAGATTTCTTTCAGCGGCATTGTATCTTCTCTGGCCTGGGGTTTACCCGGCCTGTGGCCCATACGGCATTGTACGTCACATCTAAATCCTTTTGATTTTTTTTTGGCACAAAAATTGTTTTTTATTCCATAACGTCTGTCATTTCTAGAAAATAGAGGAGACGTCTAACTGATAATTGCCTGCCCCATATCCACTTCCCCCTTTATCTCCATGGCCTGGTGAGCCTGACCGGCTGCCTCTGGTGGCACCACAACCATTCAGCGGTTCTGGCAATGGCCACAGACCTGTCTCTGGCAATTCTTACACTCGAAGATGGTCCAATGGGGGCCGCTGCGGCACAGCTGGCAGATCCACTGCATCAAGTCGTTGTCTGACTTGAGCTGTTCCCAGTCGTGCGAGCAGTTGTTCGCCATGTCAACAAGTATCAAAGGTGTAGTTGGTGATGACTGAAAATTGGGGTGGGGATTTGTTTTGCTAGGTGAGCGTGTAGAGAGAGTGCGTCCTGCTTTTCCAGTGGAAATGGCAAGGACAGAGAGCGGAGGTGGCAGCGTTTTATAGAACAAGTCCAGGGGAATACTACCATGTCAGTAAGCTAAACGGGGGATTCATCAAGAGGGGTTGTCACATACTGACAAGACCAGCAAATGAGCAATGTGTGCGTCGTCTGAAAGAGATGGATGATGAAAGAGGATGTTCCAAGTACACAGTGATGGACTTGCTGAACTGGAATGTGGCAGCGAAAGAGAGCAGATAATGATACGAAGAACTGAGAAGCTGATGATCTGAAAAGATAGAGAGGAGATCGTGGCATGGAGAAGGTCGATGCCCGGGTTTATATGCTCATATGCCAAGCCAGATCAGGTCAGGGAAGGCGTGAGGACGAGCAGGCAGACGAGGCGAAGCATCGGTCCTCGCCGCGCGGTGATGGCATCAAGCAGTGAGCACGCAGAGCTATGACTATGGCCAGCTCCTCTTGTTCGCATTGGTTTCTTTTTTTTGTGAATTTTCTGTTTCTTTTTCTTGGGAGCTGGATACCAATGACGGATACGGCGTACTGCGGGAGTACGAAATACGGAGTACGGAGTACATACAAGTGGTTGCAGGGGTGTGCAGGATCTGGAGGGCAAATGTTGCAAATCTACGGAATATGATCCTCCTGCCGGGATAGACCTGGTCACCCGCTCCTGTTTTCGGTGAAGGCCGAGGCAAGGGTGGCAGCAAACAAGCTATGCACAGTTCGGCGAGCGGGATGATACGGAGAGTGCGGCGGTCTCCAGAACGCAATGATGACAGCAGAGCCTCGGAAGAGGGGACGAGGGGGTGTGCATGCAGAATGCAGAATGGAGGGCAGGGGAAAAGAGAAAAGAACAAAAATGGGGTGAGGGAGGAGAGAAGGCTGGCCGTGATAGAAATGGAAGGGGAGGGTGAGTACGGAGTAAGAAGAAGCAAGAAAAGGGTCCCGCAAAAAACTGTAGACAATGACAAAAAAAAGACAAAAAGAACAAAAAGGACAAAAAGACGAAACTCGGTAAGAGAGGATAAGTAGGCTTCTGCTGACCTCTGGAGACGATTTAGTCAGCGAGTCGTGCTCCTTGCTCCGTACTCTGTATACGCTACCTGTACATATGCCCTCCGTTTCCTACGATAATTCGGCCTGGTTGAGACAACTTTTACGGTGACCAGCAGAATGGTGGGCAGCCGGCCAAATACCGTATAAGTGCGTCCTTATTGGCAGCAAATGGATACAGGGGTGGAGCCAGGGCCAAGCTCTTCTGACGTTTCAAAGCTGGAACGGCTCGTCTGTTCCTTCCTCTCCAGCTTGCCGTCCTCTTCTTCTGTTTTATTATTATTCCTTTTATTATTAGTATTATTATTTTGCCTTTCTGCTTTTTACCCTTTTTAACCCTTCTATTTTTCACTCTACCATGTCTTCCTATTTCACACCCCTGGCCCTTGTTATGTACAACATCGCCCGTGCTCCTGACAAGTATCAAATGGGGTTGCAAGCTGTCTGCTGTATCGTGTTTATGGTTTATGCATGCAACCCAATATTCCTAAATGGTATTTCTCGATTATTCCATCACATCCATTCTATCATTTCTTACAACTCCGCCACCCAGAGAAGGGGGAGGTGTCACTTCAGGTTGCCGTGTACGCGGCCTCATCTGACAACCACCAGATTCCCCTTCCTAAACTCGGTGATGGAAATTCCGCATACCCCGTAGGACCATATAGAAGAGTCCAGACCAAGGAGAAGGAGAAAGCCACCCTCCCCCCCCTCCTCCCCAGAATTCGAAAGAAGAAAGAATAAAAGATAAACACATGAATGGTCAACCCTCCCTGGTCGGCCTCCTCTTTGTACCACCAATAGGAACACTGTGAATTGTACGGTCCTAAGCCCCCCTGGCCCGGTGGTCTCCCAGTTGAGTTATCAAGTCATGCTCGTACTCCGTACAGAGCATACAATTATGTTACTCTCTTTTATTGTAACCTCCCCACGCCTACTCAACAATAGACTATTCTAGACCCTGTCTATTTACGGATGTTGTCGGGGGATTTTTGCCTGCAAGCGTCTCTGGACGAGGATGCAAACTTGTTTTCTGCTTTTCTGCCTTTCTGCCTGGTCCTTTTGCTTTCTGACGGACTAGTAGGACCTTTTATGACCTCATTCGAGATAGTGGCACACTCTTCGTGGGTACTTGCACCCGCACTCCGTACTTGTATATACGATATACGGAATATAGGAATATGGCTGTCTGTTTATTTGCTTTTTCTTTTCTTTCTTTCTCTTTCTTTTCTTCTTTCTCCCTTTTCTTTGCTTTTTACCCAGACTTCATGCCTTCCTCACCGATAATTGTAATGACTGTTTATTTTGGCTTTCTCCATAGCCACCCCCTCTCCCAACTTTCCTTTTCCATGGATGCCTAGAGGTGCAACGCATTCATGCTTGTTCCCGAACTGTTCAATATGGCACGATGTAATGTCACGCCACACTTTCTGCCCCCACTGCATGGCCCAGCTGGCTTCAAGACAAGGAGGGGGGGATGACGACCTTTGAACACGACACGTGCCGATCTTGCACCAGCTGCCAGCTGCAAATGGCACACGATAACCTCGAGTATCTCTATCGGGAATCGATTTCTGCCAAGGAGACACCAGACCGGTTACCCTGAGACCCTTGTTTCTTTGTGACGCATACAATTCCCCGGACAATCTCACGAACCTCATCCAAAGTTATCAGGCTCTCAAGGTCTAATGCTTCCGTAGCGCGGCGAACAAAGGCCTACGAACCTCCTCCATGGATCTCCTAATTTATCGTCTTCCTTGCTTCCGACGGGGAACTCCCTGTATTGAGACCGGACTCGCTCGATCGAGCTGCTCTGTAAGATCCCTCTCGCTTACAAAGCGAATACGAGAGCGTCCTATTCTATTCCTGTGAACAAATAAGCGAGACTCGGCTTTTTTGTGCCTCAGATTCAATACATGTACTTCGCATGATGCGATGCGATGCGGTGCACTTTGCCCTGTCGCACAGCAGCTGAGCAGGGAAGAGAAGAGAGGGGGGCGTGTACGAGTATGTGTGTGTGTGCACAGCAACATGCGTCTTACCACCAACAACAAATCGGAATCTTGGGATCTGGTCCGTAGTTGGTCCCAGCCGGATGGAACTTCCCCGTAACACCCTACGAGTACTTACCCTGTATCGTATCATATCTTACTCGTACATGAGAGAGTGAGATACACT
The DNA here is from genome assembly GCA_002215975.1 of Dryadomyces quercus-mongolicae. Taxonomy (NCBI): domain Eukaryota; kingdom Fungi; phylum Ascomycota; class Sordariomycetes; order Ophiostomatales; family Ophiostomataceae; genus Dryadomyces; species Dryadomyces quercus-mongolicae. The sequence goes on from NIPS01000043.1 coordinate 2,101,655, forward strand.
GCACGGAGTACTCGTACTGATCAAGTACTCTTCCGTCTCGGTTGGTTTATTGGGACCTGACCAAAACATCCATTGCCTAGACTGCTGGGGACGGCAAATCCGCGGGTACCTTACTGGATCTAGAAAGATATGCAAGCCCGCTTTGTCGAATGATTCCAGGTGGACACAGATCTTCGTTCAGCCCTGGAACGGGTAAGATACTCTCCGTATTAGACGTACGGTGCACTATCCGTTTTCCCCCGTCCCTGGACTATTTTTGCCCTTCTAGATTAGATCCTTGTTTTCCCGCCCTGGGAGCCTTGCATAATGGCCCCCATACGTAGGGAATAGTGCTCCGGACTGTTGGAAGAAACCGGGAAAAACAGCCTTGTGCCGGAAAAAGTCGGCCAACTGTTGGGAAAAATAAATGAAACCATTTCCTCCCCCNTTCCCCCCCCCCCCCCCCCAAAATCATAAAAAATGCGTAAAGCCACCCATGACCTTGCCCAAAACAAAGCAAAAGCCACCCCACGTAGAACAATACCGCCTCTTCCTGTTAGAAGGCCTCCCTTGTTCTAATATAGGGAACGTCGTGTTTATACTGATTCTCATCTCCTTCGCCGCCACTCTCACGCTTTTATGAACGTCGGCGTCATACCGTGCACCCCCCCCCGTCCGGACCGGTACCTCTTTTAGCAAAAGATCTCCCGTGCCGACTGTATCTCACAGGGGTAGCCACGAAAAAAAAAACATTTTTTCTTGAAAAGAAAAAAAAAAAGAAAAAAAGAAGATTAACATGTCTAAATACGACGTAAACATATTATCTGGGTGTACGGTAAATGACCTGAATATCTACGCAACAGCCTCACGCAAGAGCCTTATCTGCTGAGGCGGTAACTGGACCAATCACACCTCTCATACAGCGGCATCGAGAGAACAAAAAAGCATCGAATGATTGCGGAACCGCTCGTAAGATATGTTCTCTGTTCTCCGTATAATACGAACATTCCTCATTCCTCATCCGTCTAAACTTTCTTCTCTATGCGAATTCGCCCCGAATATCCATGCCTTGCAGCAGTGGTTAGAAGAAAAAAAAGAAGAAAAAAAGAAAGAAAAGAACAAAGAAAAAAAGAAAAAAAAGGAGGAAGGAAAAGCAAGGGAAAAAGTCATGTTAGGTCGGTGTGATTCAGGATCTCTGCATCACACCATGTCCTTGTTGACGGCGCTGATTTCGCCCTCCTTCGCGGTTCCCGATGCAGCTTTTTCAGCTCCCTTGTTCTCGCCTTTTTCGTGCGACTTCATTTCTAACCCTTGCCCTTCGCCATCGCTCAGTTGCTTCTCCTGGAATGTAAATGCATCCGACAGGTTGACCGCCAGGAAGGACTTTGGTAATTTAACCCTGAGATGTTATGTTAGTTATACTGGATAATTAGGAATCCCGCCGGATGATTTCGGCGAATTACGGCGTAGAGCCGGGTTAAATTGAGGGGAGGCCTACTGGTGAAACCGACCACGCAGGGTCTCGATGACTGTCTTCCAGTCATTGTGCGCTGTTAAACTGCGGCGAGGCGCACAGCTGATACAGTGGCGACTGTCTAGCTGCACATCTAGCGGATCGTAGACATGACAGCCGGGGCTAATCGTGATACGAATGCTGTATTGGTACGTTGACGTCTCGGTAGCACTGTCACTGTCCGGTTCCTGGCCCTCCTCGACGCCACCGTCTCCGTCGTAATGGCTCTTCTTGGTGCTAGGCTTGCTGGTTTCCGACTCGTAGAGCTCAAAACAAATGTGGGACAGGTAGTCCAGCTCCGGGATAGTCGCACGTGTAATCTTGGTCTCGATGCCACCTTCCAAGATACAGTTTAGGAGGGTGTAGATGTGCGACTCCTTGGTGAAGTAGAAAAATGATTTCACCTCATCCGATGCCTGCATGTCCTCGAGGTCTTGCACTAGTTCTTTGAGAAGTGGTAGCGACGTCAAGAGCCCAATCTCAAGTTTCTCGCTCTCCGAGATACCATATTCCTGCGGGCAGATAAAATCAAACAGAACCTTGGCTAGCTGATAGAGTTCGCGCAGTGGCTCGAACCGAGCGTCTGTCTTGGCCTTGGTCGGACTGTTTGTGCCTTTGTAGAGGTGGAAGTACTGCTCCGCCGGCGGTGGCTCGCTAGCAGCATGTCGCAGACCGGCCATCCAGGAGCGACGGCGGAAAATTCGCCGGACGGATGCTCGGTGGTTGTTCGAGTCGGATCTGCTGTCTCTGGATGGGCAATCCTTGTCTCGGACACTCACGTCTCTGCCGTCAAAAGTCGCCATGCTAGAGACGCTGTTGGAAGTCGACGGCCGCTGGTCGTCAAACGACCGCCGTTCCTCGTGGACGGACGCTGCTTTCGGTACCGCTGGGGCCGGAGAAATGGATAGAGTCGGCACGCTTGTCGATGCGGGCGAGGATGTTGGCGAGTCTTTCTGCCCTGTTGCTGACGAGACCTGAGAGAGCGGCTTGCCGCTGCTGCCACTGGCGACGCTGCTGGTATTACCAAGCGAAGTCCAGTCCTCCTCCTCCAGCATGTGTTTTGGTGGTGTAAAAACCCATTCGAGGAATGCGCGGTTGTGCAGGGCGTCAAACTTCATGGTATCGTAGAGTTCCGAAATCTTGCTGGGATCGACCTTTTCAAGGTCACAGAATTCGGCAAATAGCTTCTCCCAACGTTCGCGGAAGAGCTCGGCATCTTCACCCGAGCACCAACGTGACTGGATGCCATTGACCGTATTTGCCTGGGCAATGGCACTGGAGAGCGAGTTTGAGCTCGTCCCCGTGGCCCCCGTGGCTCCCGATCCTCCCTCAGCTGCAACATCTCCAGTATTATTTACACCATCGTGGGGTGCGGATAAAGATATCCTTTCGAGACTGGGGCGCTGTGAAAGGCTATTGCGGCCTGTTGTACTTGTACCAGAGCTGCCACCAGGAGCATTTCCACCGTCGGTGCCCGTGCCATGAAGCATGTCGTAATTGTGCTGCATGACACGTCGGTGAAAGTTCATCAGCTGCACCACGCGTGTCTGCACCTCGGACGGCTCTGGCATATTGTCAGGCCAAGCGAACTGGGGGGGTCGCTCGTTATCTTTGCGCAACAGATTCTTGAGCTTCTTCTTTACTTTATCCATCTCGTCCTTGGCGGCATTCGAGTCGTCCAACAGGCTTTTTCGAATGGTAATAAAGTCGGAAGGAAGGTCCTGCTCGCCCAAAAAGGCTGAAGCCCAAATCTGGGCGCTCGTAGTCACGCGCCGTTCAGAACTGCTAAAGACATGCACCTCATCAGCAATATGGCGATTGAGGAGCTGAAAGTCGTTGCGCATATTTTCGCCCAGTTCTTGTGCCTGGTAGCGGGCTGAATGCGTGGGCTCGCCACCCCATTTCACAATCAACTGCAACTTGTCCAGTACCAAGCTGTTCTCAGCTGCCGTGAATTTGGACATGGTCACGCCGGAGAGAGAATCATGACGACGTGGCGGCAGCCTCGCAGGAACCTCGGTGTCGTTGATCGCGTCCAGGTCGTTCTTGTCGGTCGTTGTAGGAGTCGTAGCCGCCGCAGCAGCTGCCGCCGCGTCTGCGGGAGCAGCTTGCTCTTCCACCGTCGGGAAGGATGTCTCGGCTGAAGACTTCTTCTTTCGGAACATGGGCTTAATTTGCACTTTGGTTCCTGGCCAAGAGCCCTTCTTGACGAGTACATTGCGCAGTGCCAACAGCTTGCCGCGGTCCTCAATACCCGCTCTGATAGCGACATCGACAGCATTGGCAACACTTGCAAGAGCTGCATCGCCAATAAGTAGCACTTCTTCTTGGTGGCCTTTCAAAAGCTCGATAAAAGGCTTGGTGTGGAAGGTAAACTTGTATTTTTGCTTCGGGGTGCGGTCGGCATGGCGGATGACTGATACAACGCCCTTGAGCTTCCAGGAGTGGGCTGGCGGTGGCGGAGGAGGCTGCTCGGGATCGTCCACGTCCGCCAGAGACAGCACGTCAGTAACGACAGATGAGCTGTTCAGTACGGTACCTTCATGGCCCGCCATATCCTGTATTAGAATAGGAACAGCCGCAGACGCAGCATTAGTTGTTGCGGACAACGAAGAGGCTCGATCGGCCCTGGGAACAAATGCATCTGAAGTTTGGACAATATCAGAGGCAGCGCTATTGAGGGAGTGGGAATGCGGCCGCGATCGTTGTTGCGACTGAGTATCCAGCTGCTGTGGCTGCGCGCCTTCGTTGTCTGGTCCCAGTCTGTTTTGGGTTGCCTCTCTGTCTTTGGCAAGGGTATGGTGCAAAGATCGCTGCGCAGCAGTCATGGATTCGCCGTCAAATATGGCAGAAGATGCAGAAGGTGGCGTTAATGCAATGGCGGAAGTTGGCGAGGTGACGCTTTCCGAAGCGGGATTATTGGCGAGGTTGGCGGCAGCAGAGGCGGCGGCAGCGGCGGCGGCGGCAGCCGAAGCAGCAGCTATTACCGTCTTGCGCATCTTCTCCTTCGTGAACATCTCTTTGAGAATCGCAGCCGAGTGATCATAGTACTCCTCATTATCTTTGACGAAACTCCAGCCATTGACATCAATGACGTAGCTTTTGCCGCCGGCACGGAGCAGGTCAAATCCGCAGACGCGCTGCCCAAAGGCATTGGAGATCTTGCTGGCAATCTCCTTTTCTTCATTGTTCAATGCTGTCACGTAGCGGATCTCCTTGCCGTGGGTGTTGCGGCGAACTATGCCGTCGACGACGGGAGATTTGCGGGTCTCGGCATGGCAGTAGTTGGGACCGACAGTGTAGGCCTTGACATCCTCCGCATTCTCAACGCGCATGAACTTTTCGTAAATGTAGCTCTCGGCGGGATTGGTGATGGCTCGTGGAATGTTTAGGTCGGTAAAGTACTCGGAGCTCTTGTTGCCAATCTTGCGAAACAGCTTGCGGGCGCCACCACCAGTCGACTTGGGGAAGTATATAATAATATTGTGGTCTTCGCCGCTGGTTGGCTTTTCGACAAAGGGCTTTCGGATAATCTTGCCATCTACACTGAGCGCATCGCCATCGTCCAGTAGTTCGACCTTGGTGGGTGCTGGTTGGGGGTTGCTGGGATCGGTGGGTTCGAGGGTGACGCCACTGATTTCGCGAATGTGGCGAGTAATGTCGGAACTGAGGACAGTCGGACCACCGTCGCGGGTCACCTCGAGACGCTGAGCTGTGGGCACGTTGATCTTATCAAGCAGACGCAGACAGGCACGGCGATCCCAAAGAACTTTCTGCAGGGGCACATCGTTGACGCAAAAGGGCCGGCGGGCCTTGACATAGGCCATGGCCTTATCGAGGGGAAACCCATCGGAGTAGAAGGAGATGAGATAATCGCTGGGGGGGTTAGAGGCCGATGGCCGAGAGTAGAGAACGGAAGAAGAAGAAGCTTACCATATTGGCCAATTTTCCACCTCTTCGTCAAGAATGACCTTGTCTCCAAAAACAACCACATCGAACTCATTTTTGGCAATCAACCGGTTCAGAATATTGCGACTGGGTTTGCTCCGGGCCTTGGCATCGAGAGCGCAGACTCCAATGACACCCAAGGGTGCCGGCCGGGACTCCTCCTTCTTGTGTGAGTAGTTGCGGTCGCTGCTGGGACTCTGGCTGCTGGGCGCCGTGCTCCCACTGAAGCGTCGCCGCACGCGGCTACGAGACCGTGTGGGCTGAGCGGAGGACGGCACTCGTGGCGTGCGGCTGGCCGCGATAGCATTGGCAGCGGCGGTCGTGGCGTCAGCAGGCCGTGACGTGACCAGAGGAGAGACCCGTCTTGTTGGGTTGTCATGGAGAATGGAAGAAGTAGTGGAGGCTGCCGTTGTGGGGGCAGAAGATGCAGCAGCGATAGAGGAAGTTGCCGAAGAGGCGGTGGAGGGACGAGTGGCCGCAGCCGGGCCGGTGACTGCGGGCGAGGTCAAGTTGCCCATTGTGCCTGTGACGGTGACGTTGGACACGCCTGGTTCGAAGGGAAGCGAGGCAGGCCGGTTGGCAGCAGTTGTTGGCGTTGTTGACGTTGTTGACGTTGATGTTGTTGACGTTGGATTGGCGGATATTTCTGTGGCCGGCAGAGAAGCGGAGAGGACCGAATTAGCAGCCGGTGTGGAATCGGCATCATGAGACGAGCCGGCAGCCGACATTCTGTTGACTGAAATGCAGGTTTTTTTTGCTGCCGAATTGACCTTTTCTCGACAGTGGACGCCGAATTGGATTGAGTCCAAAAGATGAGGCGCAAAAAGTTTGTGATATGTCCAGAAACGGTAAAAAAAAATCGATCTGGAACAAGTGGGATATTACTATGTAATGGGCGAATACCCTGTAATTGTAAGGCACTGTATGAGTCCAGGGTTGTGTGGGAAGGTGCGAGGCCAGACAGGAAAGGCAAGAGTGTCGATTTGATCCTTCTGATTTGGGCGGCGAGAAAACTGATGAAAAAAAACCGGCAAAAAAAGAGGCAAAAAAATAGGAGAGAGAAAGAGTGAAGAAGCTGCGACCCAGAACACGGCGGGAGGGGGAGGCGAAAAGACGAGCAAAAAGACCGTGGCCACTTGGGGCTAAGGAGCAAGGCCGAGAGGCAAGAAGAAGACTAATAGCAGTCTAGACTACGGTGTGCAAGAGCATCACAGTTTCCGGCGCCGCTACTTAAAGAGGGTCCCGATGGCAAGGATCTGGTATGCCGGGCGAAGCACGAGGAAGAATAGAGAAGCAAAAAGACGTCATTGGCCTCCGACCTGCAGATGAAGAGCAGGAGCCAAAAAATAAATAAAGATTTAAATGATTTAAAAGAGTTAATAGAGTTAAAAGAGGATACCGCTGCCGTACACGGAAGGAGCCACCCATTTCATTTAGTAGCTGCCAATCTGGAATGGAATGGCATGGCATGGCATGGCATTTCAGCCAAGCGATGCTTTTGGACAAGTGTCGATTCGCGATAGTGTCGTCTCGATTTGCTAGACCTCGTAGCGAGCTGAAGGGTCAACAATGGTATCTCATAGGCCGCCGGCCATGGCCACTCATGGAGTGAACGTGTGACGGTTGATTCGTGCCCGGCAGTGGAGGCGAACAGAGCTACAAATAGCCGGCGAATCAGAGGCGGCAGGTGCGACACAGGGGGGGAAAAGAGGGGAGAGAGGGAAACAGACTGAGCCTTTAGATTAGGAAGGGTCGTCCTGACAGATGAATGTCTCGGGTGTGGATGGCATGCGCTGTTTGCAGGAGTAGCGATTAGTAACTGCATACCAGTGATTCAGCGATTCAGCGATTCAGCGATCTGTCTCGGCCGAGCATCACAGCCTTGGACACTGCTTTTCTGGTGTGACGGCTATTACAGGATCGTCTTCATCCCACTGTGACCGACCAGGGGGTCTCCGCACTGCTGCAGTGACCGATCACACTGCTCCAACCCTGCTACCGGCATTCTCAATGCAGTAATGCCACACGTGCGCACTATCCGGATCGAAACCGGCGAAACAAAACCACAAAACTACAATTCACGAATTTACGAATTTACAAAAACAGAAACAAAAACAAAAGCACAACAGCCAAGACATGTACCGGGCATTCATCTTTCCATGTCAAACATGTCTATGCAGCCAATGTCGCTTCTAACGTACAGCAAACAACCTCCACCTCAGACATTGCAAATCTCTGCTTTCAGTCTTTTCTCTCCTCAAAAACTATTCGCAACCAGTCCGGCCTTCAGACCTTCCAACTCTTCCCGGTTCGCCCGGTACAGCTCTTGCGCCTCCCGTTCCCGTCGGCTGACATATGCTACCTCGTCGCGCAATGCTGCCAGCCGTCGTGCAATCGCTGCCTCTTCCGACTTGGCCAGAATCTCAAAGCCGTTACGGGCTGCCTCGGCCCTGTGCAGCGCCTCGTGCGCCTCACCCATTTTCTTGCGCAGCAGCTCTGCCCGGTGCTTGTATCCTCCCAGATGCACTGTCAGCTTCTTCTCCAGCTTGGCGCTTTTCTCAGCCGATGCGAGCATTTCGTCGTGTACATTCTGCAACGTTAGTTCTCTGAGTCTTGGAGACGACCAGAAGGCGAAAAATACCTCGAATGCCCCCCGTAAAAGTGCCATTTCCTCGTCTTCGTCCTCATCCTCGTAGCAACCCAGACCCAGCAACAGTGCTTGCGTATGGTTGTCGCCATTCGAGCCGTCCACATGCACGAGTCCATTCCAGGACGTTTCAGCTCCAGCCGCCGGCTTCCTTGACTCAAGTAGCACCTGTAGCCGCGCCTCGGCCAGTGCGTCGTCGTCTAGTGTCTCCAGCGGTACGGCCGCCTGGCTCTTTGCTGGCCGGAACTTGGCAGCCCCTGGCAACGGATACTTGACCGCGTCATTGGCAGCTAGCAGCGCTGCCTCGCGCGCTACCAGGGCTTCAGCCGGGTCCTCCAGCCGGGCGGCGCTCGCCAAGAGCTCTGCCAAGTCGACTGCTGTCGGACGGGGCAACCCACGCTGCATGACTGCCGTGCGTCGTTTGCGTTCCAGTGCCTCTAGTGCCTCCAACCGCTCGCGCTCACGCCGATCGCGGTCGGCGGCATCTTCTACCATGGCCTCGTCCTCGCCGTTGGCAGCCGCCGACTCCAGTTGTTCTTCGGGCAGCTCCAGATCCCATTCTGTGTCCTTGGCCGTTGGCAGGGCCGCCAGTCCCCGGGCAAGTATGTTCCGTTGGAAGCTGGGATCGCTCGCTGCATTCAGTGCAAAGCCGTCCCGTGGTGTCCGTAACGGCGTCTGACCGGGGCGCAGGGGTGTGGCCAGGACCTCGCCGTTCACGCCGCCTCCTCCACTCCGTAGTGGCGTGGCCAGCGGGTTCGGTGTGGCCAGCACCTGCTTGCGCGGTGCGGCAGTCTCGAAGCCCGTCGACCCAGATCCCTCACGCAGCGGCGTGTTCTCGCCACCTAGCAGCGACGACTGAGTCTCCGTAAGGGCGCGGATGTTGCGGATCTCGTTGGCCACGCGGTCCTCCTCGGGCGCCGCGCGCGGCGTACGCAGCGGCACGTTGGATTGAATGGTCGAATAGTTCTGCAGCAGGCCGCGTGTCGACTCGTTCTCGCTCTCACGCGCCAACATGTTGGCCCGCTCGCCCACGGCACCCATCTTGACAATCTCTTCGAGTTCGCCCTCGCTGACCTGCGGTGCCGGCAGCACCAGTGACCGCCGCTTGCTGCTCTGCTCCGCCTCGCGCAACCGCTGCATCTGGCCGGCTTTCATGGCCGCCTGGTGGGCCGCCTGATCCTTGTCGCCCTTGTTACGCTTCTTGCGCTCGTTGCCGTCTTCGTCGTCGTTGGCTCCGCGACGCTTGTTGGTCGCGTTCTGCTGCCGCGGGTCGAATCCCGTGCGCTGCCGCTCGTTGCGCTGGATCTCTTCGCTCGTATCGTAGAAGCCCATCGCCGGCTTCTTTTCGAATGGAATGTCGGCATTGTAGTCCATCTCGCCTTGCTTGCGCGTGACCACCTTGATGTTGATGCCGGCTGTCTTGAGCTCCCGCCGCTTCTGCAGATTGGCCAATCGCCGCGACTCTTCTTGCTGCCGTTCGCGCGCTTTCCGCTTCGCCTTTTTGCCTTGCGTGTTGGCCAGACGCGCACGCGCCTCGCTCAGCATCTCTTTTTCGTCCTCGTCCAGGTCGATCGTGTCGGGCCGCGCCGGCTTGCTCTCCGGGTCCGGGTCGACTTCGCCTGGCCGCAGGCGTCGCACATGGTCAGCCGTCGGGGCTGAAGCATCGCCACCCTCGGGACCTGTCAGTCCCAGCTCAGATGCTTCGCGCTGCTCGGCGTCGTCCAGCAGCTTCTGGTAGCGTTCGAGACACTGGATGGCCGTCCGGCCGACAACAGGGGCTATGGTTCGCCATTGCGTCGGCATAAGCTTGGCCAAATGCAGCAGCTTCTCGTCCTCGTCCTTGCTCCATTCGATTTTGCGGATGCTCGGGTCAAGGTACTCGTTCCATCGTGCTTTGCATTGCTTGGGCGTCTTCCGGGCCAGGAGCGACGACACCCGCGCCCACTGGTTCAGTCCATACTTGGAGATGGCTGCCTTGAGGACCTCATCCTCAATGTTCGTCCACACGCCTCCTTTTACCGCGACCATGGTTGTAACGACTGTGAGCAACGGCCTAAATTTAAGCTGCTGTTGAAAACGATCAAATGTGGCAATGGCCGTGTCGTCCACTCGCGGAAGAGGAAAATTATCGACTCAATGAGTGGGTTCTCATTCCGTTGGCTGGCGAAGAAGATTCGGCCGTCGTGGAGGGATGCCCGGCAGATGAAAAGACGAAAAACAGAAGTCTCGGCAGAGCGACGCGACGTATTTTCTTGGGGCGAACAGAGGCAAAATTTGAAGCACGGGCCAGGCACGAGGCTGCAATGTGGCTGGTACAATTTCTCTTGTAATGATTGGTCAGCCGTAGCTAGCGCCACATATCTGCCATCCGCGCAAAACGCCTTTAGAAACGCGTATTTGCGCAGTCATTCGCCTCCTCTTCGAATCCTCCATCATCCTTTTGTCCACACCACGAGAGGCGCCCGACAGGCGATTGCGTTGCGTACACTCCACCCTTGTGGGCGACAATGACCTCTGAATCAGAGTCTACGCCAGATTCGGCCCCCAGAGGTCCTCCACACGGCGTCAAAGTCACGCCCATTCCGCCTCCCAGCATTCCTTATTCTTCGGCCCCAGCAGCAGCATCCACCGCCGCCGCAGACACTGGGTCGCACGCTGGGTCTCCGGCCGCTACGCAAAGCGTCTCTTTTTCCGTCACTCCTGCTGCCGCCTCCGAAACGACAGCACCGCCACCACCGCTCTCGACTCTTCCCCAAAAACGCACGCTGGCCGAGGAAGACCACACGCCGGCGGTGCGATCGCCGCTGAACCCGGAATCGCGGGCGACGCCAGACGCACCGACCGTTGCACCGCGTGAAAAAAGGATCAAGAAGGAATCCCTGAAGAAGCGCGAATCCAAGGGCGCCCTGGCCGGCTCCGAGACCTCGCGAGCCACACCAGAGCCAAAACGCCGAGAAAATGGAACAGGTGGGACAAACGGCAGCAGCACAGGCACGGGGGGTGGCACAGACAACGACCGGCTGACTGTAAACGACGGGCTGCCGGTGCGCGTACGTCTGGCGGTGCCGCTACGGCCGACTGACTTTGACCAGCCGGCGAGTCCTATCTTCCGCAGCCATCACAGTGCCGAGGTAGCCAGCGGACAGGAGGTGGAGTTTTTCGAGCTGTTTACGGAGCAGTAAGCAACTACTGTACCACCGTTTTTCTGGAACTCGCACATCCTCTAACATCTACAGGCCGATCAACCGCAGGGGCTACGTCTACGAGAGCGGCATCGCCGATCCGCGGTTCCCGTCGATTCACTACTTCCGACAGACGGAGCCGAAGCCGCACTATGCGCATTTCTGCTTCGAAGACGCGCCAGCTGGTATGTATTTCGACCAGTCAGGCTTGCAGGTGAACGGCGACGGCGGCTTTAGAACGACGCGGGCCAACGTGGCCGCCCGGCAGGGCCGTTGGTATTGGGAGTGCAAGGTGACGCGGGGCATTGTACGGGAGCCCAAGGCCGACGGACTGGGCGGGCCAGGCGAGGCTGATGCGCGCGGCCATGTGCGCATGGGCTGGGCACGGCGAGAAGCGTTGCGTGATGCGCCGGTGGGATATGATGCCTACGGCTACGGCATCCGCGATCGCAAAGGCCAAAAAGTGCACATGTCGCGGCCCAAAGGGTTCTTTGTCGACGACGAGGACATCCGCGAGGGCGACGTGATTGGGCTCGAGATCCAGCTGCCGTCTGAGGCACTGCACCGTAAGGTCGTGCAGGGATCGTACAACCCAGCCGTGGATCTGGTGGAAGCCGAGGGAGTGGGACCGAATGGTGGAAGCAGCCATGACAGAAACGACACGGGCAACGGGACCGGCAGCAGTGGTGGCGGCGGTGGGAACGGCTCTGCGGACGGCCCCAATGTGGTGCGTGACCGCAATCCGTTCCGGTTCCAGACGTCGAAGCTGGTGTTTGAAAAGTTCGACTACCTACCGATCAAGGAACTGGAAGACTTGGCCAATGCAGCACCGACGCTGTCGGCCTCGTCGGCGGGTGCGTTGGAGCCGCCCAACCCGAACCACCCGGTGTCATGCCTGCGGACGCTGCCAGGATCGTTTGTGCGTGTGTACAAGAATGGCGTGCTGCAGGGAACGCCGTTTACCAGTCTGCTGTCCTTTCTGCCGCCGGCGTCGTCGGCCAATGCCAAGATGCAGGAGGGCGCGCGTGAGCGGCTCGATGACGGCACGCTTGGCTACTACCCGGCTGTCAGTACTTTCCGGGGCGGTGCCGTGGAGGCCAACTTTGGTCCACACTTTTGGTTTCCGCCGCCGGAACTGGAGGCCGAGTCTGCGGCCGACGACGTGATGATGGTCGAGGTGGGCGGCGATGCGGAAGATGCGTCTACGGCGACCTCGAACAACCACGGCTCGGCACTCGTACCGCCGTCGCTGACCAAGCTCCGGCCCATTGCCGACCGCTACGAGGAACAGATTGCCGAAGACATTGTCTACGACCTTGTCGACGAGGTCTACTTTTGGGTCCTCGATGGCTGTAAGAGTGAAGTGGCAGCTGAGACGCCAGGCGGCTCTGCGGGTGACGACAGCAAGGATGTCATGATAGAAGACTAATGTTCTGTTTTTTCTTCTATTTTACTTGATTTTACTGTTTTCCGTTTTCCCGTTTTCCTGTTTTCTCTTCTTTCTCCGCAATATCTTGTGATCTGGGCTTGGGTAAAACGGACTGCCAATGTATTACTGTATGTTCAAAAGGGGGACCACCGTGAGGTCGGGTCGGGGTATGGCGAGGCGTTATTTAGAGGAATCTACAAACATTCCAAGCATGGTGTCGTATTCTTTGATTTCATCCTATATCCCCAAGTATCCCAATGGTTTCATTCCGACTGATATCTTCATGCTGACAATACATAATAAATAAACAAGATCATGACTAAGCATGTATATAGATCACGCCTTCTTCGACACACTGTCGCCAATGGGTGGTGGCGGCAGCTTGCCCGGTGGGGAAGAGTCGACATTGTCTGGTGATGGTGTCGTTTGGATGGTCACAGGTGCAACCGGCAGGCCATCGTCATCGTTGCTAGGGCCTGCAATGGCCGTAGCATCTGCAGCGCCCTCCTTTTCGAGACGGACCTCGCGGCCGCGTTTGTGACAGTACCACAGGACAAAGAGTAGGACTAGTTGTTTGTGAGCAAAAGAATGCCATGACAGCAGGAAGGAGTGTGTTGCTTACTGAAGAGAGCCACGCTCCAGATGGCGCTGGTGCCGATGAAGGCGGGCCAGCGCAGCTTGAGGGCATTCATAATGGCCTTGAGCATGGTCACAATGGACCGCGGGTTGGTCATTAACGGAAGAGCCATAGTCTTGGCGGCGTTCTTGACGCTGGCACCGAAGCCGTCGCCATCCTTGTGTTTGTAGGCGAGCCCCTGCGACTCGGCGGCAGCGGCCAGCAGCTCGGGAGCCAGCGAGGACGTCAGCTTGCTGGGCATCTGGGCGACGAGCTTGCGCAGGCCCGAGGGCAGACGCTGGAAACCGCGTGAGAGGGTACCGTCGCGGTCGTCGAGCAGGCTGCGCAGGTCGTCGGCGGCCGTGGGGACGCCATTGACGAGATCTTTGAGGACGAGGACGAAGCGGCGGACGAGCTCCGAAGATTCGGCAGACAGCGCCATGGCGAACTTGGCACCCTTTCCCTTTTCTTTCTTGGCTTCCGCGTCGTCACCGGCAGCCGCCTGGTCCAGTTCTTCGAGGACACGCGCAATGTCGTCGCGTTCACGCACTTCTTCTTCGGTACCGACAACAGCGGTGCCGGTAGCAGCATCGACATCGGCATGGCCAGGCACGGCCAAGTGGCCCGGGTGTTTGGCATGGCCGGCAGTGCTGTTGTTTTCCTTCTTCTTGAGGAAATGCGACAGCCGGCGACCCAGGCCGTCCTTTACTTTCGTCTTGTCTTTGGCCGTCTCTTTTTCTTTGCCTTTGCCCTCGTCCTTCTCGTCCTTCTCGTCCTTCTTCTCCCGCTTCTCGTCCTCGGGCACAAACGACTCAGTATCGCTATCCCACGTCAGGTCGGGCGTCTTCATGCGCGGTGGCAGTGGTGGCCGCTTGCCCTCGCCATCGTCGGCCTCGTCCTCGCTCCCCGAATGGTTCCACGACAGCGCCAACCGCTCTAGAAAAGACTTTTCATCGTCATCGAGAACCAGCACTTCATGGTCGTTTGTGGGCTGCAGGGCGGACACGACTGGAGAGGGGGCTGGGGCAGGTTTTTCAGCCACCAGAGTGTTGGTGTTCTGGCTCTTCAAGGCTTCTGTTTCCTTCTCCTCCTGCCGTTCTTCTTTCTCGTTCCTGTGCTTCTTGAACTTCTTGTAGGCGAAATATTCCATCATATTGGCGGTATTGATTCGTAGACAGGACAAAAGGTTGTACAGAGTACAGATTCAACAAAAAGGAGGTCGCGTCTGAGACAAAAGATTGACTTCTTCCCTTTCCGGTAGATAATATAATACACAAGTTTAGTAGTGGGCGGCCGCCGGGCTGAGGCGCTACAGAGGCGCTAACTGTTTCAAATCGAGCTGATGGCGGCCGCCACAGTGATGTCATAGGCCCAACAGCAGTTTCGATCGGCATGGTGCCTTCTAGGCATACACAGCCTCCTTATGCCAAATCATTGGGCCAGATCAGCCTATGCTGCTTTCAACCGCCAAAACTCGTTACAAGATCCAGCATAGCCTGTTTGATAGATTTCTGCTCACATTCCCGTATCGTCTGCGTCTGCGTCTGCATCTGCATCTGCGTCTTCCTCCTCTCCTCCTTCGCCCTCCTCTTCGTCGTCCTCTTCTGCCATATCGGCGTCGCCACCGGCAGCCCGTCCGCCGACCAGCGGTATGTGTACGGGTGCTATGGTCCGTGGCAGTACCGCCCGCATGAGTTCGTCCACGCCCTCGCTCGGCCGGCCTTGTCGCTTCTTTCGCCTGTAAACGTCTGTGAGCGTAATGGCGCGCTCGCCAACAAAGTGCTGCGCAGCCACTTCCCCCTCTTCGCCTTCACCGACGTGCTTCCATGCCGCCTGGCAGTGCGGACATGTGCGGTTGCCGCCGGCAGCAGTGGCCTGCGTGCGCCAAAAGGCCGTCTCGCAGCGGTCGTGCAGGCGCAGCGTGCAGGTCAGCGTGGTGCAGCGCAGACCGGTCGTCAAAATGTCCTTACAGGCAGCGCAGTACTTGATGCGCTGCCAGGCATTGTTATTGCTGTTGCTGTTGCCACTGCCATCGTTGAATGCCTCAAGCAGGGCAGGTTCCAGTTCCAGCAGAGCGCGCGTCGTCGGCGTGTAGAACCCAGCAGCGCTCTTCTCGAACCAGCCCTGGCGGACGAGCGACTTCAGCAACAACAACACAACGGAGTGCTTGAGGCCCTTGTCGCGATTGGCGGCCTGACTGGCACTGCCTGCATCCCCAACATCGCTCTGTCGCGACCGCGGCGGCCGCGAGAGCTTGAGCGCCTGCTGCTCGGTCAGACACAGGGCCTCAATGCGCGGTGTGTTGTAGGTGTCGAAGATGGCGACCAGCAGCCGGTTGACAAAGGCCAGCTTGCGCGGCGTCAGCAGCACGGCCAGATGCGACTTGGCGTCGTGGTCGGTGCTGACGAGCGCCCAGAGCCGTTCGTTGCGCGTCTGGTCGATGGCAGAGCGGATGTCGAGGTCGAGCGGTGCCAGCGCTTGCTGTGCCTTGCCGACAAACTCGCGCAGGTCGTCAATCAGGATCTCGTCTGGCCGTAGTGGCGCCTCTTCGTCCTCTTCTGCCGCCCCGTTTTCGTCGTCTTCATTTCGCCTCTTGCGCATCCGCTCGACATTCAAAATGCTCGCCAATAAAAACTGCGCCTGTTTCAACGTGAGGACGCCGTGGGCCATAAATGCCTGCAAGAATGCCCGGTTCCGATCATCGTACCCTGCCGGCAGCTCCCAGTGGCTCTGCTGTCCCTCGTCGTCGTCGCCGCCATCGTCGCCGTCGTCGTCGGCCATGTTGCTGTCATCGACGCTCTCTTCCATGCTGACATCTGCCTGCACGCGCGCCCGCTTTCGTCCAGGCCTCGACATGGTGCCGCAGAGTTGTTGGGTCAGGGAATCCTAGAAAGTCGTCGTGGAATCGGTTCGCAAAGTCTTGGTAGAGGGGCAAAGACGCGTTGGACGCGTTTTCTGTGCCTCTTTAAAATTGTGGGGCACTCTGGATTCTTATACCACAAGGCTGGAGAAGTGAACGGACAAGATCTTCGAATGCCTACAGAGTGTTTCAACCAAGATGAAAGTATAGGAAAATATGGGAGTAATTTACAAATGGCTGTCATGAATAGAGAATGTTTTAAAATGTACGCTTTTCGAAACTCTTTGTCAGGGTGTTGGTCCTGCAAGCATTTGGCATGCCGGCTGTTCTATTCCGTACAGTATATAGTCATCTGTCTATAAAATCAAATCTCACTATCATAATGTTCACCAGATGTGTACTCCGTACTCTGTACTGCATACAGATCCTGCGCATCTTCTGGTGAGTAAGTCCTCGGACCCACATCGATGACTAATCATCGAGATGCTCGTAAGGCCGGCCGCGGCTGTAGTGGGGTTGCCTTCGCCGACACAAGGCATCACAAAACTCGCACAGCTTCTGGACGACCCAGACGACCAGAGCTGCCTATCTGCCAACCAAACATCGAAATACCATCCCACGGCCAGTCACTCGAGCATTGCAGCTCCTCGCGCTCTTCCGCACATTCATCTTGCCGTTGGCCCTCCCCTGGCTGGCCATTTCCAGCGGTTCGGTTTGGCTTCAGTCGATTAAAATACAACAAATCCACCAGAAACGACAGCCATGGCGCCCAATCCTTTTCTCTCTACGCAAAAGTCATCCGACTCCGTCCCCGCCGTCCTGCACCCCCTTGTCCTCCTGTCCATCTCCGACCATATCACACGACACACACTGCGCAAACAGCCAGGACCCGTCGTAGGAGCCTTGCTCGGCCAGCAAAATGGACGCCAAGTCACATTGGAACATACGTTTGACTTTACTGTGGGCACTAACGACGAGGGTGATGCTCAGTTCAGTCAGGTATGGTTCGGTGACCGCTTGGAACAGAGTAAGTTCTCCAGGCGGACATGCGCGGGCTGGGCGATCTCCTACTAACAGCTCTCTCTCTCTCAGTGCGAACGGTTCACAAGGATCGCCAGCTCGATCTCGTT
Source organism: Dryadomyces quercus-mongolicae (assembly GCA_002215975.1). Lineage (NCBI taxonomy): Eukaryota > Fungi > Ascomycota > Sordariomycetes > Ophiostomatales > Ophiostomataceae > Dryadomyces > Dryadomyces quercus-mongolicae. The sequence continues at coordinate 2,118,959 of NIPS01000043.1, forward strand.
GGCTGGTACACAGTGTTGAACCGCGACGGCCCAACGCCGCATATCCTGCAGGTGCACGAACAGATCCTGCCGCTCTGCAGCGAGTCCACGGCAGCTGTCCTACTGGCTTTTCACCCCGAAGACCTGGCGGCGCCGTCCGTGGGCGGCAAGCTGCCGCTGACCATCTACGAGACCAACTTTGAGCCAGACGAAGACGGGTCTATATCGGCAGCACGGCGGGGCAAGGCCAAGGAGACGAGCAGTGCCGACAAGGAAATGACAGATGTTGGCGACGAGTCGCTGGCTACGGCCACGGCCGCAGCTGCTGCCGCCAAGCCGGCAGCTGGCACACAGATGGTCATCAAGTTCCGCGAGATACCATACACGGTGGAGACGGGCGATGCGGAAATGATTAGTATCGACTTTGTGGCCGGCGGCGTGGCCAACGCGTCTGCCGGCGATAGGACGAGCCCGAGCAGTGCTTCTGCTGCCGCCACAGCCAATGCTGCTGCAGCAGCCGGTACTGCCAGCAGCAGCAACAACCGTGACCGTGCCGTGGCCATTGAGGCCGGTACCAAGGGAAAGCGACGGTTGGTAGCTGCGGAGACGACTTCTGTCGAGGTCGGCAGCGACACTCCGGCAACAGCCTCTGCTGCCCCAGAAGGGACTGGTCTCTCGCGGGAAGACGAGGAGCTCATTGCGACGCTGACGACACGCGCCAACGCCATCCGTATGCTGCATACCCGTCTCCAGCTGCTGACCAAGTACTTGGAGAGCGTGGAGGCCATCGAGAGCGACGGACAACCAGACAATACGGGCGTGGCAGCGTCGCTTCCGATCCTGCGGTCCATCCAGGCGCTGGTGCGGCGTCTGCCCCTGGTCGTGCCGCCACCGGTCAACGGTGACTTTGAGGAGGAGCGGCGACGCGAGGCCAACGATGTGGAGTTGGTATCGGGACTTCTAGACGACTTGATGCAGGGCATCTCGTCCGTGCGGCAGGTGAGCAGCAAGTACAGCGTGTTGGACCAGGTGCGTGTCAGCCGGAACCAACGGTTGCATGGGCGAGACCAGGAAATGTCTGTTGGAGAGGGTAGTGGCAGTGCACATTACGGCATGTTGATGTAGGAGTCATGGGGCAGGCAGGGGATCAACTTTGCATTGTACCGTTCCAACCTATCAAGACAAGAAATCAAACAAGTAAAGATCCTCTTTCCGAAACACAAACCCCCCCTTTACAACCCGTCAATGACAACCTTGATCACCACATTACCGTCATCATCCTTGGTCCGATGGGCGAGTGCAAAGGCGTCCGGCGCCGACTCCAGCCCGTAGAAGCGATGCGTCACCATGTCGTCGAGGTTGGGCAGTACACCCGAGCGCAGCAACTGGATGCCGGCCTCGTATGTGTTGGCATACCGGAAGATGCCCACAATGTCAATCTCGCGCAGATGCGCCACCGACACCGGCAGCGTCTGGATGGGCGTGCCCATGCCCACCATGACGACCTTGCCGCCCGGCTTGGCCGCGTACATGCTCGTGCTCATGCAGATCTCTTTGCCCGTGCACTCAAACGATACGTCAAAGCCTTCGTTCTCGTCGTCGGCCGGCTCAATCAAGTCCTCGATGAGTTCCTCGGCGAAGCTCTTGGCCGCGTCAAACTGACGAGTAGTAGTCTCAGACGGCGGCGGCGCTCGGGGAGCCACACGGCCATGCGTGGCAAACCCCTTGAACAGGGCATAGTCAACGCGGCCGTGGTCCACATCTGTAATCACGACGCGCGAGCAGCCGTGATGGCGAGCCACAGCTGCCGTCAGCATGCCGACGGTGCCCGCACCAATGACGAGGGCTGTCGAGCCGGCGGTTAGGCCGGCACGGTTCACGGCGTGGATGGCCACCGAGAGAGGTTCGAGGAGGGCCGCACTGTCAAAGGAGATGTAGTCTGGGAGTCTGAAAAAAAAAAAGAGGGAACGTGTCAGCAAAAGTGGCCACCAATTTGTATGCTTACTTACTTGTAACACCATTGGGCCGGATGATTGATGCGTTCCTGGAGCGTACCCTGGTAATGGGGCACATTCTGGGCACTACTCCGGAAGCGCATCTGTTTGCAGAGATTGTACCGGCCCTTCCAACAGGTAGTGCAGTTGTTGCAGGGGACACCGACTTCGAGGGCAACACGGTCGCCGACCTGGAGACCCTGGACATGCGGACCCACGGCGACGACGACACCCGACGACTCATGGCCCAGAGATAAGGGCATGCGGACTTGAAGGTCACCATTGGTATCCGCAAGCTTGGTATAGTAAGACACATCGGATCCGCTTACACCGGTCGACTTGATGGCCACCTGTACCTCGCCTGCCGCAGGATCTTCTATAGTCCGCTCTTCCTAGACGAGTGTCAGAAAGGATGAGAAAAGAAGTGGAAGAAACACTTGCCAGTCGCAGGTCGCGTGGGCCATGGAGAACAGAAGCCAACACTTTGGCCCTCCTAGGGAACGAGGGCAGCACTTCTGATTCATCGATGAGAGCAGCAGGAGCCATGACTGCGGAAGAGGGTGCTCGCCGAGAAGAAAAGTATTCAAAAAGAATGCGTCTTCAGGGGTTGCGGAGATGGCTAAAGCTGTACGAGTAGTTTTGAAATCTACGGTTTCTACATGGACGAGAAGCACTGCTTTTATCAACAAAAAGGCACGGGGTACTCCACAAAGCCACACGAGTCACAAATGGATGGAGGAGAAGAGAGAGATGTGGACTTCGGCTGAGGCTAAACATTGTCGCCGGCATCGGTTGGTATACCGGCGACGGCGTCGGAATGGAGCGGAGAAGAGGATGACCTAATATATGCAGATCCAGTATCAAATACCATGCATGCCGACTTCTTCCGTTGGTGATACATCTAGTTTACCTTATTTCCTGAACGTGTAGTTGCAACGGTGAGCGGAGCCGAAGTGTATCAGTGGATATCGGCTTTCCCTTTTGGTATCAGTCGTTTTCGTTATCCTCTCCGCACTTCTTTCCTCATGGCCGGAAATCCTCACGACCGGGAAAAGTGTTGGCCAAGAACGCCACAAACACGATACATAACACAGTTTGACCTGTAAAAAGGTCTAGACTTTTAAAACTACTCGGTATAGAACACTGTGTATAGCAGAATGAAAAGAATGCCAGAGACGGAAAATCAATAAAAATAAAAATAAAACAGCCGCCCGTTCCCGAGCCATCCCCATCGTCCGAATCTTGCATATACGACTACTGGTCTTTGCGGTCTCTGTCTCCTCTTTGACTCCTCTTTTTGTGTTCCCACACCTGCCAACTAGAATGTACTTGCGGCCAACCGACTCGCCGCATTCCGCGCATCCACCCGGTCGTCGTCCTCCTCTTCGTTGATCGACCCTATTACGCCCAGCAGACCTGAACTCGCTAAGCCACTGCTAGGCCCACCGGCTCCATCGTAGTCCCCTTCTTCGCCAGCTATGCCCGTGCCTGCAGCGACGGCGCTGCTGCTGTTGCGGCCCAGCGCCGCGTCTGAACGGCGCGGGACACCGCTCCAGGCATCGCCCTTGGGGCCCTGGCTGGCAGCCAGACTGGCCCGGCGCACAGCCACAGGGTGCGACTCGCGGTTAAGACGGCTCAGACCACCAGAGCCGTCAATGCCTCGGATGTCGGCCCGGACGGTCTCGAGCAGCGAGAGAGTGCGGCGCTCGGCCTCGATCTCGCGCACAACAAACTCGCGAATGCTCAGGCGTAGGTCGGCTGACGTGCGGGAAAACCAACGGCGGCGCTCAAGCACCAAGTTGCCCGTCACGCGCGACGTCTGGTGTAGCAACTCCGTCTCGTGCTGACGCGCCTCTTCCAGCGCTGCAATGGCCTCGTCCACCTTGTCGGGACGCACACTGGAGCTTCCCTTGAGGCGGTCGGCCGCATTGCGGCGGCTCCGCGTCGTCTCCTGGGCTTGCAGCAGCTTGCGGATCAGCAGCTGACGGTTCGTCAGCGTCTCCTTGAAGATGAGCGCGTCGGCCGAGTGGTAGGCCAGCGGGTCACCCAGTGTCGTCGCCTCGGCCGTCGCCTGCGCCGCCTGGTAGTCGCCCGCCGTCTGGATCACCTTGCCCAGCTTGCGGTAGGCATTGGCCAGTCCCTGGTGCGGCTCTTGCACGTTCATGGCGCCCAGCTTGACGCCAAAGTCGGATTCGGCCAGGCCGAGGCCTATTAGTCAGTAGAGGAACATCAGAAGCTAATAGACAAAAAAAAGCTCACCTCTTCTCGCCTTCACCAACTTGTCTACCTTGTGACCAGCGTCCATGGTGCCAAGGTAAAACAGCTTCACGGTCGGACGTGCCTGCTGCAGCTCAGGAGTATCGTCGGCAGGCGGCGCAAACTGCTTGAGGATCTTGCGACGCACGCCCATGGCCGGCTGCTTCTTCTTGACCATGGGGCTGTAGCCAAAGTCGCTCTCGACAAATAAGACCATCTCACCGTCGCGCATCAGCACGTCGTTGCTGCAGACGTAGTTGAACCAGCGCTGCATGAGCGCCTTGACGCGAGCCTCGTCCTCCTCGGTGCCGGCACCGGCGGATGTCAGGGCAGGCGGTACAGCCGGCACGAGGGCCTCGGGGTTCGCGGATATCAGGTGCTCGGCGAGCTTCTCAAACTCGGAATGCAGTCGGCGCACATCGCGTATCTGCGTCGTGCGGAAACTCGGCAGGTTGGTCTGTAGAGGGATTAGCGGATGTGTACGAAGTAGAACAAAGCATAAAAGCCTCGGCCGAGGGGTCTTGGGGGTCTTACGTGAACATCAAACCGCAGAATAGGATCCTTGCGTCCTGTACGTTCCAGAGCCGTGATCTTGGCCTGCAGCTTGTATTTCGGCTGCGGCGGCCGCTGTGGTCCGGCATCGGCCGGCGCACCGGCACCGGCTTCTCCGGGCTGTCTCCGGGCTTCGTTGGGTTGCGGAGGCAGCGGTCCTTGGCGAAACTGCTGCTGGTTTTGTTGTTGCTGCTGCTGCTGCTGCTGCTGGTATTGGTACTCCGTCCCGGCGATCGTGCTCGTTGCGGTCCCTTCGCCATGTGTGGTACCAGAAAAAGTGCTCCCGGCCGTTCCCGGACGATATTCCTGCTCCGGTCCGCCAAATCCACCGGCAACGGTGCTAGCCTCGGAAGACAGACCGTTGCTAGAGGCAGACGCAAACGGCTGCTGGTAGAGGGTCTGAGATGGGTCGATGCTGGTAGCAAAGTTGGGTTGGTTGGGGCCGGGGGAATTCTGAGGAGAGCCCCAGGGATCGCCACCGGCGTGGTCGGATTCGTTGATAGAGGCACTGTAATCCATGCTGGAAGAGGATACAGGGTCGCCAAAGAGGTTGGGCGTGTGGGAATAGGACATGGCAGGGATAAGTCGGCACTCGTGGTGGAGTGGTCGCAAAAAAGGCTGAAGCTGTTGGGAAAGAGGATTTGACTGAGGGGAAAGCTGCTGTTGCCGGGGGTGGTGATTGGCTCTCTTGGCAGTGCAGATCAGCAGAGACGGAGCTAGTAAAACTCCAGATCGGCTGCTGCAAAGAGGACAATCAGAAAGCGCTGCGACTCAGACGTCGTTGAACTGTTGCTGATTCGTGGTGGCAGCTTTCATTCCTGGGGGGTCCTGAGATTTGGTGAGCGGAGGCTGGTGGGAGAGACTCAATGTGGCTCAATGTGGCTGTGCTGCTCTGTACAAGTACTCATAAATGTGGCGCAGGCATGGGCGGGGTCCGTAGCGCCGACGGATTGGATCAGGTGACTTGAGCCGGCTCTTCTGAAGCTTTGCTTTGGCAATTGCATGAGCGTGCGGCTCGTGATGCAAAGACAGTTGCATAACAAGAGAAGCAACGCATTCAGCTGGCATGAGCATACAGACAGCAGCTGTGCGATGGGGCCGTAGGCACATTTGGCTGCTGGCTCGGCTGGGACCCCCAAGGACAGGCTGCAGCTGGAGCCACATCCGAGCTGCCCATACGAATGCGCCGGCATATTACGATGCCAAGATCGAGGATGTGCGGAATGTCGGCATCATTGCGCACGTCGATGCTGTAAGGAAGCTTCCCTTCTATCTTGTGGGCCAGGTCTGACGGTCTTAGGGCAAGACAACCACCACAGAGCGCATGCTCTACTACAGCGGCATAACACGACATCTAGGAAGTAAGTGAACAGACAGTCCATTGTGTCGATCTCGGAATGTTGTACTGACAGACAAGATGTCGACCATGGTGACACTATCACCGACTTTCTGCCACTGGAGCGGCAGCGTGGTATCACGATCCAGTCAGCTGCCATCACCTTCAACTGGCCGCCACGGCAGCATCTGCCAGAAGGGACACATCCCAAGACGATCAACCTGATCGACACGCCCGGCCATCAGGACTTCCGCTTCGAGGTCGACCGCTGTCTGCCGGTACTGGATGGCGCCGTGTGCATCATTGACGGCGTCAAGGGTGTCGAGGCGCATACGGAACGTGTATGGGCATCCGCTCAGGCCTATGGCGTTCCACGTATTGCCTTCATCAACAAGCTGGACCGTGACGGTGCCTCGTTTCGCCGCTCGGTGCTGGACATTGCCTCACGCCTCAGCGCCTACCCGCTCGTCTGCCAGCTGCCGCTGTGGGACCGTGACGAGACCTTTGTGGGCGTCGTGGACGTTGTGCAACGCCGGGCCATGAAGTGGACGGCCAGCGGTGCTTGCACGCTGCTGCCAGACGCTGCTCTGCGTGACAATGCTCAGCTGTGGGCCGAGCTCGAGACGGCACGTACGCGGCTCGTGGAACGTCTGTGCGAGGACGACGACACACTCGTCGAGGCGTTTGCCGATGCCGGCGCTGATCTGCCAGCCGACATGGTCATGGCGAGTATCCGGCGCGTTGTGCAACAGGCCAATGGTGCCGTCGTGCCCGTCTTTGCCGGCTCCAGTCTGCGCAACATTGGCGTCGAGCCGCTGCTGGACGCCATCGTCGACTACCTGCCGAGTCCACAAGAGGCACCCGACGTGGAAGTGCGCATCGGCACAGAGCGTGGGATGTTGAACGAGCTGCTGGGCGAGAAGAAGGGCAAGCAGGCCAAACAGGACAAGCAGGCCAAGCAGGGGACAGTCCACCGCCACCACCCGTCGGTCGGCGCGGTGGCGTCCGTGTTCAAGGTGGTCAACGACCCCAACCTGTTTTCCGGCACCCACGGCATGTTGACGTTTGTGCGTGTCTACCACGGAGCACTGCACAAGAACGCACAGATCTGGAACGCCAACGTAGGCAGTTTCGAGAAACCCTTCCAGATCGTTCAGATCGCTGCCGACAAGATTGGCGAAATCCCGTACCTGGCGCCGGGACAGATCGGCGCCGTCACCGGCCTCAAGACCGCCCGTACCGGCGACACTCTACACATTCTGCCGAGCCATAGCCATTCCATGCCACTGGCTCGTCTGCGCACCATGACCATCCGGCCACCCGAGATGCTTCCGGCCGTGGCCTTTGTGTCTGTCGAGGCCTATGGGCCCAGTGAGACGCGTCGTCTAGAGGAGGCTCTCGAAAAACTTTCGCGCGAAGATCCTAGTCTGCGCTGGAGCAAGGACGAAAAGCTCGAGACTTTCGTCCTGTCCGGCATGGGCACGCTACACCTGGATATTGCCATTGACCGCCTCAAGACGACCTACCGCGTGCAGGCCTCCTTTGGCGACGTGCAGGTCGACTACAAGGAGTGTCTGACGGCGCCTGCAGGACCTCAGCGCTACGAGTTTGACCGTGTCATTGCCAACAAGGCGGGCCGCGCTGCCTGCACAGCAAGCGTGGAACCGTGGGATCCAACCACTTTTAAAGAAGAGGTCGTCCCCGAAAACGAGATGCGCCATATCATCGAGCGCGACGGCAACCGCTACGACATTGTGCTGGTGTGTCGCCCCGACGGCAGCCTACCCTTTGACGCCACCCTCGTCAGCCGCCAGCTGTTCAACGGCGCCTATGCCGCTTTGGCTCGTGGCCCTCGGCGCAGTTCTCCGCTGCATGCTTGCCGCGTCACCATCCGCTTCGACGCCGCCACTGACTACGGCGGACCCGACACCGATGGACACATTGTCAACGCCGCACTAAACGCTGTGCGCGGTCTTCTGCGCGAGGCCCACAGCCGTGGCACTGTCGCCGTCCTCGAGCCCGTCATGCTGGTCAATATTACCTGTCCAGACGACTGTGCCGGCGCCATCCAGCGCGACATTACCGGCTCACGTGGCGGATTCGTGCATGAAGTGCGTGAGGGTGGGAGTGGAGGCGGAAGCAGTGCCACAGAGACGACGTCATCCAACGATATCAACCTGTCCCAGGTCTACGCACCGCCCGACCCCTACGAGACCGTGCAGTCGCTACGGGATCCTAAGCGTGGCGTCACGCGCATGTTGGAGATCGTGGCCCGCGTGCCGCTCAAGGAGATGCTGTCCTACGACAGCCGCCTGCGCAGCATGACAGGCGGCCGCCACTCGCTGACCATGGTACTGGAAAACTTTGAAAAGGTTGTCGGCGCCCGGGAAAAGGGTGTGTAAGTGGTTAAATGCTCACGTGATATGACAGCAGGCGCTGCAGGTTCGTCTGGTGTCTCAGCAGAGCAATAAAAGCACGTTTATGAGTGAACTTTGAGAAGTTGTAAAACGCTGTAACAGGTTATGAATAGAAAAAGCCATGTGCCTTGCCTCGGTCAATTTACGAATAAATAAAATTGAATAAAATTGAAGAGGTATGAGAATTTTACTATGATGTGTCTGCAGCGTGTGTGTGTGAATATTCTTATTGGAGCCTCTATGGGCTATCTAAGGCAATGGCTATAGGTATGACTATGGAGAAACGGAACGGTCAAAGCTCCTGTAGGGCGCTATAGTGGTATGTGTGGGCAGCGGGAGACCGCTATATGCCCCGAAATACAACTAGAAATCAAACGCTTGGCTAACAAATCAAACAGAACAAAATCAAACCGTGGCAGCAGGCTTCCGTAGAGCGGCCTGAGGCCAGGATGTAAGTGTCGTCTGTGTCTGCAGCGTTCTTGATAGGGCGTAAGACAAGACTTAAAGCCCCATTCCATAGCTCCCTAAACCCAAGAACTAGCTAAAATAAAGGATGTGCGGCCTGAGTGGTAGACGGATTGAATGCAATCACGATAAAACCGCTCTGTAGGATCACGAGTTACGTAGACTCGGCCCCGTCTCCCTGTCTAAAACGATGCTTTATCAGACCAGATAACATGCATCCACCAGTGGCCCTAAAAGCGCTCGTAAGCAATAGCCTACTCAAAGCGTTGAACAGCTTGGTTGCCATCAATGCTCTTCTCGTAGCTATGCATCTTCGTAGTTTGCATCGTTTGAAAATCCGAGCAATTGTTGACTCATTCATTCATTCATATTATTCTCATTTCAGCACTATAGAATGCTATCTGAGTCTGTCTCTAATAGTGGTGGTGGTTGGGGGGAGGTAGGCCTCCGAGGGGGTTATGTGCCTGAGGCACGGGTATCAATGCGTGTAATCATATAAAAAGCAGATAGAACAGCAAATGAAACAAAACAAAACAAAATAAATAAAATAAAACAAATAAAATAGCACAGAAGCAGCAGAAGCAGCATGTGAAATGCAGTAGAGGTGGGAGCGTAGAGTCGTGCGATCTAGTCCGGGGGTGGCGGAGCTCCTGGTGCTGGCGCAGGGAGCAGTCGTGTGGGAGGCGGGGAGGGCGCTGCCTGTGGCGGCCCGACTGTGCTCAGGACCCTCTGTAAGAAGGACGGGCGTGGCTGGGAGGGGTGCCGGGGGGGATGTGTCGGTTGTAAAGGGCGTGGGAGTGTAGGTGGCAGGGGAGGAGGCGGCGGAGGGTGGGGAGGGCTGCGGGGTGGGTCGAGGTGGGCGGCATTTGAAAACATCCGAAGGCGGCCAGAAGCCAGGAGCCACCGGACAATTGGTTTGGCCGTGCGGCCGCGGGAGAGGGCCGCGTCGAGGGCGGCGGTGGTGGCAGGCCAATCCGGGGGGCGTTGCGGGAGGGCGGGGCAGTGGAGGAGGGCGTGGTCGACTGTTTCTTCTGGTGCGCCGCATTGGCATTGAGGCTCGACGCGGTGAAATCTGGAGAGGTATCCGTTGAGCCCGATGTGACCGGTGCGGAGCTGTGTGAGGACGGCCGCCTCTCTCTTGGTCAGGGTCTTGGTGGCGCGGGCTGCCTGGCGGGAGGACCACCTGGGGAAGGCGTTGGCAGCCGACGAGCGGCCGGCGTTGGTTTGGTTCCACCGGTCGAGCCACTGGGAGGTGGTTGTCTGCTTGTCCCAGGCGTCTTGATCCGGGAGGGAGGGGGACCAACTGGCGGGGGTGCGTTGGCGGGGGCGTCTGGCACCTGCTCCCACGGCTGTCTGTATGGCGGCAGACCGCGCTCTGTACGTCGGTGAGTCGGTCATGCGCTGCTGCCGCTCGTTCAGGTGAAGGTCTAGGGGGGGGACTCCTGTCTCGGTGTGCAGGAGGGCGGTTGGCGTAGACTTGTAGGCCCCAGAGACGTTGCGGAGGTATCTGTTCTGGACGATCTGGAGGGCTTTCGCCGGGCTCCGGGGTTTCCCGTCGTGGGGGGTGGCAGAGTGGTACGCTTCGGCACCGTACGCGACGGTGCTCCTCAGCACCGTCATGTAGAGCATCCGAGCCCAGTGTGGGGGGACGCCGTGAGTCTTGGCCGACAGGCGGAGGAGGGCGGCTTCCTGGCTCCGAGCAATTGTTGACTTGGAAATATTCAAGAAGAGTAGCAACTAAGGTTGTTTGGTTCGGTGCGTCTCGAACCTCCTGAGAAGCCAGGCAATAATCCTGGGATCTCGAGCAGCTTTAACCATCGATAGTTGATTTCAGTCCATCAACTCATTGCTGCGAACTGCTTTTCTTTGCCAATATGGATTGCCGTGGAGTAAGTCGCCATGTATTTAGACGGCTTTTATTGGCTCTTAGATAGTTGTGTTAATAAACGCCATTATGACAAGAGAAAGGTGAAGCATACAGCTGCCGTTAGCCACACCTGACATGTGTCTATGCTTCTGAGGAATATGGGTCGTAAATGTTATTCGCATTTTTTCTCTTTCTCCATCTCTTGTCGAGATACTGTCGAAGAGTTTCAGTTCCATGACTTCTTGAATTGTACCGTCTGCTTGGCTATGATGAAGCCTCTTGCTTAGGTTGACAACCATGAAAAGAAGAGAGGATGGTGAAACAGACCTCGCACAGGATATTTATACTAGTCAGATTCACTTGTGATTCACTGCTAGTCGTCTCTCTCCTGAGTTCACTGATTCACGCAAGCCATTCACCTTCTCACTTTCTGAGTGAAGATGAAAGCTGACAAGAGCATCACGTGAATATCCTTACTCAGCATTTTGTATATCACGTGACAACACGCATTTCTTGGTCGTTTGGTCGTCGACGACAAAACAACTTGTCCAGCAACACACAGCCATGTCGCACATCACGAACCGTCTGGCGTCGTCGGCACAGCTCGAGCGCTGTCATGCGCGTGTCGCCCGTGTACCGCTGCCAACTGAGTTGCTGGACGCCGTCTTTTTTGCCGTGCAGTGCTTGACACAGGCGGCCGGTCTCCTGCTGGAGCTGCCGCAGTCGGCGACGGCACGAGCCAATGTGGTGCTGGCGCGGTGGTGGCTGGTCGAACCGGGCTGGGGCGTGCTGGAGGATCCAAAGTCGCGCGCCGGCAGCGGAAAAGAAGACGGCAGCGTGGACTATGCGCACGTCTCAGCAGCCGCGCTCTACATGGTGGCCAAGACGGGGGCTTCACCGCGATCGGCTCGCGATGTCGCCAACGTGTATGCGTATCTGGTGACGGCAGAGAATTTTTGGGGCGGCGAACAGCGTGTTATTGAGTCTACCGCGACTGCCGCAACTGCATACCTCTCTGACACCGCCTACGCCGCCTTCCACGCGCGCGTCGTCGCCCTCGAGGCTCGTCTTCTCTGTGCGCTCGGCTTCGACGCCCATGCTGCACTGCCACATCCTCTCGTCGTCACCTACCTGCAGGCCATGGACTTTCTGGGCACGGGCGCACCGACGGGCAACGCGCTCGCTGCCCGCGCACTCGCCTACTGCAACACGGCGCTGCTCAGTCCCCAGCTGCTGTACCTGACGCACCAGCCGCACGAACTCGCCGTGGCTGCCATCTACAGTGCCGCTCGCGACGGCGGCTGCCACATGCCGACTGACCTGCCCTGGTGGGAAGTCTTTGACGTGGATCGTGAGACGCTCGGTTTCCTGGCTGTTGCTCTGCGCAGCGTGGCCACCTGGGCCGACGACTTCCGGCGGCGACTAACTGGAACCGTTCCGGGACTGTTGACGGGCGGCATTCTGACGCGGCAACGTGTGGCGGAGACGGCAGCAACATGGGAAGACTGAAGGGGGGCAACTGCATCGGAAGATTGAGAAAAACGGAGGATTTCGGGGTGACACGATTTACGATTGTACTACTATAATAAAAGAACTGCCGAAATTCAAAACTGCTCACATTGGTATCTAACTTGGCTTCGTTTTTCATCACTTGCTCGATCCCTCGGCTTGCCCGCTCTGCGCCCCCTTCCGCGCCTTGGCATCTGCCTTGAGCTTCTCCCATTTCTCCCGGTATCGCTGCAGTGTTTTCTCCTGATGCGTTCTCTCTTTTTCCGAGACCTCCAGCTGCCGCTTAACCCGTGCTAGCTCCCTCTCGAGCTCGTCCGTCTTCTTCACGAGCGAGTCATCTGTGGCCAAAGAAGAAGCAGCCACTGCAGAAGCTGCAGAAGAGGCGTCCACAGGAGGAGCTGCCGGCCGTAGAGACATGGGCATAATAGACCCACCTCCACCGACAATGCTCGCCATCAGCGACGGCGACCCCGGCCGCATCAGCCGCATGCTCTCCTGCAGAGCCATGTGCGAGTGCTGCGCGTTCGCCTCGAATGCGTGCAGCCGCCGGCTCAGCTTGTCCAGCATGTCCTTGAGGCTCTGGTTTTCAATGTACAGCTCTTCAACAATATGCTGCTCCTCCCGGCTGCCGCTACTACGCGCCCGTCGCTGCCCACCACCACCAGTACTGCTGCCACTACCCGCAGGACTGCCACTCATCCGACGACTAAACGCAGGCAGCAGTGATGCCGCTGACGACAGCCCAATACCGCCGCCCTGCTGCGACTCCTTGGCATCCACAAAGTCGTCTTCATCGCCACGGTCCAGCAGGTCATCATCGTCTTCGTCACCGCCGCCGTTGCCTTCACCTCCTACGTGCACCGACGCCGCCAAGCGCCGCCGCTCCTTTTGGTCAAAGCTCAGAATATTGGCATATGACGCCGTGTGGCCCGTCTTGGGCACCACATAGAACGAGTCGATGGCGCTGTGGCCGTCACGGCCAATCGCCCGCAGCGCCGCCTTGGAGTAGATCTTGGACAGCTCCGGCTCGGCTCCCGATGCCTGCATCATGGCCCGCCGCGCACGTCGTCTCTGCTGCTGCTGCTTCTGGATGGCCGTCAACGTAGCATGGGTAGAGGCGGCGGCGGCATTTTTCTGTGCAGGTTGTCCAGAATCGCTAGCCTGATCCATGTCATCGGTCGTGCTGCTCGTCTCCTCCGTGATCAGCGGCAGTCCGGCAAAGGCGAGCGGTGCCGACAGCCGATTAATGATGCTACCAAACCGGCTGTAGAAGCGTGAGAACCCATCATCTGCCGCCGCCGCCGTCCCTGCCGTCCCCGACGACTCAATATCGTCTTCTCCCTCCTCTTCTTTCTCTGTTGTCTGGACCGAATACTTGGGCGGCACCCAGCTCGGCTTTCCGTCCGGTGTCTGCTGCAGGACATTCTTCATGTGCGAGCGTGAGCCGTCTTTGTGAACTTGGCCTTCCAGGTTGCCCGGTGCCTGCTCGGTCGACATGCTCGGCGCCGCTGGCTGGCCCCGGTGGTGTCTTCCGCGGATCCCGCGTGCCGATGCCAGGTTGTTGGCAATGGATGACGACAGCTCACGCGCGTGCGGGTAGCGCCGCTGCTGCGACGGAGACGACGTGGACGCCAGCACGTTCGCCATGGCAGCTGCCCCAGCCGCCTGCTGGGGTGTTGTCGCAACCGCCGCAGCCGCCGCCGACATGGATGACGCTGCCGGCGAGCCTGCTCCGCTTGGTGTCCGAGGAAGCTCTAGCCCAAGTCCTCCCGCCTGCTGGCCTTCCAGACGTGTCGGGCTGCTCGCGTTGGCAAACTCGCCGCGCGAGACAACTCCCGTCACAGAAGACGTCGTCACGGCTGCCGAGCCTGCGCTTGCGCCTGGTCCTGTTCCCGTTGCTCCCGCGACAGCCCCTGTATTGCCCCCGCTGATAGCTTCCGAGATGGTCGTGGTCACCGTCGCGTCATCTTTGGTATCGACAGCACTGCCGTCTTCCAGTCCGTCCTGTTGCTGCCCGGGGTGCTCGAGAGAAATCTGCAGCAGCTGCGATAGCCGTTCGTGGTGTCGTTCGAGTAGCTGCAGTGTCCGGAGAGCTTCGGTGCTTGCTGTCGTCTGCGCGGCGGTGGCAAACTCGCCTGCTGCGAGGGTATGCTCGGAAACGGCAACGGTCGTATCGCATGCATGCGTGGCGATCGATGCCTCGCGCGCATGATCATGCGCCTGTTCATCCCCCGAAATCAGTCGATGCCCAAAACTTTCGTTTCTCTTCTCTTCTCCTTTTTTTATCTCACCTTGGTGAGTGGAGATGCTTCCATCTTGTGCCGACAGCGGCTGAAGCGCCGTCAAACGATAATTCGTCCCAAAAAAATGGCCAAATGCGAATGCAGCGGCGTGTCGTTTGCTTTCTAGGCTGGAAGGCTCAAGTTTGTATTGGTGACGTTTCTCCTTCCCAGCGATACAGACAGCCCCTCCAGCCACGCGTATGATCATTGTGCTTACGAACAATATTACTAAGTTCTTGGAAGAGCACGTGAAAGACATGTTACTAAGCGTCACGTGTTTGTTGTTTGCTGTTTGTGGGGTATGATACATGAACTCTAGTAACACAGTTCCATAGCATCAAAGCAAGTGCTTTGTGGTCGTAAGCGAGGAATTTCTGTCGAACCCAGTGGTTCGACTCCGTGTTCACTCGCGTTTTTGGATAACGATATTTTTTCTTCTTTTTTTTCCCTTTTTTCCCTTTTTTTTCCTTTATATGGTGATGAATACTCCGTAATATATTGACACTAATTTTTCTACTTCTGCAAGAATGCCATGTAAATACGGAGTACTGTATCTTGATCAATGCATATAAATACATTCATTTAAATTATACTGCGTAAGTACTCTGTGTTTAGAAACGTGAACGAATATGGTCTTGCTATTCAGTCTCAAGGATGCCATCATGATATCCCAGGCTAAAATACAAGCTTCAGCTAAATAAGAGTAAACAAATGCCATGGCGCTTGTTAGATAGAGGATACGATCCTTCCCGTAGTCAGTCGCCCCACTGCCCCGCATTCCCTACCCGCCATCTTGGCCGCAGCATCTGCTTGACCAGAAGCAAGTCTGCAGATCGAATACTCCGTAAGATACAGAGTACGGAGTATGGGGAAGACAAGGGTATTCCATTTACACACGGAACACTAAGGAGGGTAAGATACATAAAAAGAAGCATTTTAAACATCTCGTGTCTAGTCATGTGACTGGTTACATGTTGAGCAACAGTTCGTTTCGGAAATTTGTCTAAAGAACTTCAATGTCCTTCATACTTTATGCGGAATTTGATAGATTCAGCTCTATGTGAGCTTGCAACTGGCTTCCTTTCACTTCTCAAGGTACTGCCGCAAGAACATTGCTCAGCACAGCATCTTCAACAACTGACAGAACTTACAACTACTTTTACTTGGAATTGAGACCATCTGCATTGTTCAAGGCCGTCCGAGATTTAATACGCCAACAATAAGACCCGTTGGTTCTACTGCCGACTGCTCTTTTCTTTCTCGTATAAGGGATCTCGATGGGCCCTGCGTCAGCATTATTTACACTCCCATCAAATGAAGTTCTCCTACCCTTCTCCGACTCCCATTTCTGTTCGTTCTTCTGCCTCCTTCTCTTCTACTTACCCTTTTCTACGATGCGATTCATACTCTATCCTGGGGTTAATCGGAGAACAGAGAGTGACAACTGAATTCTGACAGATTTGGTCATATTAATATGTGCCTGTGTTGACGGGATGCTATTTTGGGATGAATGTGCGATTCCCAATATATTCGCAAACGGGACACGACTTAAGATTGTGCATTGAGGTTGTGCATGGACACCTACTTCTGCAGATCTGCCCTTGACTGACTTCACTCTTCACCAATTCAAACGTCAACACAACCTAAACAATTCAAACACGAAACACCAAACAATATTCCTATAAGTTGACAGGGCTCACAAACACGTGTGCATCGGGACTAAAGAGCGTCGCCATGTGAGAAAAAGCAAGATGTTTCAAAATACAGAGTACATACCCCTGCAACTGGCTCCATTGATACAACCCTGCTATACTTGTTTCGTGCGCGATCGGCACAGCGTTGTAATTCGTGCTTATAGTTCACTATGGCGACAGTGACAGCTTGCCTTTGCTTGCGGGTTTCTGAGACGAAACGGCATCGGGTCCCGGTCCTTCTTTTTTCGTCTTATCGCAAAATAGCTACCCTGTCGGGCCCAATGTCCGACATCGAAAGGAACAATGTGACGATTTGCAGAATTATGCAAAGATGTGCCCCAGATCGCGACGCGTGCCCCGTACTCGGCTGTATATTACGGCCAGCCAACCCATTTCTGGGTCAACGGCCATCATAACCATTCTTCTGTGCGTTTGACCTTCATCATCATGAGTGTCCACACTCCATCGGAGACCAAGGAGGCGGTCTCGACCGAGACAAAGATCGCTGGCCGCGATGAAGACGCCGAGAGCCATCGGCGTCAGATCCTGTCGCAGTTCACGGCAGAGGATGACCACAGAATCATGCGCAAGGTGGACTGGCACTTTCTGCCGCTCATGGCTGCCATGTACATCATCAAGCAGATCGATTACATCAATGCGTCCACCGTCAAGGTGCTGCAGGTCGATGAGCCGACCAATATTCTCATTCAGCTGAACATGAACAGCGACGACTACAACTGGCTGCAGACGCTGTACTTTGTAAGTATCCCGGCCACTATTTACCCTTTCTTTTCTGACCAGTAGCTCGGCATGATCCTGTTCGAGGTGCCCAGCAGCATGGTTCTGCGCAAGGCGACACCGCGCAAGTGGATGACGCGCATCTTTCTGTCATGGGGCATCGTGGTCGCATGCCATGCCGCCGTGCACAACAAGGCAGGCCTCTATGCGTGCCGTTTCCTGCTCGGCGTGCTCGAGGCCGGCTTCTTCCCCAGCATGACAACCCAGATGTGCAGCTGGTACCGCAGTGACGAGTACGGCCGGCCGATCATGGTCATGTTTGCGTCCCAGAGCGTCTCGAGTATCCTGGGATCACTGCTCGTGTACGGCATCAGCTACATGGACGGACTGCGCGGCCTCAGCGCTTGGCAGTGGACCTTTTTGATCGAAGGACTTGTGACTATCGTCTTCTCTGGCATTATTTATTTGCTGCTGCCCGACTGGCCCAAGTCGAAGCGGTCGTCCCGCTGGCTGACGCCCGCCGAGCAGGACTACCTCGAGGTACGGCTGTCCGAGAACGCGCCCAAGACGGCCGAGGCCGCTTTCCGGCCCTCGGAGATCCTCGACACCATCAAGGACCCGCGCATTGTGCTCTTCACCTGCTGCCACTTCTTCTTCAACATTGCCGGCTACGGCCTCAGCTGGCAGCTGCCCACCATCGTCACTTCGCTCGGCTTCACCAAGCTGCCGCAGAACCAGCTGCTCATCATCCCGCCGGCCGCTGCCATGATCATTGGCCAGGTCGGTGTTGCCTGGCTGATGCGGCGTGCCTATTTTGTGCGGCCCATTATCAACGTCTCCATCGAAGTGGCCACCCTTGCCTTTTACATTGTGCTCTGCTTCCGCGTCAACACAGCCACAACCTACGCCTGCTGTCTGCTGGGCCAGGCCCTCTACTACACCTACTTTGTGCCCTTCTGGGCCTGGCGGTCGGCCAGTCTCGCAGGCGGCACCGGCACCGCCTTTGGCCTGTCGGCACAGACAGCTACGGCCCAGATCGGCGCCCTCATCGCCCCCTTTGCCTTCCCAGGAAAGTGGGCTGCCGAAGGCTACAAGAAGTCGTTTTACATCTCGACTGCTTGTGTGGCCACGTCTCTGGTGGCCAACCTCTTCACGTGGTATCTGACAAACGACGTCGAGCGTGAGGTCCTGCTGGTGCGTCGGGAACGCATCCGGTCTGAGAAGAAGGGCAAGGTGTTCGACGGAGAGGACATTCACGTGCTGGACAAAGCGAAGCATTATTAGGGCTTATGTATAGTATATGTATAGTATGGTTTATGAGCATTGTAGACCGCCCCAAAAATCAAACGTGTCTCATCAGCTTCCCTTCTATTTGGTGATCAAATCTCGTGCGAATTCTGCAATCTTGGCACGATGTGTATCGGCTGTGCCGGTATTGAGATTTTTGGTCATGTCGTCTAGTTTCTGCCACACTTGGACAAATTTGTTGTTTATACTGGTTTGGAGGCTCTTGTTGAAGGAATGGATAGCCCGGACCATGGCGTCGCGCTCGTGCAGGTTCTTCACATCAACACTTGTAATGTCTCCTTTTCCGTACATCTCGCCAATTTGAGCGCAGTACAGGATGAGAGCGGCAAGACCTGCCCCCAGAGCTGTGGCCACCGACGAACCATTGCTCTCTTTCATATCGGCGACGCCTTTTTGCAGCGGCTCGTGGCTTTGCATGACTTTCACGCCAGGGAAGAGGAAGTCGAGTTTTTCTGTGGGACCTGCCCAGTTGTCGGCTGTGCCAGTGGCATCCGCGGCACCGACGGTGATGAGTGATTGCGGCGCATAGTCTCGTGGGTAGTAGCAGTCCGAGTTTTGGCCTGAGTCCTTGGACGAACAGAGCATGAGCACCTGGTTGTCGATGGCGCTTTTGAGGGCTCGGTCGAATTCGTCCCGCAGATCACCATTGGGCCGGGATACGGTCCACGACATGGAAATGATATCGACGCCACGGGCTACGGCAGCCTGAATAGCGTAGATGGCGCATTGTGTATCGATCTCTCCGCGGGCGTTGGCCTTGAGCCGGATGGGGTAGATGCGTACCATGGGACACACGCGGCAGATCAGGCTGGCCATAAGTGTTCCGTGACCTTCAGCCGACTCCAGCCATGAGCTCACGCGTCCTGTCTGCGCGTCATACTCGTAGCTCCGCCCCGGAAGGACGTGGCCGATCAGCTTGTCCTGCAGCGTGTACACTCCATCGTCGATCAGCGCCACGATGACCTCTTGTCTTTTGACATCTCGCTCCTGCGAAATCTTGTGCCATACGTTCTGGATACATTCGGCAAATGCATCCGTTGTCTGGAGCCAACGGTGTGACGACGCCTGCTCTCTTGCCATGCCACTCAACATGGACGGGCTGATAGAGAGGTTCTGCTGCAGCATCGGCATATCGGTCGGGCTAACAAGCACTTCAATGGACCGGACGGTCTTGGAAGGAAGAGACTCTTTTGTATCTGGCTTGATAGCCACAGACGTTACAGAACTCGAGAAATCGGGGGTCTCCGTTGTCTTCCGGGTTTCATAGTTCCCTCTCAGCCTCTGTTTGAATTTCTCAATATTACTAAAGAGAGTCGCCGGAGATTCGGAGTTCTCTATGGTCAGCATAATAACGAGAAATCTGTCTAAGCGATTTCTTACCTTAGTATGATCTCTCCGGAGATGGACTGTTGACAGATGAGGCAGTTGGAAGAGACCGTACGGCTCGCTCCAAGCACGTAGCACGGCATTGTTACCGCCCCAGTACAGCACGATATCTACCAGGGAGTCGCCCACTTCAATAATGGTCTCTGGGTCAAGGTCGGTCTTCTTCCAGTCCAAATACTCAACGTTAAACGGTCTTAGAGCTGCTTGTATGGCTTCGTCCGAATGCGGCGTTTCAGGGTCGTCTTGCACAATGACTTTGATGATGCGTTTTACGCCTTTCTTGCGCAGCCAGTGAAAGAAAAAGAGCAGGTCCGAGCGGCCTTGTATATTTATGCCCTTTTTAAAATGTGTCGGCAATCTCTTGACTCGGACAGCCGGCAAGTGGACATAATCTAGTACCTGGTCATACTGAACGGCCTTGAGAGATTCGATAAAGATGTCGGCGTCAATCTCCCCGGGGAGTTTTTGGTAGTCAAGGGACAATTGGATGTCTGGCTCGGTTAGTGATCCATGTGGCGTAGAAAAACACAGAAAGTACCGACCTTTGGGGTTGTTGCCATGTAAAAGCTTTACGACCTGTTCGTAACTGCGTGAAGACCGAAAATACTGCAGTTTGATTTCCATACCAATTGCATCTGCATATTCGTTGCGCTTCTTCTTTTCTTCGTCTGACAGCATGCTTCTCGAACCAGTGCTGCCTTCCTTGGCCACCGTGACAAAGTCGTCCTCAAGTTCTCGGTTTGCCTTATTCCGCTGCGGCATGCCGGAATGGGTTTCGCTCCTGTCACCGCCCTGTCGCCTCGATCTTGCGTATCCGTTTAACCCGAGCAATTCAATACCAAATGCGTCCCGACCCGTTTGTCTTCTGACCAGGCTGAACGGAGCCTGAGTTTCGGTTGCGCTCGTTTCTGCTTCACGGCTACGCACGTGGTATTGATAAACTGAGAGTTTATCCCGTTTCGTCAACAAGTCGAGAACACACTTTTCAGGTCCACCTGGTCCTTCCGGCCCCTCGGTCTCGCCAATTTTGAGTAATGTCTTGACCAGTCCCAACTGGCTCTCACTGCTATGTTTATAGTCCACCGCGTAGTGCAATGGAGTGAAGCCATATGTGTCCTGCGACACGACGGCCTCTTTGGGAGCCCTCTCGACCAGTTTCCGTGTCCTGGAGTATTTGGTAGGATTCTGCATAAGCCAGTGCAGCGGGTTTTCCGTGCGGCCACCCACCGTGCAGCGTACAGCGAGTGCTCGCGATAAGGCTTTGCGTGCTGCCTTTCTAGCTGCGGATGTTGATGGTGTTGTTGTGCAGCCGTCGATAATAAACTTGACCACATTACTCTTTCCACCAATGAGTGCTGCCATCAGTGGCGTCTCGCCAGCTTCGCCTTGGCTATCGTGGTCGACGACATCACGCATCTGCACCAGCTCAGGATACTTGGCTGTGATCTTCATGATGGATGTCTTGATGGTCTCTTTATTTGTCTTGGACGTTTTGGGAAAACTGTAGGCCTGTATGAGTTTGTGGAGAACGTTTTTGCCGTCGAGCTCTGAATTTTTGTAGAGTAGGGGGTACTGGGTCCAGATTCCTTCCTCATGGCTCCAGTCCAGCTTGCCCTCCTCCATCACATCTTCAAGGAACCTAGACAAGTCATATTCCGCTGTATCTTTGCTGTCATGGTCTCCCAAATCTTCCTCCTCTTCACTTGTCTCGTCCTCGGACGTGTCATCGATGGGCTCGTCCCTGTCGGATTGTTCGGAGGGGGGGTGAGTCATTGGATTGAATTGCGTATCTTTTACAATTTTTAGAGATCAGGCCGTTTTTCTAATGTAAAATATGAATAGAGCACTGTGGACTGCTCACTATTTATTATAAACCCCCCTTAAAGCTACATGCGTGTATGTTTTTCCATGACCCCTCCGTAGCAGCCGCCGGCTTAAAAGAGTGCCATACTCGTTTCGAAATCTTGACTGATTCTCTAAAAAGGGATAAGCGTAGTGAGATTTATGTGGGAATTAGCAGTCATACGATATTGGCTGCAGGTGTGGAGGCCAAGGCTGGGACCTCAAAGTATCGATACATACAGAATACTCAACGGCCATTTCTTGTTAATTCAACCGGACTTCAATAATTCGAAATAGTTTAAATAATAAAATGCTGTCTGGTTTAAAATGCTATATTTGTCGAGCGTGTGTCCTATTTCACAGCTCTATCCCATGTGGTAGAAACAGTGACATCCTGCACCGTTGAAACATCAAACTCCCCTAAATTGTCTGTGTCATATTGCTTCAACAGGCTTTTTGGCGGCAATGTTGTCCGAAACAGAATCGGGTCGTCCTTTTCTCGGCCCCCAGAGACCACATCCAGGAAATCCTTGATGCTCGTCCGCAGGTCCGCCTTCGTCGAGAGCGATACAGTGCTGATAAAGTCGTCTTCAACACTACGCTTCAGCAAGATGGCCACCTGCATGGCTGCTGGAACACCTCTCTTGGTACTTTTGTTCTCAAGCAGTGTCCACGACGCCGCGTTGCTGGGCCCTGTTGTCGTTCCCAGACGGTCGATGGACCCAATAACGCGCGCAGCGTCGGTCGTCTCCTGTTCAATCGTTCGCTGCCACTTGACCGTCCCGGACAGATTCGCCGGGCCGATGCCACCACCAGCTGTGCCCTCAGCACCGTGCGTGTATGTCTCCTTTTGCGTCGACGCCACTAGGCTGTAGCTGTTGTCCAGAGAAATGCGGGCGACCTCTGGGTTCCGGCGGTGGCGGCCCTGGGAGTCGATGAAACGAAACTGGATCTGGGCCTCGGCGATTCGTCGTGCCTGACGAATGGGGTCGAAGCGGAATTGCAGCACAATAACAGTTGCATAGGCATCAGGATCTTCTGGTCCCCAGAGCCCGTGAATAACATCCAGGCAGATGCACTTGACGCTGGTGGCACCCCGACGCTGCACGACATTTCGACGCTGAAAGTCGTCAGGCCCGTCGTTCCTGGTGTGGAAATGAGCTTCTGGGTCGCCTTGTACGTAAAGATCGACGTCAAAAGTGGCTGCAACGTTTTGCTCGTACTCTTCCATCTTTCCCCATCTGCTGAAAACTAAGTAAAATAAGACGAACTCGAGAAAATTCTTATTTTTGAATGTAGGGGGAACTTTATTAGATGCGAATATTCGTGTCGCAATCTACTTGTACTTTGAAAATACAGAGTTGCTGATCCATGTATCTGTACATTATGGATACAATACCTTATCATGCAGTAAGACTTGGGTGCACCCCGTGACTCTATAGTATACAAGGCAAAGCTCGATACGACGTTGATAGAACACCAAGCCTATGCGGCTAAAGGAATGAAGAAATTAGATTCACGTCGTCCACTTTCTGACGACCATCTCAGCAATCGCCTGTCTTTCACATGGTTGAAATAATTTCCTCCAGGAGGGACATCAATCTAGAAGAGCCACCACAAAGCTGCATGCCATGGAGTCTGAAAAAACGCCGTCATACGGCTTTCTAGGAGAGGCCGTCGAACGGTGGCCTTGTTATGAGTGGGTTTGCGGCCTACTTTCCCCTGTCTGTTCTCTTTTATCTGATTGAAAGCATCATCGTCGTGCATGGCATCTGCCAGACAGCATGGACAACGGAGGGATGGAAAGAATGCGACGGGCCCAAGAAAAGTACATCGTGGATCCGCGATACTTTTGGATTACAAAAATCAGAAATCTCTCACTTCCATTACGACATCTCTGGAGAGTTTCCACCTGTGCTGCGTCCTGGGGGAATCAAATCTGAGGCACAGAAACTTCTCGACGGAATTGTACAATGGAGGGAAATGGCGGACTCGTACAAAAATAAGCATGAAGAGGTATGGATAAGACTGTTCTCACGCCTTATATTGGCTACTAAGAGTTTTACGTAGGAACTGCGGCCCATCATTTTCATCGCCCACGATATTGGCGGCATCATTGTCAAACAGGTTGGATTCTTCCCTCTTCTTCCTTTTTCTTCCTCCTTCTATTGCACGCCATACTAACTAATATTTCTTTCTTATTAAGAGTCTTATTCTGGCAGCCAGAAACTTTTCAAAGTACGGCAGCATTCCGTACTGCACGAAGAATATTGTATGATCTCCAATAATTCCGCCTGTACAATTGGCATTCTGGCTGACCTTTTTAGCTCTTTTTAGGATGTCCGCACCGTGCATCGACTCGTGTCCTCCAGGATTCTCTCTTCCAACTTTTCGCATATCGCGGATGGCTCCCAGTTGGAGATGCGGCCGATCTGCTTCCCACACTTGCCAATTCCATACAGAAGGTAAACAGCGAGTTTCTCGACACCAAGCTTCTGCTTCGTTCATCAATATACAACATTTTCAGCGAGCGAAGCCCTGGAACAGAAAGCGGTCTTTATCCTTTCCCACCATCTGCTTGTCATATCTATGTGCCTTACGAACTCCACTATAGCGTCCCGGTTTCTCATGTCGACTTAGCCGTTAGTAGCGGAACTTATCAAACGGCCAGGGTCATGAGAAGTTGCTTGGGAAACATCAGGAAAAACCTTGCCAATTCTTTCTACTGTAAGTTTTTGATATCTTTTCCAAAGTTCACATCCATAGTAACCGATAACAGTTCTTTATTCCAACAAAGAACAAGCACCTTCCAACAAGATCTTCCTCGCGGTTGCTCCCCCTTTGGCCCCGGGTGACCCGGACGATTTTGGTTGGCCACTTTCTGATGCCGTGTCTTGGATACAAAATTCTCCGGTATACAAGACGTGGAAAAGCAAGAGGGGCCTTCACATTCTTCATATCAAAGGCGGGCAGAGCATGGACTTGCTGTCGAGGAGAATATGCGAAAATCTCTCTGAGGAGTTCTCTACCATCGGAGAATACGCCAATGCTGTTGTGTATTTCTGCTTCAACCGACGCGATGCCCGTTCCAATAATCTGCAATCCATGATCACGAGCCTTCTTGCCCAGTTTATCAGCAAATACGAACATCTCTCGTCAATTGCTAACCTAAAAGACTGGATGGATACCTACCACGCCTTCTCCGACACCGCTCTCATACATTTGTTCGAAACAGTCCACTATAGCATAGGATACGCCGAGCACGAGCCAACATACATGATAAGCTGCTTGGATGAATGCGATGAGAGCCTGTTTCCATTTCTCGAGCTTTTGCATACCCTCAGCAAGATATCAGAGCGCAGATTTCGATTTATCTTCACAACATCGAGCCAGGCAGAGGATCGTCTTCAGAAAGCCATTTCCTCTTTATCACAGGACGTGTTTGAGGTCAACATGCGAGATTTTCCAGGAAGCAAGGAGACATATGAGCCCGCAATCCAACTTCTTCTGCAAAAAAAGCCAGCATACCGACATGTACAAGAAGAACTGCAAACCCTCATCGACGCATGCAGTGCCATTCCGTATTTCGGCTCCGTGCTGCTTGACTGGCTCACATTCGGCAGTTCAGTCACAGCCCGCGTCGACATTCGAAAGCTTGTCCACGCCTTGTCTCCTGCCTCACCCCAAATATTTTTGAGCGTTGTTTTTGGGTCCTTTGGACACCGTGAAAGCAGGGCACGTCAGATCTATAGGTGGGCAGTGCATACATTTGAGCCCTTGACAATGGAAGAGCTGGCTATTGCCCTGAACTTGGAAGAAAAAGAAAATCTTGAGAATACGGATGAACAAGAAGTCTGCGATGATGTCCAGCATTTCCGGCGAATCTTCAATTTGGACGTCTACGAAGTATCTTTCTCTTCGTTTTGGAAGACCATCGTGGCGGAGGAAATAGAATTGCTGAAAATAGAAGAGGCCGTCCATGCGGAAATTTCCCGTCTTTGCCTTCGGTATCTTTCTCTTCCTACGGTTCTCGACAAGACACATCAGATGGCAGATGCGTGCATGTCCTTGTCAGACATGCCGCTCTCGCGACCTCGGCAGAATTTGATATCGTATGCCGTCCGGTACTGGCCACTGCACTACAAATCCGCTGGACAGAAACGACCTACAGCTGAAGCCACATCTTTTCTGCAAAATATAAGCTGCAGACGCGCTTGGGAAGTGGCCTGGTTTGCTTTATCTAACCCCATTTCACGATCTGAAAGAAGCTATATCTCAGCGCTGCCGCTTGCAGCAAGAATTGGACTGGAAGATGTCGTGGCCGCCTTGCTCGAAACAGAAAAACCAGCAGCCATGTTTACCGCACATCATGCTATGGCACTATCTGAGGCAGCTCAAAACGGCCATGGCACCATCGTCAAGCAGCTTGTCCAAGTAAAAACCCCAGGCTGCGAATATTTTGGCGACATCTTGTGCGCTGCCGCCGCCCATGGAGATGAAAATACGATCAATGACCTGATTACTCTGGCTGACAAAAATCACTTCACCAACTGGCCAGACGATCTCTTTATTCGCTCAGCCTGGCTCGGACTGGATAGTACACTAACTCTTCTGATTTCCAAGGGTGCCATTGTGCCCTTAAATTCAGACAGAGGCCCAAACGTGTTGAAATTGGCAGCAGAATCCCGGAATAGTGAGGTGATTTCAATCTTGCTTCAGCAAGAGCATATCAAGGCCACCATCTACGCCCCGGATGGTCGCAAAAGCTCACCGCTAGTCCGAGCAGCCATCTATGGCGATTGTAAATCTCTACAGCTGCTGCTCGACAACTGTGGAGATAAAGAGGTGGGAAGCAAAGAAAAGACATTATCTATGCATAATGCCATCGTAACTGGAAAGCCGGTGGCGTTGAAACTGCTTCTGGATAATGGAGCAGCTGTGGATGAGGGCATAGATCTCATTTACGCATCCATCCAAGGCCATGCACAGTGTGCTGGTATTGTGCTGGAGACAAAGGTCAATGTCGAAGGAACATTTTCTGGCCGGACATCTCTGTGGTATGCGGCAAACGAAGGATATTACGATATTTGCGAATTGATGTTGCAGAACGGCGCAGATCCGAACAACGATCCTGTCGACAACCTTCGGATCCTTGAGGTGGCCGTTGGTGCCAACCAAGACATGGATTCGCGCATGAAACTCGTCCGGCTTCTCGTTGACAAAGGTGCTCGCATCCATGCCCGAAATGAAAGTGTGAAGGAAGGCACAGATTTTCTGAGCCAGGCTGTGCAGGTTGGAGATCGTGCTCTGGTCGAGTACTTTCTGGGTCACGGCTTGCCCCCAACGTCGTCTGCTCTGTTTCAGGCCTGCTCTGAAGACAACAGAGAACTTGTGAAGCTGTTTCTGAGTCTGGGCGTGAACCCCAATGATATTGTGACCAAGAAATCAACTCCATTGCACGCAGCTTATAAATCAGCCGACATCGTCAGGGAAATGCTGGTTGCCGGAGCTGATATCAACGCTGAAAGTGCCTCCGGTACGATCTTGCATATGGCGTGCAAGGCAGGAGAAGTTGAGATAGTTCAGGCGCTGCTCGCCCACAGCCCCCGGCCCGACTTGGAAAGGCAAATTTCCAACGTGGGGGGGTTCAAGGCCAAGGAAGGTGAGGCAGGTATGACGGCACTCTGTCTGGCTTGCTTGTGTGGTGATGTGCGCATTGCTCGTATGCTCTGCGACGAGGGTGCCAATGTCAATCATCAAGCCGAAGACGGCAGGTTTCCGCTGCAGATTGCCCTCCAAAGCTCCAGCACGTTACTCGTTGAGATGTTGTTGATGTACCACCCCAACCTCCTGTTGAAAGACCACGACGACAACACTGTTCTCCACAGCCTCACAGCCGAAACACCAGTGGCAACAATCAAAACGCTGTGGGGGGCCGGTGCCCCCAGGAATGCTGTCAACAAAGCCGGCACCTCTATGATTATGGCAGCGGCCGAGGAAGAAAACACAGACGCATTTCTTTTCTTCTTATCACAGGGTGCCGACATCAATACCTGCGGGCAGGATGGCAAGCCGCTGCTTCATATTCTTGCCACACAGGGCAACTGGCAGCTTTTCAAAGCGGCTGTGGATGCTGGTGCCGACATTCATCTTGCCGAGCGTCTCAACTATAAGCGAACACTGCTCTATGAGGTTGTATGTGTGAACAAGTTGACAGAGGGCCACCGCTGCATTCTCGAGTACCTTCTTGATGAAGCCAAGTGTAATCCCAACTCCCAGTGTGAAAAGGAGCCCATTCCATATCCAACAATGATGGCTGCCGACAGTGAAAATGAGGAGGCGTGCAAGATTCTTATAGCACATGGAGTGGACCTAAACGTCGAGGACAAAATGGGACGTCGACTTATTCATTTGGCTGCTGTGAAATCCTCTTCCATCTTGCGCATTTTGCTCGCGACAAAAGGCGTTGATCATATGCCGCGGACAATCACAGGCATGACACCTCTCCATTTCGCTGCCTTGAGGATCAACCTTGTGGGACAGGAGGAGTCTCTCAACATTTTGTTGGGAATGGATAATACAATAGAATGTGACAAGATCGAGGTCGATGTAGGTGACATTAACGACACTGATGACGACGGCTGGACACCTCTCATGTGGGCTTGCAAGCAAAACTACTTAAATGTTGACGCGATCCTCATTCTTTTGAACCGAGGTGCTGACCTCTTTGCCACGGGCACTGTTCTCGAAAGCAATGGCAAGACCAGCCAGTGGTCGCCGCTC
This sequence comes from Dryadomyces quercus-mongolicae, assembly GCA_002215975.1. Taxonomy (NCBI): domain Eukaryota; kingdom Fungi; phylum Ascomycota; class Sordariomycetes; order Ophiostomatales; family Ophiostomataceae; genus Dryadomyces; species Dryadomyces quercus-mongolicae. Next base: position 2,147,367 of record NIPS01000043.1, read on the forward strand.
AAAATTGCGCGCTATTTCGGCAGCAGACAGGAAGTATGCGATGTTTTGACACCCAAGCAAAAAATGCGTATTTTGAAGGATGGCACGAAAAAGGTCTGGAACGACAGAGACCACGAGACACGCGGGGCTGTCTTTTTATCAAATTGGACATGCGATTACTGCCGCGGTGTAAGTTTTTAAAGCAGGACTATATATATCCAATCTCATACCAAAACAGGCTATTATCGGAATAAACTACATATGTGTCGAATGCGAGTTCAACCTCTGCTATAAGTGTTACCGGTCTCGGCAGAAGCTGCATCCCGGACATGATTTTCGGCCAGATGGAAACGAATTTGAAAACGATGAACCAGAGGACGTTGACGAGAAGAAAACGAGCGATGTAGATGATGACGACAATGCCAACAAGGAGAAGGAGAAGGAGAAAGATGAAAGCGACAGTGAGAGTAGTAGTGAGGAGAGCAGTGAAGATGAGGATGAAGACGAGGACAATAGTGATGACTAAAAGATAGAGTTCCTCCAGCTAGTTATACGATGCTAAGCCAACATCCCAAATTTTTTCTGTCATAGTTGGCCTGGGAAGAGGTCGAAGTCCGCGTAGACCAAGAGAAGAAATCAAACAACTTTCGTTCTGTGCCTGTGGGCACTTCGAATTACCTGCAAGATTTACAAAGGCAATATTTTTTGCATAGTAATATGAAGTATTCCATAGTTGCTTCATATAATTTGCGGGGTTCTGTCGTAGTGCCTTGAAGGTATGATGGAAGCGTTACCATACTCCGTACTCATCTCCTTTCAGGGGGTTATGACTGACGGGGGTGCTGGCCATCCCCTGGTTGTGCAATATTAAGTGGTGCCGCGAGCCATGAAATCTCGCCAAGATAATAATCCCAATTCAGAACATCTTTCAGCAATCTATTTTCTCCCTTCTCGCCTCAACCTGACGCCAAGTGAATCCGGCTTTGGCTCTCTCCCATCTCCAGAGTCCATTTGCCACACCACTGTTCCCGCACCTCGAGATGCATATCAATATCTTCCTTTGGAGGGGGTATGGCGGAAAGCCCTACGTAGTTCAATGCCGCGCCCCTCTCCCACCTTCCACAGGCTGGTGTCAGCTCCACCTGCATGGCCAACAGGGCCACGACGAGCAGGATTTCGGTGGCAGCAAATTGCCGGGCCGGACAGATATGCGGTGCCGCACCCCATGGCAGGAACTTGTTCGATATCGTGCCACTACTATTGGCCCCTGCTTTGGGCATGAAGCGATAGGGATCAAAGTCTGAGACCGTGGGTCCCCAAAGGCTAGCATCACTGTGGATGACATTGCTGGGCGCTTGGAGGAAATTGCCAGCTTTGAGCACATACTTGTCGTCCAGCACGATGTCAGCCAAGACGTGGCGGTGGCTGGCGTTGACAGATCGCAAGCGCTGAGTCTCCTGAAAAACAGAGAGCAGGAGCGGACACTGCGTCTTGAGCATGACGACGTCAAAGACAAAGCCGTCTTCACGGGACCCAGAAATTGCGTTGCGCTCGAGCTCCTGACGAACTTGGGCGAGGATATCGGGCCGGGAATACAGCTCCCATATCGTCCAGTACAGGGTAGGGCCGGTGTTGCTGAAGGCGGGAATGGAAAAGGTAGCGGCATGTTTGATCCGGTCGAGCTCTGGTACGCCTGCTTCGTCCAAGAGGCGCTGGTGCTCCTTTACAAACAACGAAGATTCCGTGGGATGGCGTTCAAAGTGCTTGATGTAGGATGCAAATAATCTGTCTCGCGAGGCATAGCCTTTGCGGGTAACATCCAGCCAGCCCATATAATGGATGGTCAGATACTCCATCCAAGACCTGTCGCCATCACCATCAGCATGTGCTTGCCAGTTGCGTATGCCAGAGTCCAAACATACAAGTAGGAATCCTCCGTCCCAGGGAACTGGAACGGGTGCGACTCTCCATAGACGCCACAGCTCGTTGCCTGCAACACGATGTGATGTGACCATTCCAGCAGATGGAATTTGCGTTTTGCACTGGGTTCGGCGTCAGCCAGGCTCTGGATTTCCACCAGGGCCTGCTTGCCCATCCGCAAGTTCATTTCGTCGAGTGCTGGCCCGGGCATCAGACTGATCTTTACCGCTTCATTAACATTATCAAGCAAAGGGGCGTCGAGAATTTCAGACGCCTCTTTCGAGGGGTCGCCAAATCGGCGTGCCGCCACGGGAAAGAAGGGCGAAAAGGAGAGTATCTTGGAGTGTTTCTGGATAAACGGCAGGAGGCGGCCCGAGGCGGCGATGTAGAGTTTTGTGTTGAAACATCGCAGCGAGTACATCTCAGTGTCTATGGTATGGCTGATTTGGGAGTTCTGGGGTTAGACGATTTACATGAACCTGCCCCAGTACTCCGTACTCTATAAGCATACCTTGTTTTTATCAAGTATGATGGACCGGCCTGCATGAGTCCCATAATATGGCCAATGAGAGGCACTTTGGACCGGAGGTACGGTGGTTCCCCAGGTTCGTTATGTGAATCAAAGTAAAATTCGACCGTGTAGGCCAGCAAAATGAGCCCGACGGCCCCATAGAACAGTTCTCGGAGCATTTTGGTTAAAATGGTGGACAAGAAATAGTACTTCACAACTTTGTAGAATGTGGGATGTGGGATACAAAATGTATATATAGCACTCTGAAAGACTACTTGTACTATGGAGTGGCTGGCCTGATAAACACACAGAAGAATCATATGAACACCACTTTGCGTTTAGAAGCCGAAACATTCCGTGAAAAAAGTACGCCTCTCCGAATAAACGTACGATAGAAAGATCATTTTGGATCCAACCACGGTTAGTCTGGTCTCCCGTGGTCGGCACATCAAGCCTCTTTCTGCTCTCTGGCCAGCTTCCTGCTGCTGGTGGTTGAGACATCACGGCCTGTAAGTGAAACCAATATTCCTAACTACTCCACACTCTTAGTAATCACCGCTTTCTTAGCTTCCATACGAGTAGATACGGAATATAGTACGGAGTACTCCGTACACAGGAGTGCTAGGCCAACCCAATTAAAATATTAGAATACTTCCTATCTGTCACTCTTCCAGGCAGGTTGAGCATTCCGTATACTCTGTATTTCGGTGCTGTCTGGTTCAATATTGGTTCTACTGCATTAGTAAAGATGTTGACTACTCGTATTGGACTAGTAACTCAAGTCTGGAGTTTTGAATGGTCAGCCTAAAAATAGGCGTCCAGAAATCTGAGACATCTTCTAGTCTCCACATTATCTGCCCATCTACATACTGGTAGTAGCCGCCCAACAGTTAGTTATACCCGCTGGCTCGGCCCTGCCCAGTAGGCCTGCCTCGTAGGATTGAGCGATACCCTGTGATTCTATTGGCACAATGTCACCAGCCCCTCATCTACAGGTACACTCTCGGCGTCTCTCGTCTTCCATCATGATCACCTTTGATCTTCTCATCAACCGTGCTTTCGTCATGAGTATTTTGCGGTAATCTTTTCACCATGAGTGTTTCGTCGTTGCGGGAGAGCAGGTAGGCAATGCAATTCGCCATGTTAGCCTTCGTCGTTAACTCTATCACGTAGTGAAAGCCTCTGGGAGGCGGCTGTGGCTCGTCTCGACGCTGACCTGCGGTCCCAAATCGACTTTGGCCGCGACGACAAGATCGAGGTACTCTCAGATGTCCTTCTGGCAGCAAACGATGCCCAAAAACAATGTGACGCCAAAGCATGGAAGCTACGGCGGAAGGACGGCGCAACCGTTAGTGTCCGGGATGTCTTTGCCAAGATCTCCACGTGGGTTGGCCGCTTTAAAGACATTGGAGACATTGTAGTGCAGGTTGATCCCATTCATGCGGCTCTTCCATGGGCTGGAGTCCGTTTTCTCCTAAAGGTTTGTCGTGTCTCCCTTCTATTCCACTTTTCGGCTCTAAATACGTTGCAGATTGCTACCAGCGACTTTGAGAAATACAACTTCCTCCTTGAAACGATCCCTAGCATTACCGAAGTGGTCTGTAATTGTGCATGTATGGAGGGACTGCTTGTTCAGTTCTCGCACAGCGGTTCATCGCCACCGCCTCCTGCACAAGAGCTTCGACGCGCCTTGATCAATCTTTACGTCTGTGTTCTGACTTTTCTCGCCAAGTCTCACAAATATTTTCATCAATCCGTTGCCAGTATGCAGGTTTCCCTCTTTTCTTCCATTGGATATCACTGACTCGGTAGAACGCGTTGGGGTTGCTATATTGAAATCATCGGACGTGAAAAGATTCTTTCACCAAAATTCAAAATGCTCAACTCGATGTGGACCGTTGTTTCCACGTGGCTAGCATACAAGGTTTATTGCATATCCTACCATGTTGACGAGTCTGGTGACCCGGTAGTACTAACAAGAACAGATGAGCTCAACCGGTACTGCGAGCTCACCGACATGCTTTCGACTTTCAAGGCCCCTATGGCTCGATGGAGCGACGGCCTGGCTAAGATCACCAACAAACTAGATCGTATGTATTTATGCCGTGCTTGGTAATTTGGCTAACACTTTGTAGGTTCTGAGCGAAGACGCATACTGAGCTGGCTGTCTGGGGATCCATACCCCAAGCATCACACTCTGGTCAGGAATGATATCATAGAGGGAACTGGCCAGTGGCTTCTTTCGAGCTCTGAATACACCCAGTGGAAGGAAGAAAGCGCCTCTTCCATTCTCTGGCTGCACGGTATCCCAGGGTCTGGCAAGAGCAAGCTTGTGTACATGTCCTGTCATTTTGCCTCTTATGATTGATTTCTAACAAATGCAACAGTTCTGTTGTCATTGAGGATGCCCTTGCAGCTTTCCAGCAACAGCGACAGCCCCCTCCTGCCTACTTCTACTGCTCCCGAAACCCTGCCGAGCCAAATCGATGCGATCCCAAATCCATACTCGCAAGCATTGCCCGTCAAATGTCTTGTCTCAAGCCTGGCGAACCAATATTACATGAAACAGAAGAATTATACGAAACTTGTCAAGATGAATTTTTTGATGGATCACTTCAGCTGCGAGATATTGTCCAACTCATTCTAAAGTTGGCACCACACTATCCCACCATCACAATCGTTCTTGATGCATTGGATGAATGCAATCCTGAGACTCGTGGGCAGCTTCTCAGCTCTTTGGAGAAAATCCTCAAAGAGGCGTCTTGCCTCGTCAAGATATTTGTATCCAGTCGTGACGACCAGGATATCATCTACAGGCTTCGAAACTACCCCGGAATGGAGCTTTCATCGGACAAGAACGCAGGCGATATTTCCCGGTTCGTTGAATCGGAGACAACCCGCCTCGTGGAAGAAGGATCCATACTGCGGTACAGTATTCTCCAAGATCAGCTTAGGGGGGGAGATCATCAAAGTTGTTGCATCCCGTGCAGATGGAATGTAAGTCATCTGGCTGTCTACGATGCCAGTTTTACTCTGTACTGATCCAATGATGGCAGGTTTCGCTGGGCGAGTCTCCAGCTGCAAGCCTTGTGTGATCTCAAGTCGGACGAAGCTATCAAAGAAAGACTTGGCTGTCTACCACCCAAGCTGGAAGACTTGTACAACTAAATTCTTTTGAAAATCGAGCACTATCCAGCCACAGCCGACAGAGAATATGCCAGACATGTATTTGCATGGCTTCTCTGCGCCCAGCGGAGACTTTCTTCTCGAGAGCTACTTTTTGCTGTTTCCATGGCCATGCCGCAATCTCGGCCGACGACCACAAATGAAATCCTCGACTTTTGCTGCAACCTTGTCGTGCTCGATTCAGAACTCGATACCTTTCGATTCGCTCATCTTTCGGTTCGTGAATTTCTAGAGAAACAGGCGGTCTACAGAGACACTCAATGCAACGCCATAGCAGGACAGGCCTGTCTAGTGACCATATTGAATGATACCACGGATAGTCCATCGAGATCTTTTCTTTCGAGACTGAACTATCACTTGGACCAAGGGCCTTTGCAACTTTGGGGGTATTCAAATAAATACTGGCCATTACACTGCCAGGCGGCTGCTGATGAGAGACGGCACGGAGTATTGGAAAAGCTTCTTGCCTTTTTCATGCAACCCGAATCAGCAGATGGATCAGCAATACGTCGATGGAATACCACGTTTAAGCATGTTTCACGTTTTGATGATTACCCTTTATCTGACAGGCTGGTAAATTGTTTATCTGCACAAGAACCAGGAATATTTGTGGCGTGTGTCTTCAACATGCATGAGCTTGTTGAAAGATATGCGGAAGTGATCGACATAAAAGCACCTGCAAATTACAACAACGAAACCTGCCAAGCTTTAGCAGCAAAGTCAGGAAGCTATGAAGCACTCCAAGTCCTGCTGGATTCAAAGACATATGCGGTTGGAATGGATGTTATTAAAAGCGCGGCTACTTCTCGACATGGAAGAAATTGTCTGGCCCTCCTTCTTGACCGGCGTGGAGATGAGGTCGTGATTACAGAAGAGGTGGTCAAGGCAGCGGCCAAGTATAATGCAAACAGCCTGGCTCTTCTTCTTGACCGGCGTGGAGACGAGATTGTGATTACGGAGGAAATCATTGTGGCCGAATCAAAGAACCCTGACAGAAGAAATCGGAGGAATGGCGGAAAAGGTGTTGTTGAATGCCTATCTTCCTTTCTTTAACTCTTAGTGGCTCTAAACAATTAAGAAAAGATCAATTTCTTCACGAATATTACCACATCCCCTGTAAATAGCTGACCAGGAATAACAGACCTCCCATCTTATCTTTCATTCGCCCTATTGTGGTTTAGTTCTGCCGTTATCAACCTCAACCCACTTCAACTTTAGATATCATCACTTCTGTGTCCTTGTCCATACCATGGATGTTGCCTACGCAGAGTCAGGTGTCAGCGTTCTTCGACAGCTTAACGGTTGTCTTACATGTCGTGACCGGTACGTATCTTTTTGGTTGCCAATAGACCTGCAATACCAACAGCCCCACAGGAAGAAACGCTGCGACCAAAATTACCCTGTTTGCGATGCTTGCCGCCGTTTGAATTTCGTCTGCCGCCGAGAAGATCCTCGCCATCCCCGTCGACCAGGTCGGCCTAAGTCTGCACGAGCCAGCTGTCACTCTGCGTCATTGTCGATCCAGTCTGCTTCTCCATGCGTCTGCTTATCTACCAGGGCACCTGATATCTCGGCCTTTTGGCTGCAGAACGGCCACTGTAGGGACACGACCAGCAGTGCCAATGACCATGTGGCCCAGCGGCGGCTGGTCCTCCGCTACTACACACAAGGCCTGGCAGCTCTCATCACGACGAACCAGGAAAACAACTGCTTCTTGTCGGTGTTCATGCCACTGGCCATGGACTCGCCGCTCTTTCTCGATACCATATTGGCCTGGTCAGCAACACACTTGGCCCTGGGCAATACGTCTTACGAGCCATTGGCACTGCGGTGTCGTGGCGCTGCGCTGCGATCACTGGCTGCCTCGCTGGCGTCTGCGACATCCGTGCAACGTCAACCAGAGGCCGCGTTGGCCTGCTGTCTTGTGCAGTGCGCGCTCGAGAGCATCTCAGGCGACACGCGGCAGTGGCACACGCACGTGGAGGGTGCACACCAAGTGATCCGATCCGTGTGTGGAGGGAGAGTAGACGGCCATGCGGACGACACGTTGGACCTACAGCCCTTCCGATCGTTTGAGGGACGCTGGCTGCTCCGAAGCTTTGCCTACCACGACATTATGGCGACTGTGTCGGAGAACCGGAAGCCGCTGATTGTTGCTGGGCATTATTGGCTTTTTGACGAGGAAGAGCCGCCCGACAGTCTGTTTGGCCTTGCGTCCAAGATTCTGTTTCTCATCTCTGAGACAAGCATATTGAACGTGGACCTGCTGGCAGCAGTGCCGACCAGTCGGGCGATCTTTGTGAAGCAGGCTCAAGACCTCGAGGCAGATCTCATGGCTTGGCAGGGCCATGCGGGCCAACCGGCAGATCTGCTCAAGCTGGCTGAGATGTATCAGAATGCTGCCTTGATCCATCTGTATCGGACGATGCGCCATCATCAACTCGTCGAGAGCAGTTCTCTCCAGGCGAAGATCGACGCAGCGGTGAACGAAATCGTGGACAGACTACAGTGCATTCCCGAGAAGTGCCTTGTCGAGGGCTCTCTTCTCTTTCCCGTGTTCATGGCTGGGGGTGAAACGAGCAATCCCGCCTTCATTGAGACGATTCGGGCACGCATGCAGGACATTATTGACTACCGACACTTTCACAACTTTGTTGCCGCCCTGGATGTTCTCGAAGAGCTCTGGCATTTTCGACTGATGGGACGAGAGATCGACTGGAGACAGGTCCTCGACAGAAAGCAGTGGATGCTGTCTATTACGTGAAGCACAGGCGAATGTCTATTCACTCCATTTCACGAATTAAACAGCTAAATCAAAAACGCCTTATCCAGCAGTCTTCCCACCCTTGTGCCCGACTCCTTCGACACATAGGCCGCCGTGTACTCTTCAATGGCCTGGACGCCCGTCGTCAGGTCGACTTCGTGTGGTGCGAGCTATTTTGTCTTTTTGAAAACCTTCCATCCCACAAAAATGGCAGGGAACAGAAAGAGCATCATATACTGGAAGAGGAAGTCGGGGACATTAAAGTTGCCATCGAGAAAGACGGACCAGCCGCCGACAATGGCCAGCAACAGACAGGCGCAAAAGGAAAACCAGGAGGCGTACAGCTGCAGCGGTGCACGATAGGGCAGGACGTTGGCATCGGCAGCATAGAGGCCTTGGACGGCACAGGCTTGGCGGAAGCGGGTGTAGGTGAAGGTGATGACGCAAAAGTTGAGCAGCTGCGAAGCTGTCACGAGGGAGACGAACCAAGTGAGGACGACGTTGGCCTGGTGGTTGACCTGCAGCCAGGCGAGCTGTCCGATGGCAAAGACGACGGTGACGCACCAGTAAGGGACGCCGAAGCGGCTGCAGCGGGTCAGAAAGCGCGGTGCCTTGCCCTCGAGGGCGAGTCCGTACAGGCTGCGGGTGGCACAGTAGAGAGTGCTGTTGCCGGCACTGAAGGCGGACGTGAGGATGAGGGCGTTGACAATATGCGGCAACACGGGGATGTCGAGGATCTGCATCGAGCGGACGTACGGCGACGCGGCAGCACCGCCCTGGCTGGCCGCGTACGATGCCTGGAGGGTGGCGTCGTTGTAGGGTACGAGGATGCCGACGGCCAGCGACCCGAGCATGAAGAAGCTCGTCAAACGCCAGAAGATGGACCGGTAGGCCTGTGGCAGTACCTTGCGCGGGTCGATGGCCTCGCCGGCGCACATGGAGACGTACTCAGGGCCGGCAACGGCAAAGGCGGCCTGGACAAGACAGTACAAGAAGCCGAGGAAGCGGCCTTTGTCACCGGTTCCATCGAGAGTGGTAAAGGATCCGGGATTCTTCCAGTAGCGGAAGCCAAAGGCGTCATGCTGGGGGTTTCCACCGACCATGACGATAAAGGTGTAGAATATGAGGCCGACGATGAGGATGACTTTGCCAATGGACAGCCAGAACTCAGCCTCGCCGTAAAAGGAGACGTTGAAGTAGTTGAGCAGGCCATAGAGGACGAGGAATATGAGGCAGATGGCCCAGACAGGGATGGCATCGGTCCAGTAGCGGATAACGAGGTTGCAGACGGTGATTTCATAGGGGACTGCAAGCCTGTCAGCCGTTTCTGTCCGATTAGATAGTCAAGGCCAAACTTACCCAACGAAGCCTGGAAGAAGAAGAAATTATAGCCAGCAGCGACACCAAAAGCATCGTCGACGAAGCGACCGGCAAAGTGGATGAAAGGCGAAGAGATGGGAAGATATGTGGCCATCTCGGACATGCAGAAGGAAACGCAGAGGACGACGGGACACCTGGACGGGAGGTCAATGGAAAGAAGTTTATGCGTCTGTATCATATCTACATACCACAAACTATAGGCAATGAAAAGACTGCCAGGACCTCCGGCGATGAGACCTCTGCCTATGTTGACGAACAGACTGGTTGGCATCAGTGTCTGAATTATTTGGTCATGTTGGGCTGCCTACGCTGTGCCAATTGTGCCGGCAATGCCAATTAGTTGAATGTGTCGCGGCTTGAGCTTCCGCTGGGTCTTGTCGTCGGTCCATGGCGAGCTTTCTTCCGTGGTGATATCGACAGCTTCCTTAGACGGAAGCGGTGCCGCCTTCTTTTCAGAGCTGGACCGGTGGATGAGAGTCATTGTTTATGAACAGTTGTCGTTTAGAATTCATACAAGGCGAGTGAAATCGGTTCTTGTCTACGGAGTATATATTTACATATTCTTATCAGTCTAGAGAGTTCACTGAACAGGGAACAACAACGCCGCCGAACAACACTCACCGTAGATAGACCCAGACTACGGCGTGCACAGACGCTGGGCGGCTACGGCGTGGGTTTTCACCTCCGGCTGCAGGTACCCTGCCGATAGATCTCCACTAGGCATTCATCCATTTGCTGAAATGGACTTTCTCTTATCAGCCTCTTTCCAGAACGAGGCAAAAACCGACGATCTCAGTCACTGTTGCACATTCGGTGCTCTGTAAGTCAAATAGAAAGATGGACAGTACTGCCGACAAGACTCTAGACTTGCTGCTTCCATCCATTGGACTCTGCAGTCATGTCTGTCGACGCCTTCTTCCACAGCTCGCACATCTTCCATCGCTCCTTTGAGCGCAAGCTGCTGCGTGTCGTTTCAGCCTCTGGCCTGACCCTGACCCTCGACGATGGCCGCACCATCCTTGACGCTACCGGTGGTCCGGCCGTCGCCTGTCTCAGTCACAACGTTCCTGAGGTCACGGCGGCTGTCACCGACCAGCTGCAGCGTGTCGGCTACCTCTTCTCGGGCGGTGGCTACAGCGAAGACACCTCGGAACAGCTGGCCCAGCTCGTCCTGACCGACCACCCCGGCGGCCTGACCAAGGCCATCTTCCTCGGGTCGGGCAGCGAGGCCACCGACGCCGTCCTCAAGCTCGTCGCGCAATATTGGCACGCGCGTGGACAGCCGCAACGCGTCAACTTTATCGCCCGCCAGCAGAGCTATCACGGCAACATGCTCGGTGCCCTCTGCATATCGGGCCACGTCGGCCGTCGTCAGCTGTACGGCGCCTGGCTGTCGCCCAATGCGACGTTCGTGTCGGCCTGCTATGGCTATCGTGGCCGCCACGATGGCGAGTCGGACGCCGCCTACGTGCAGCGACTGGCCGACGAGCTCGAGGCCACCATCCAGCGCCTGGGTGCCGACAGTGTGGCCGCCTTTGTCGCCGAGACCGTTGCCGGCTCGACGCTCGCCTGCGTCCCGGCCGTCCCGGGCTACTTTGCCGCTGTCCGTGCCATCTGCGACAAGTACGACATCCTGCTGGTCCTCGACGAAGTGATGTGTGGCATGGGCCGCACAGGCACGCTCCATGCCTGGCAGCAGGAGAACATCCGCGGGCCGGATCTGCAGATGGTGGGCAAGTCTCTCGGGGGCGGCTTCATTCCACTGTCGGGTGTCCTGGTGCACCAAAAGATCTTTGACACCATTGCTGCCACGTCGGGCGGCCTGGCCGGAGGACATACCTTCCAGGTGAGTTTTTGAGTCCGAGCAAGACAGCAGTCAACATCCCAACACTTCTCCAGACCCATCCAGTCGCCTGTGCGGCTGCTCTCGCCGTCCAGCAAATCGTCCATCGCGACAGTCTCGTCACCAACGTGGCCAAGATGGGCCCGGTGCTGGCGGCCCTGCTGCACCAGGAACTCGGCAGTCACCCGCTCGTGGGTGACATCCGCGGCCGCGGCCTCTTCTGGGCCGTCGAGTTCATGCGCAATCCGGCCATGCGTACCCCTTTTCCCATGGACGACGACTTTTCCGGCCGTGTCGTCGAGGAGGCTTTGGCCCGTCACGGCGTGCAGGTCCTCCGCAACATGGGCTTTCCCGGCACGTGGAAGGTCGACTCGGTCGTCATCTGTCCGCCGTATGTGGTGACAGAGCCTGTGCTGGGCGAGATTGTGCGTAGGCTGCGGGCGGCTGTGGACGTCGTCGCGGCGCCGTACCTCGTGGATAATGATGACTAAGCATTCACATGCACGGGTCCTTGGACGGCACCGAACGCATCATCGGGGACCCCGGCAATCCACGCATTGCTTCTCCACCGGCATAAAATAGACAAAATAGACAAAATAGACTCGTTCGAAATCCGCTATTACGTCGTATTCCCGTATAGTGCGTTCTATAAAGTACCGGAGGGCGAGTTGCAATATTCATGCCACTAGGAGACCGAGGAATACGCGTATCGAGATGGGATGTCCGATGCATCACGTGATTGGGAGAAGGAGGTCACGGACAGACGACACACCGCGGTACGTTGAATTTCACCGAGATCCCTGCGCAAATCGGGTACAGGGAAGTACCCCAATTTCCTTGCCCCCCTACAGTTCTAGTCCACAGTGCCGCCCATCGACATTTCCCAGACGTTATTAAGGGGCCAAAGTTGCCCACACTGTGTCAGAGGGCCGCCCACCAAACAAAGGGGAAGGTGCGACCAGAAAAGCTCCTCATAATACATAGTAGAGGGGGTCAGCTGCTTCCCGTTTCGCGGGTATTGTGTATGATAGGCATCGTGGAATCTGTTTCAAAGTCTGGCTTCACGATTCTTCCTTTTTCTTCCTTTATTCTTCTATTCGGTTCTCTCCTTAACCCTTCTTTTTTCTGCATTTTCTCGAACTGCGCCAATCGCCGCCCTTCCTATCCTCGTATTTCTCCATCGCGCGACTCGCGTTTTCTGACCATTCGTACGCTACATTGCATATCCTCCTCTGGCTGGAACAAGGGAAAGAAAAAGAAAAAGTGCAAAAAGTGCATGCCCGAAGCCAAACCCGGCCGCCCAGTTATCCAGTTAGGCCCAGTTCGGTCGCCTGCCCCGACGTCATCCTCCTGCAGCTAAGCTAAGGAGGGTATTATCTCGCGACACGACATCGCGAGTCAGCCTCACTTCGCCTCCCGTCCCCTGTCGAGAGAGAAAAAGAAAGCACAGCAATGATCGAAACGACAATCAGCTCGAACAACCCGGCGAACAATAACGCGTCCAACAGCAGCCGCGGCAAGCTTCAGGAGAAGCTGCTCCCCAAAGCCATTGCTACGAAGCGGCGTCGCAAACAGGACACGACATCGGTTTACGACGGCACCCAAGACGACAGCAACGAAGACATCCTGATGCCTCCACCATCACGCGGTCGGAACGCTGCCAGCAGCGATGATGCTGGATCCGAGGAGGACGAGTAAGCAGAATCCCCTACCCGCTTTTCCGTTTTTGGTGTCTCGGCTATGGAGTACGGAGTATCTTACGGAGTATGAGTACGAGTACTCCGTACGCAGTCGTGCATTGGCATTGCAGCTTTGGGTGCTCTGATCTTTGGTACTCCAGTGCTCCGTACTCTGATGGACTCTCCCTACGTGGACACATAAGCACAGGGCAGCAAGCAGCAGCAAGCAGCGGCAGCAGCAACGACAGCAAGGACAAACAGCAAGCAGCAGCAAGCATTAGCAAGTTGGAATTGGAAATGGAGAGACGATGTACCGGGGAGCCAATCATCCGCCACGCGCCTTGCCATGTTCCCCTCCTTTTGTCTTGGGGCTTATGCGTGGCTGGCTTACTGAATGTCTCCGCTTTTTTTGGCTGCCGTTGCACTGCTGCGGCTGTTACTTGAGCCCTCCCTTGCCATAGATCGCACATCTGTGTCCTACTTCTCTTCAACTTCTGTACCAGTGTTTTATTTTTTATTTTTTCCTTCTTACGCATCTAACACATTACATCATAGTCCGCTGGCCGGCTCTCTTTCAAACCGATCACTCCAGACGAGATCCTACACCTCTTACGTACCACCGCCACAAGATCAATCGGCTTTCCGGGAAGGCCGAACTCCAGTTCAGACCGAATTCGACCGCGTTGCTCGAACCTCCACCCTGCCAGTCAACACGCCTGTCTCCGACACTGCCGACTCCATCCCTGTCCCTGGCTTCTCCCTCACCAAAACAGGCCTTGCCCCCCCTGCCTCGAGACCCGGTCGTTCCCCATCTCCTGCCGGGCGCTTTCGAGACGTCTTCAAGTCCAAGAAGAACCCCAGCCCAGCCGTTGTCAACCCTGAGCCCCAGCCCCAACTTCTCGACGCCGGCAACGCCAGCAAGAGCAGCAAGAGTTTAGACTCGCCTACCCCGAGCGTTGCAAGTGCAACCATCCCATTCCCAACCACGGAAGCACCTGTTTCGCCGTCTCCAGCCTCCGCGGAGGACCCATCTCATGCTTCCAAAGTAAAAGCAACAGAGAAATTCCGCCGGTTGTCCAAGGGCCACGGACACAAGGTTGACGCACGGCCACATACACCGCCTTCCAACCCTTCCAACGACACAGCCGCACCCAAAATCGTCAACACTCCCCCCACCCCAACGGAGGCCAACCGTGCCAACGTGTTGCTAACTTCCCGTCTCACCTCGTCCCCGGAGAAGACTACTGTCCCGATTCCGTCGACGACTGTCACTGATGCATCCTCACCTCCTTCTGCAAATCCCAGCATGATATCACAGAGAAGAGCGCGCACAACATCCATTGGACCAAGCAAGTTATCCAACTTTACTCTGGCCCCCCCTCTTCCTCCAACCCCCGAGAACGGCCCGATCTCCCCATCCAGCAGCTTCTTCTCGTCTATGCTCTCTGCTGCTCAGAGTGCTACCACCAGTCTCAGCAGTACCATCACAAACACCAACATTACAACTCCCTGGAACAATAACAACAGCAACGGCAGCATCAATAAGAATCCCGCCAATCCTCTGAACGGGGAAGCCGACAGTAACGACGGTGTGGAGGTGGAGTCATCACACGATTCGGCATTTACGGACCGTCCTTCCAGCGAAAAGGAACCCGCCGTTAAGACTCTTGGCATGGGCGATCTGAGTTTGAGTCAGCTGGGCATCGTCGAGCAGCCCGAAAAGGAGACTTTGCCGACCTCGGCTACTTTGCCCCTTGGGAATGCCGGTGCGCACGGACTGCCGAGAATGACAGAGATCGGCACCGAGACCAGACTCCGCTCGGAGTCGGCACCTGCAGATCCCACCATTCTCCACACCTCGCCCGAGGTCCTGGATCATGGAGCCAGCAATGTGCAGGGTTCGGCCGGACGGCCATCGTCTGTTTCCGTGTCCGAAACTGCGGGTCATGAAGACAATACGCCGCCATCGACGAGTATATACGATGACAAGGACAGGTCCGATGGCGTTAAGCGAACCGACAGCATAAAGAGCGCCATTGCACGTCGGAGACATCGTGGCAGTTCCGCCGCTACGGGTGGCACCTCGACAACTATCGCAGCAGCCATCGCCGCAGCCAATGCCTCCGTGGCACATCCCATGGCGTCGGGGAGTGCCCCAAAACTCACCGGCTTTGCCGTGGCCAGCAAGAAGCGGAACCGAGACTTTCACAATTTCTTTAAGAGCGTACCTGACGATGATTATTTGATCGAGGACTACAGCTGTGCTCTGCAGCGCGAGATTCTCGCACACGGCCGTCTGTATGTATCCGAAGGCTATCTCTGTTTCAGCAGCAACATCTTGGGCTGGGTCACGACACTTGTCATGAGCTTCGACGAGATTGTGTCGGTGGAGAAGCGCAGCACGGCTCTCGTCTTCAAGAACGGCTTGATGATCTCGACACTACACGCCAAGCACGTCTTTGCCAGTTTTGCGAGCCGAGACTCGACCTATGATCTGATTGTCAAGATTTGGAAGCTCGGACATCCCAGCTTGCAGAGTTCGCTAAACGGTGTCCGAATCGACGAGACCGGCGGAGACAAGACGGAGAAGATCGACGAAGGAGACTCGGTGTCTGTAGCAAGCCGCAGCATTTCCATGTCGGACGATGAAAGCGAGGATGATTCCGACGAGGTGTACGATGAGGATGCCGAGGACGAGGACCTGCACGAAAGTGCACATGTCACAGAATCGAACAGTGCTGCCACAGACCCGGCAGTCGAAAAGTCTGTCTCGCGCAAGCCTTCTGGCACGACCACGGCAGCAGCCAGCGGCCCGGCTGCTGACAAGCCCAAGGATGTCGTGGCAGCGCCAGTGGGCGGTGATTTCCCCGGACCGCTCACGCATGCGCCAACAGACTGCGGCGACACGGCCTCACACTACGAGCGAATACTCGCAGACGAGGTGATTGCAGCGCCGCTTGGCAAGGTGTTCAGCTACGTGTTTGGCAGCACGTCGGCCACATGGATGATCAAGTGGCTTGCCAATGAACAGAAATGCTTTGACATCCAGTCGGCAGACAAGAAGGGCCTGAGTGCGGAGAACAAGACGCGGACGATTACATACACGAAGCCGCTCAACTCGTCGATTGGTCCGAAGCAGACCAAGTGTGTGGTGACGGAGCAGATTGAGTCCATTGACTTTGAAAAGGCGATCAATGTTGTTTGCTTGACACAGACGCCGGATGTGCCGAGTGGCAATGTCTTTACGGTCAAAACCAAGTACTGTCTCTCATGGGCTGAGAACAACGGGACGCGGGTGCAGATGAACTGCATGATCGAGTGGACGGGCAAGAGTTGGCTGAAAGGTAAGAGAATGCCCACGTTTAGAATCTGGAAATATAACGATCACTAACACTTTGCAGCGCCGATCGAGAAGGGAGCCAACGACGGACAATTGCAGTACAGCAAAGAATTGTTTGCCGGCCTTAAGGAGGCGCTGTCGTCATCGTCGCGGCCTGGTGCACCCAACGGTGGCGGAGCGGGCAAGGGCAAGAAGAAGGGCCGCAAGAACAAGGCGGTGCCGACGTCGCCAACGGACGAGACGTTGCCGGGTGCAGCCAAGAAGAAGCCACAGGCAGCGGCAGACTGGGGCCTGCTGGAGCCGGTTCACGGGATACTGGGGCCGGTGATTGATATTGTTCAGCCATTGCTGACGGGCAACATTATGTATGGCATTCTGGTTGGGCTGCTGGTGGCGACGTGGTTCGGCTTCGGCTTCCCGTCGAGCCGACAGCAACAGCTGGGGCCCGGAGGCTATGACGCAGACTTGCGATACCGTGCATCCTATCCCGAACGGTTGGCGGCATACGACGAGATGTGGCGGCGCGAGGAGAGCGAGTTGTGGGACTGGCTGGAGGAGCGTGTGGGTCTCGACCGACTGAACAGCGAAGTGGCAAGCGGAGCGGCAGCAGCAGGTGCTTCCGGGACGGTATCGTCGCGGAAGAAGGTGCTGGAGCCGCGTGTGATGGAGGGAAAGCTTCGCGAAGAACGGATGGACAGTCAAGACATCCAAGAAGCCATCCGGATAACCGAGGAAAAGCTCAAGGTTCTCCGGTCGGTGGTGGAGCGACAAGAGAACGTGTAAACGGGACGAGAAAGAATGAGAAAAGAGGAGAAGAGAACAAGGCCGTCATCGCAGACAATTTTTTTTCTTTTCATTGGGTTTTTTTCTTATGTCTTCATTCTGGCTACTAACTTTTTTTTTACATCTACATGGCTTGCATGTTTCTAGAGTGTTTTCCTTTTTTCTTCTTTTCTGTTTGGCGTCTCGTGTACGAGTAGCTGGCGAAAGACGGCATTTGCCTTTTTTTCTTTGTTTTCGCTTTTTGCTTCATATTTGCTTCATTTTTGCCTTTGCCTTTGCCTTTGTTTGCTTTTGTTTGCTTTTGTTTGCTTTGCTTTGTTTTGCTTTGTTTTGCTTTCTTGTTTTCTTTGCTCGTTTCTTTTGTATATGTAGGTCCTTTACAGAGTTGGCCATACAAGCATCGCACGTGTGCGGAATTCAATATAGTCCAAGTTGACAAGTCAAGGAACGATGACGATGACGATGACGATGATGAATGACGTCGTTAGAAGCATCAGCCATGCGAGTGACGACGACCGTGGAAATCAAACAAGCAAAATCAAGGCAGACATTGACCGCGGTGGACGATCTTTCTGCTTCCTTTCGTCATTCCCATGCAACCGGGCTCGGTATGGGTCCCGTTTCTCAGCCCTGGAGCCCTCAGCCCCTTGGACACGTATATAGTATGTTGACCGGAACCAGCATCACGCGGGCACGGAAAACAAGGAAGCGAGGGAGCGCCCGAAAGGAAGGGGGAAGAAAAAAAGAAAAGAAAAAAGAGGGCTGAGCGCCCTGCACAAATGGCGGTCAGCGCAGAGCGAGCGTGGATCACGGTGATCCCCTCTTCTTCTCCGAGTCTGCGTATTGGCTCCTTGCCGGGGAAGGGGGCCGAGTTCGCAGCGCACATCATGGGTTAGGTAAGCAGAGCTGAATGGAAGATGCGGCTCGGAGAGCACTACTCCGTACTGTGTATTACTCCATGGCGGAAGCAGCAGCAGAAGCAGCAGCAGCAGCAGGGAAGCCCAGTCGGTGTACGGAAGGGATCTTCTCGAGGGCCTTGCCGGGGCGCGGGCACACCACCCTGGCGCATCGGCTGCGCAAAGCAGTCCTTTTGCTTGTACGTGTAGGACTTTTTGCCCTTTTACCTTTTTGCCTTTTACCTTTTGCCTTTTGTCCCGTTTGTCCCGTTTGGTCCATTTGGTCCATTTGGTCCATTTGGTCCCGTTTGTCCTCGTGCCTTTTTGCCTTTTTGCCCGCCATTTCCAAGAGGTCCGCCAAACGGCCAAAGCGTCCCCTGGACCCTGGTTGTGCAGCGAGAGGGAAGACGAGTGAGATGGAGGACGGGCGCAGACGGGCGCAGAACGGACGCAGACTGACGCAGACGGACGCAGACGGACGCAGACGGACGCAATATGCAAGACGCGTGCATGCGGCGTACATGTACGGAGTGCTCCGTAGCGTACGTACATTACGATATACGGGCGCAGCCCGACGATGCAGGGAGGGATGGGTCTCCATAGGTCGCCATGGGTCCCGACTCGAATACGGGAGTACCCTGGACGCAGGACTTTCTGGATATACACAGTACAGGGTAATACGCCGTACCCACCGAGGCGGGCAAGCATCGCGAGGACTCGCCGGATCCAGCCAGGGATCGTGCTCGTATATACAGGGTAGGAACAATAATGCACAGCTGCTGAATAATTGTCGATCCGCAAGCGCTGAAACGCTGAAGCAACGAAACGCTGAAACGCGAAACGCTGGAATGCTGCAGCCCTGCAGGAAGCGTCTACTCCGTACTCCGTACGGAATGCTCGTATCTTACGCGAGCACTCTTACCCCGTACGGTCTGACCGGTAGACAAGTCCAATGCATGCCGAACCCAAAATGCGGCAAGTGCTGATGCCCTGTTCTGATGCCCTGTTTTTTTTCTTCTTCCTTTTTGTTATTATTTTTTATTATTTTTATTTATTTCCTAGTTCTTTGGGTTCTTTCGTTTTCGTGCTGCACGGCGACGCCGACGAAGGATGACCTCGACGTGGCCCGTCGTCGGTCAGATCGGGCAGGCTTTCACAGGCACGGATGCTGTGTTGTGTGGCACCCGACGTTGGTCTCTCTCCTCGACAGCACGACGCAGCAGCGGCGCTCAGCAACGGCGTCACAAGACCGCCAGTCATGGGGGGCAAAAGAGCCACCGAAGGAACTGCTTCGGCCAGGGGGGGGACTACTATACAAGGTAGGCCACTAGGCCGCTGGGCCGCTGGGCCGGTGAACGGTGGGTGTCAGAAATAGTCGGTATGGTTCCGACTGTTCGTGAGCGGTCACTGGGAACAGGCAAGCAAAGCAGGTTTGCCCTGTAGGTAGGTTTCCCTGGCCGGTCCCCGTTTTACGCAACAAACGGGGTCGTTTTGAAATCAAAGACAGAGCAGAGGAGGAGGAGGGGGTGTGTCATGCGAGAAGAAGTAAAGGAAAAAAAAAAGAGACAAGGAAAAAGACGAATAGAAAAAGGCAAAAATGAAGAAAAAGGAAAAAAGAAAAAGAAAGAGGAAGAAGCAACGAAAAAGTCGACCGCCTCTTGAATTTGCAGCATTCTCATTCGACAGCAGCAGCGCGGGATATTGTTCAACAGACGAATCGAATTTCTTCCTCGTATACGAGTAATGGTTGGGTTGCAGAAGATAGAGACTGACCAGTCTGACTTGTACAAGGCGTATCTTACGCTGTATGATCTTACGGCATCCGCCCCTCCTCTGAGTTTGGTCTGTAAGACGTGCTGTACCCCAGATTTTTCTTTTCTTTTGCTTTTTTTCGTTTTACATTTAATCAAATGTTCGTTTCATGTTGTTTTTCCTCGTCTTTGGCCAAGCTGGCAAAAGAGTACGGAGTATGACGGCATGGTTTGCGCAAGTGGGACATGGCGACGGAGCATCGTATGCGTGTCTTGAGAAACAAGAGCTGCGGCAATTATGTGTCGATGCGCAACGTAATTCCACAGTTTTTGAAAAAAAAAAAAAAAAAAAAAAAAAAAAAAAAAAAAAAGAGAAAGGCCCGCCGCCCGCAATGTCACCCCGGAAGTACGACGTACAGAGCATACTCCGTATTATGGCGATCCACTGGTCAGCAGAGAGCAACAGAAAAACACACCCTGCCATTGGCCACGGCCGCCACGCATGGAGACAGCAAGGCCTGTCGGCCAGTCAGGCATACTCTCATAGGGCAAAAAGTAGGGCAAAGTAGGAACCTCATGATGCAGCCACGGAAGCAAGAGAGAGGGGGGGCCCATGGTCAATGGTCCTACCTGCAGGCGCAAATTCCCGGAAAGCAAGTGTTAGTCGTACTTCATACCTTGGTACTTGTGTACGTTCGTCGTCTCCTGTTGTATTTTTATCCTTTATTTTTATCCTGGGAAAGCAATTCTGGTTTCCTCTCCCAGAACACACGGGTTGTGGACCCAACCACGTACCCGTGCTCGATTGCTCTCCGACAGGATCGGCTGCAGGATAGGACAACCGATGCTGTGGCTCTTGCCACACCCATCCAGATGGAAATACCATATAGGACAGGTGCAATGGGCCTTTCGACGTGCACTGCTCGTACTCGCAGTGTTTTTCCCGTGCAGGTCCTTCTGACGGTGGCAGATCCCCTCCCGTTCACTCGTACCGGGCGGAGATCAGTCACTCAGCCTTTCTTGCGAAGCGATTCGCAGACACTTGCAGAAGGGGGGAGGGCATTTTGCCGCGATTGGTGAAGCTGGGCGGACCAAAAGAGGAGTGTTGGGCAGTGTCATAAAAAAAAAGGGCCTGCAGCAAGTAATATGCCGAATACAAAAGCAGGAAGCTGCAGACGAGCTTCAGGTTGAGATCTGGGGCCAAACGGCACGAGACAACCAACAACAACCTCTGCTGCACCTGCTCTCGGCAAGAGTGGCCGTCTCTGGATGTCCCTGGACATTTCTGGACACAATATTGCTGACTTGTTTTTTGGGTCCTGTCCTCCTTTGGCGGCACCAGACAGTTGCTCGCCTACGTGCATCCACACCAGGCAGGCCAGAGTTGGATGGTTCTCGTACAGCTCGTACAGCTCGTACAGCTCGTACAGCACAGAGGCACACTCTCTCGACAGGTACACACACATACACAAACCACACATACTACTCCGTGCACACACACAAACACACACAAACACATGAAGAAAGGCCCAGTGGCATGATAGGCCTGTGGATGAGGGAACGTTGTGGCACCATTCTGCTGAACACAAGTCCAAAGCTTCCCGCTGCTGCAGCGAGAAAAGCACCAAAGGATTCGTGGAGAAAATCAAAACAGGACGATGTGGGCAAATGGGCAAATTGGCAGTCCGGGCCATGACAGCCGATACGTCCACATGATGGCATGGTCCATAGCAGCGGTGGAAGGGAAACGTAGAGATGGAAGGCACGCACAATCTGGAGCAAGCGAACAAGAGCCACGTAGAAAACAGCAAAAGGGGGGAGCGAGAAATCGAGAGGAGAGAGAGAGAGAGAGAGCGCGCGAGCGAGAGAGGAAAAAGACAAAGATGGAGGGGCGTGTGATCAGGCAACACGCCCCAAGGTCCCTTGTTCGTCTCTTTCCAGGCACGACTTCGTATCTATGGTCAATGGGAACTTTGCATCTCGAGACGGCCGCACGCAACGAGGCCAAAAAAAGGAACAGGCTTGTCCGGCTTGGCGCTAGTCTCCTGCCTCCTGCTGCTCTCCCGGAGACGAGGTACGAGAAGGGCGTAGCTTTGCTGTGCTGTTGCTCCTTGGCAGGGTTGACAAGGGTTCGGCCGTCGGGCTTCTGCGGCCTTGCTATGGCGACCGCCTGGCGACCGCTTCTTGTTTGGAAGTATGTGCCAGTGTGCCCCCTAGGTCGTATGCCAGTGTGCCTGTGTTTGTGTTGTCGTAGCAGTCGTAGTTCTTTGGGCTGCGCACATAGGAGCGGCCGAAAACTGCACCAAGGCCCAATGACACGGGGCCCCAATCAACAAGGACCAGTCAATATTGCCCGGTAGCAGAGCAGCCTTAGAATGACCCTCCCCCCCTCCCCCCCTCCCGACTCTTGGTCCCTTGCCTACATGCCTGTCCCGCCTGACGATCAGTCCCGGGCGGGGGAGACCATGCACAGACGGCTACGGCTGAGCCAATGACCGGTTGCCAACGCACTATTTTTTTTTTCTTCCTGTCCCCTGCCAAACGACGTGCCAGCTACGGAGTAGGGTACGGAGTAGGGCAATGTTTGTCCAATGCGTGTAGTTTTCCCTGCAGCAATGACACCAGAGGCAAAACTGTCGTTGGGTCGGTGCGAAGTCGGAGAGAAGCAGCAAGCGAAGCAGACGAGCAGGCGAGTAGGCGAGAAGGGGAGCAGGCTAGCAGACTAACAGACTAGCCAGACACACAGACGAACAGACAGGCGACAAGCGACAGGAGACGGGAGACGGACACCAGGCCAGCAGGTCAGCGTTACCCCAGGCAAAAGTTGGTCCGGGCAGTTTGCATGCAGCAGCCGGCATCCGCCATAGTTCGAGTACAGCGCTTTGCTGGTCTTTTGTGAAACAAGAAAAGCAAAAAAAAAAAAAAGGATGAGTCTGAACACAACGCTGGGAGGCAAAAAAAAAACCCACGTATGCCTAGTGGCTTACGACTCTTGCTTGTCGCGTATGGTCACGTTTTTCTTGCTGGGATCGGACTGGCGGTTGTTTGGACGGCCGTGGCTGGTTGGTTCCGACGGAGTGGCATCAAAACGGTTCAACGCTACTCCGAGCGTGTGTGCACGCTATTATACTCGTATGGGTTGCACGGAGTATACGGAGCGTACGGAGCATATGTGACGGAAAACTGAGGCAACGGAAGGCCATGGTGAAAAGAGAGATATCAGCCAATCGTCTCTTCGTTCCGTTTTTGCCAATGTTGGGCCGTTTCTTTTTTTCTTTTTTCTCTTTTTTTTTCTTTTTCCTTTTTTTCCTTTTTCTCACTCGTTTGCCTTTTTGCCTTTTTCCCTTTCCGTTTGTCTCTCGCCGAGGCCCATCAGGTTCAGGTTCGTTGGCCGGTCCTTGGGCACCGACGGGTCAGCCTTGACGGATGCGGCCATGGCGAGCAACAGGACAGCAGAACAGTGCAAACGCTGGTTCGGGGAGAGCGGAATAGACAAGGCGTGGCCAACTGGAGCTGCGCGATGGGGCAGGACAGCAGCCAGCCAGGACAGAGCCGATGGCGAAAGAAGGAGGGAACTCGTCACCAGGCCTGCCGAGGAAGCCCGAGTGGACAATGGCTGCGTTGTTCATCCGTGGCACAGCCTCCAGACAGGAAGCATTCCGACGACGTTGCACAGATGCGGCGTGCTGACCAAAAAAAAAAGAAACAAAATTCAAAAAACTCTGGACGGGCGACGTTGGGTGGGATCCCATGGCTGCCGAAAGGCGATGCTCGTGTCTCGTTGGTTTCGTCTTCTCGTCTTCTCGTGGGTTCTCGTGGCTGTAACGGAGCAAGGAGGATTGGCTACAGGGGGTGTGGCACTGTACTTTTTTTAGGCAGGGACGGACCTGCCAGCACAGCGGGCACGAGTTTGCAAGAACGAATGCTCTCATAGAGGCAATATCGGGTAAGAGCGACCGGGATGCCGAGGAAAGAAAAGGAAGCAGCGATCAAGGGGCAACAGCAACAGCAAGACTGGTGGACACGTGGAGATTTTCGGGAGGCGGAAGGCACGGAGTACGATACGATGCGTACGATACGATACGTACGATACGTACGATGCGTACGATGCGTACAATACGATGCGTATGAGCACGAACACGAGCAATTCGGCTTCCGTATCGTTACGAGCAAGTTGTCCTAAGCAGATATGACCCAAAAGAGTCCGGACAACGGAAGCTTCTCGTCTCCGCCTCGTGACTTCCCAATCAGGATCCAGGAAAACTCTGCGCAGTCACCGTCACAAGAGAGGCAGTCGCAACGTTTTTCGTCGCGAGATCCCGGCCAAGGAAGGCGCGCCAGTCGGCCCCTGCCGTCCGCCCAATCCCGAACACAATAGAAGCAAAAAGGTTCTTCTATTATAGACGCTCGCTGATATGCCTTGTTACAGTAGGGGTCTCCCCCCCCCTGGAAGCCGAGCGTCTGGTCTTGCCTAGCGCACCGCAGTGGGGAGACCCAAGGCCTTCAGGCAGCCCACAATGGAGTCACCCGTCGCCACCGCAAAACGCTCCGTTTTGGAAGTTTCCCGATATAACGATATAGACCATATGGCCCATATGGCCACTAACAGCATTTCCCCCCACCCCTCTCGTTTGTGTTCATGGGCCTTTTGTCCTTTGGTCCTCTGGCCTACATCACGGGCCTCAGCCACCCCGTCAATGTCGTCTCCCACCCCCTTCGCTTTGGCTCACATCCCGCATTCACAGGTTGTCAGATTTGGCCATACTTTTCTTTTTCCACCCACACCCACACCCTTCTTTTTTTTAACACCCCCCCCCTCCCCTCCCAATGTCTTCCCCCCTTCCATCTTCCCATATATAATATGCCTCGTTCCTCGACATTTTGTGTTGTGAAAGATGCATCCTGCTTGTGCAAGCCGACGATCGGTTCACCTTTCCTTACAGTTCGTTTCCTTGTTCTGCACACATCCTGCATCAAACATACCCATGTGTGAGAGTCTGCACAGGTCGGCTTAGACAACGAGTCGGCACAGTCACACACACAGCAACCCACAACCCGTCCTGCCACCGCCAAGCATACCCTGCCTGTTCTAATCTGGGCACGCCCCATCTCTTCCGTCTGCCCACGCCATCGACTCCGACAGGGAGCCACTTCTACTTCTATATAGGGACCGGTCAACACCCATCACCCTTGCTTGTCGACCAGCTTTTCGTTTCTTTTTCTTCATCTTCTGCATTCCTCTTTTCTTTTCTTCTTACCTTCTCTCATCACCTTTACCAACACACAAACACGCCTTCACCATGCATCCTTTACGACCTGAACAGCGCTCCGGCCACAGCTCCTCGTCCAGCAGTCGCCGTAGCAGTGGCTCCTATGCCTCGTCCCAGAGCACTGACATCACGTCTGTTCTGGTCGGCTACTCGCCACGCATGCTAGAGAAGGAGAGGAACGCGGCGGTGGAGCACGAGACGCATACTTCTGCTACTGCTGCTACTGCTACTACTACTGCTGCGGCCGCGGCCTGCCGGGGTGTCACCTACGTGCGCCACGACTCCCGGACACAGCAGCTGCAGAAGCAGGCAGCGCGTGCTGAAGACCTCTCACCGTCCACCAGCTGCTATCCACGAGCTTCTACCGACACCTATGCCTCCACCGACGAGGAGGACTCGGGCGTCGACGACGACGACGAAGACGACGAGGACGAGCAGCGAGCCGTCTGGGCCGATCACGAAGAGGTCCTCGCCCCCGAGGGCTACACCTACGACCAGGAATACAGCAGTCTGGGCTATGACAGTGATCGGGACGATGACGGTCTCGCCATCATCCCGCCCCTGCCCACCTACCGCCACGACATTGTTGACGGTACTGTCCGGCCCACCACGCCCCAGGGCTTTGCCCAGCTGTTCCCCAGCACCGACCGCATGTCCGTCCGCCACGATGAGTTCACCAGCGACGGAAACATGAACTTGCGGGTCGACATGGCCGTGCATGTACCAGCACCTAGTCACGAGAGCCGTTCGGGCGTTATGCGGCGGCGCGGAGGCGCCCCCGTGCCCGTGTCTTACCAGCTGTTCCACCTACGCATGTACGACTTGGCTCGGCGCTCCTTTTCGTTGCGGCGGTATTGCCGTGACTCGGGCCGTGAGGTGTGCAGCACGAAGCTCATGTTCGACACCGACGAAGCCATCTTGGACGACGAGTCGACGGGTGACGCCAGCAGCATTCGCCGGTCCATGACATCGGCCCTTCGGTCATTAGGCTGCAGCGCCAAGCCGGTGATGCGCCGTGCCCAGAACGTCGGCATGCTGGGACGCAGCCGACGGAGGCCTGGATCGGCCGACAGCGGCAGCGGCAGCAGTGCCAAGAGCACAAAGAGTTCCAAGAGCATCAAGAGTAATAAGAGCGGTCCATCTCTCACATCGGCCACTTCCTTCTCGTCGCTCTTCCGCGATCCGCCTGTCACGGCCGCCATGCCAGCACGTCCGCGGCCTACCAACACGGTCCGTCTCGAGTTTAGCAATTATGCACGCGTCGACGTGACCTTCCGGGAATCCGCCAGTGCTGCCGCCTCACTGGGCACTTCGAACTCGTCCTTTTACGACTTTGAGTGGTGGGGCCACCAGTACACCTGGGTGCGTGTCGAAGAGCGTCACCTGCCGGGCGTCGTGCAGTTCCATCTGCTGCGCGACTACGACGAGAACCTCGGAGCCGAGGCTGCCGACGTCGTCGCCCATATTGTGCCTGAGCCACGCTCGCCCAACCAGGAGGCGGCCGAGGCCGCGGCCGGTGGCTGGGTGCCAGCCTGTCACATGTGGATCAGCGACCCGTCGGTGCTGGCGGCTATGACGGACGTGGCTGATGTCATCATGGCCACTGGGCTTGTCGCCCTTGTCGACGACTGCATCCGCACACGCTGGCCCACGGCCACGGAGACCCGTCGCCGTCTGCGTCTGCACGATCAGATGCAGCAGCAGGCACAGCACCAGCAGCAGCGGCGGCGCCACAGCAGCGCCAGCACGAGTCTCTGTCTGGATGGCACGCGGAATAGCAAACCGCACGCCTTTCTGGGGCTCTTTCACCGACGCAACAGCCACGGCGGCGTGCTCGGTGGTGCTCCGCACGGGTCGAGTCCGCTGCGCCAGGCCCTGCCCGTCAGTGCTTATTAAGCACCATTGAGCACGTATTAGAGGTCACATGACATGTACCAATTTGGAAGCACACGCGACAACGAAGACCACATTATGGGCAGCCCTGCTTTTTTCTTTTTTTTTCCATCGATTTGCATTCATTTCCATCTTCATTTTCATTTTTAGCAAGCACGCGAGCACAACTAGGCATCACAGGGCCATCACTGGGGAGCAATGACTGACATTATCGGGAATATAATGGGACACTATGGGACACGGTCATTCTGCATATGGGAAATCTTCTTGGGGGATATCGGCGTATCTGCATTCAAGTCTGCCCGTACGGCATTTTGTTTTTTTTGTTTTTTTTTTGTTCTTTTTCATTTGTCGGGTCATGCAGCCACGAAAGAGATTGGTGGTACATGATTCTTTTTGTCACACGTTTGTCAACGTTTTTGATTTTTCTTTTGTGTAAGATACCGCACAATCACATGACGACCTAATATGAATACAACGACGCAGCACAACGTTACGTCTGCGAAGCAAAAGTTTTAATGAAAACAAAGACCAGTTAAACCAGCAAACCAGTAAACTAGTGAAGAAACTAATGAAGAAACTAATGATCATGTTTTTACTGCTACTATACTAACAAAAACAACGAATGGAGATGGCGCAACTGCTGTGCAAGAGGCGAAACAGAAGAGCAGTGCAAAAAAGAACAGTAGGACAGCAGACAGAGTCTTTCCCTTCTCTCCACGGCTACCGTGTCTTGGGCCACAGCGTCTGTCGTACTCGCCGGCCCCTCGACCACCCTCTTCTGCCGCTTCCACCTCTGCTTCCGGCACCAGTTGGCATAGTCCACGGTATCAACGGCGACAACGGCGGCAACGACATCGGCCAGGGCGGAGTCCATGGAGTCCACGACGACCACCTCACCATTCCGGCAGGCGGTGCCGGCTCCTAGTTCTGGCCCTCCCAGCCGACCCAGCTGCGCGGCATCACGCGCCAGATCTTGACCTCGCCTGACCGCAAATCGTCCAGCTTGAAACTCTCGAGCTTGACCTTTTTGCTCTCGCGGCCCTGCTCCCATGCCCGCACCTTCTTCTTCGTCCCGTCCCACTCGCTCACCACGCCCACGTGGTCCGGCTTGCCCACTTCCATGCTGTACTTGGCGTGCATCGGCCCGTGCTTGCCCTGGAACCGTGCATTCCGCAGCGTGATAATGTCGCCCGCCCGGATCTCGTCGTTTTGCGTCGTGCTCGCGTTCGCCAGGTTCGAGTACACCAGCGCTCCGTACGCCCGCGTCCCCACCGGCAGCAGCGCATCCCGGAACGGTCGCACCAGCTCCAGCACAAGCCCTTGCGGCGTCCCGTCGCCCACTACCGTGTCCTTCTTCGCCACCACCGAGTCGGCAATGTGCCGTCCAAACCGCTCGTACGACTGCTCCAGCTGGTCCTGGCGCAGCCGCAGCGGCGGACCTTCGTGTCTCTGCTCCAGCTGCACGTCGGACGCGTCAGTAGGATCAAACCGCACTGTGATCACCGTCTGCGAGTAGTCCAGGTACAGAACGTAAATGTCCCGCGTGATCGCAACCTTGCCACCACGCTTGGCCGTCTGCGACTCCTCCGACTCGAAAAATATGTCCCGCCGTCCCTGCAACTGCGGCGGCAGGCTGTTCGGCTGCAACCACCATCCGGACTGTGGCGCCAGATCAATCTCGTTTGCCACAAACCCAGACTCCATCGACGGCCGGCTCACATCCACCGACCGCCGCCCCGATCCACTGGCCCGTGACATGTCCATCGACTGCCGGGTCGCTCGGCTGCTGTGCATCGCCGTCGCTGCTTGACCGCCCGGTGCAGACGGCGGTGGCGGCGGCGGTGGCGGGCCCGGTGGATGCGTCCGCGTAGTCGTGCTCGAGGATGCAGATCCCGGCGCAAATGCTAGTGTCAGGTCCGGCGGCGTATACGTCTCACCGCCCATGAAGGACTGTGACGGTGGCGGAGGCGGCTGCGGCGGCGGCGGAGCATAGCCCGGAGTCGGCACAGCGGCACTCGGCGTCGGCGGTGCCACGTAGTTGTACGGATCATAGTCCTTGTCCTCGTATCCCGACTGTTCTTCAGTCTCCTCGACCGGAGGTGGCGGCGGTGGAGGCGGTGGCGGAGGGCCTCGTGGCACATCCACAGAACGCCTTCTGTCTGCAGTAGCCGACGGAGGAGCATGTGGAGACTGGCTCGTCGGCGGCGGCGGCAGCTGGTTGGGAATTGGCGGTGGTGCTCGGGATGCGCCAGGAACTGGCGGAGGAAACGTAGACGGCTTCTCCGACACAGGCGA
This sequence comes from Dryadomyces quercus-mongolicae, assembly GCA_002215975.1. Taxonomy (NCBI): domain Eukaryota; kingdom Fungi; phylum Ascomycota; class Sordariomycetes; order Ophiostomatales; family Ophiostomataceae; genus Dryadomyces; species Dryadomyces quercus-mongolicae. The sequence continues at coordinate 2,176,860 of NIPS01000043.1, forward strand.
TTTGAGTGAGACACTATCCTCGAGGCTTGAGTCACGCGCGTGCGACTTGAGCGAGTTCTTGTGCGGCACCGGGTTGGCAATGTCTGTGTCATAGTCTCCTTCGTACTCGGTCACCTCTTCCTCATCCTCGCCGTCCGAACTGGCTGGTACTTCGGAGCTCTGCTGGAAAGACTGGCTCAGCGAAATCGGCGTCCGCATCTCCATGGTCGACTGCCGGCTGATGCCGCCGCCAGGTGGTGGAGGCGGCGGCGGGCGTGTCTGCACCGGTGGAAGCGCCGGAGCTGACCCAGGAATAGGCGGCGGGATACGGCTCATCCGCTTGTTCGACTGTGCCGGTGACGTTGGAGATGTCGGCACAGCAGCCGGTGGAGGCGGCGGAGGCTCCGGATGGGAGGTTTCCGGCGCATTCTTGGTCGTCTGTTCCGAAAGCTCATCGTCGGACTCCGATCCTTCACTGGTCTGCTTGACTGCAGGCGGTGCAGCCGGAGGCGGCGGAGGCACTGGCCGGGCGCTCGGAAGGGGAGGAGGTTGAGCTGCAGCTTGGGTTAGACACGAGTTGTAGGCTATATCATTAATGAAATCACTCACCAATGGGGCTACGAGGAGTCTGCTCTTCCTCCTGCTCCTCAGCTGTGGTCGGGCTAGTCGGCCCGACAGGCTCAGCTGGAGCCGCCGGCTTCTCTTCCGACCGTCGTGTTGCCAGACCCGGCAGAGCCATCATAGTCGGGACGGGTGGCGCATGAGCAGCGGACGGCGTGTCGTCGGGCACCTCGCTAAGCCGCTTCTCTGCCGTTGTCGAGGCCTTCTTCTTCTTGATCGGCGGCGGTGGAGCCCCAAACATGCCCTGCATTCCCTGCATGCCCATCATGCCCATGCCACCACTCATCTTGGCCATTCTGGCGCGCAGCTCTTCACGACGCCGCACTTCCGGATCGATTTCTTCTTCTTCCTCTTCCTCCTCTCCCACTTCTTCTTGGGCTTCACCACCTTCATCTTCACCCTTTGCCGTCTCTTCGCCCTTTCCAGCGGCTTCTTCGTCCTCTACTACCTCGTCGCTTTGTCCAGTGGTGCCGGGTGCAGCACCTGGCAGGACAATAGGAATAATCGGCCGGGCCGGACGCCGGGACTTCTCATCGCTGTCGTCGCGTTCCGTCAGGTCTTCGTCCTGGCCTTCGGTGGTGTCGCCAGCGCCGGACATATCGGCGTCGTTTCCATCTTGTGCCTCTGGATCTTTCGAGGCCCGTCTGCGGGGTGCGTGTGTCGTGCGCGGCGGGTGACTATCGTCGATGGAATGGCGGCCACCGGCATCGCTCGTGTCGGGTGCCGAGCCAGCCGCTTCGTCTGCCGCCGCCGCCGCAGCGGCCGTCGCGTCATGGCTGTCCAGCCGCTTCTTCGGCGGCCGCTTGGGCTTTTCTTTCTTGTAAGCAGCTTCGGCATGTCGCTGTGCTTGTTCTTGCTGCTCCCGCTGGAGTCGGGCCAGACGCTCCTTTAAGCTCATCATCGGCTTTGGCTCGTCGTCCTCATTGTTGTTGGTGCCGCTTGCAGCAGCTGCACCTGGAATCAAGCCAGCCTTTTCGGCACTCTCGAGATTCTCAGCCTCCTGCTCTCGGACCTCGGGGTCCTCATCACGCCGGTAGATCTTGGCGGTTGGAGCCTCTCGGGGCTGAGGGATGTAGGCATTGCGGCTGGGGGGCGGTGCGACAAAGGGCTTCTTGATAAAGTTGCTGCTGCTTCCACCGCCGAGACCGCTAGGCTTGAAAGGCGTGATGGGGGGCGCAGCGGCTCTGTTGAATGCAGCTATCCGGTCACGGAACGAGGATGGCTTTTCCGACACAGGCGGTGGCGGGCCGCCCTGCTTTGGTCCAGCGGGCGCAGGCTTGTGAACAGGAGACGTGGAAATGGGCAAGTCGGCCGGTTTGACGGGAGCGACAACAGGAGATGATGGGACAGGAGGCGGAGCAGGCGCAGCAGGAGCAGCGGGCTTCGGCGGAGAGGCCGGTGCGGGCGGCGGTGACGTATAGACAGGAGAAGCAACGCGCTCGATTCTCTCGGGTTCTGGCTCTTCCTCTGCAGCGACAGCAGCCGGGGGGGGCGAGACAGGCGGAAGGGAAGAGACGGAAGGCGGCGGAGGAGAGGCTGGGGCTTCCGGGGCAGCAGCGGAAGGAGAAGTGGGTGATACCAAAGAAGCCACAGAAGCCTCAGAGTGTTTGTGGCGGGTCCGGGTCGGCCGGGGCGGAGCAACGGGCTCGTACTTTTCGACAAAGTTGCGGGGGAAGATGCCTTCGTGGTGGACGCCGGCGTCGTCCGTGTATTCACCCGAGTACCAGTCTTCGTCCTCCTCTTCGGTGACGGTTATTATTTGGCCGATGGGAAACTGCAAATCGTCATCGTGAGGCGACGCATACTCGTAGATAGCTTTGACCTTGAACATGATGGGCGAGCAGCAACCTGCGAACGCGTCTCTCTCGACGCGCTCAAGGCAAGACGAAAAAAAAAGGTGGGTGGTGCACGAGAGAGAGAGTTTTGTTGTTGGCCGGTTGAGGCGGATTCGACCTGAAGCTTCGACCCCTCCTTTTTTCGGGATCCGCGGGGATGGCGAACGAGAACGGGGTAGATGGGTCCAGCTCGGATAAAAAAAAATAGAGAAATAAAATAGCAGGAAAACCAGGTGTATAAGATACGTGCAGGTTCAAAGACAGGATGAATTAAAAAAAGAAAAAGGTTGGAGGGAAAGAAGGTGGCAGGGGAAAAGAGGCAAAACGATGTGCGGCCGGATCCGTTTGGTGGCCTTTTCCACAGGGGGTGTGAGAGGGGGGGGGGGAGAAGTGGCGGTAGAGCTTGAGGGCCAGCGAGACGGAGAGAATGCCTAGGATGTACTCCGTACTCCGTACTCCGTATTCGTAGTGCTTGGACTATGCGTCTATTTTGAGGGTTGAGGGTCGAGGATGTTCTGACACAGCAATAGGGCACCAAAGCCTGGAGTACCGTGCGGTCAGTGTGTCTTATGCGCCAACAAGTGTCCAGCCAGCGTCTGTTTTGGCCTTATGCAGGGTAATATGGTTTCTGCTTCGAGTTCCGTGGTGGTTGCGTCAACGTCAGCGCATGAAATGGGGAGGGGGGAAACACTCCGTAGCCTGTAACAGGAAGAAAAGGAGGGGCGCAGGAAGTTGGCGGACAACGTGGGCAGCAGCAGTGAGCAAGCGTAAGAAGCACGGCCGCTATGCCGAGACTACACAGAAATAGTGCGAACGGAAGCGTCGTCGAGCAAAAGTTCAGTTCGAGTTGTGGCTGTGACAGCACGTCTTGTGGATCAGAAAGGGGTCTCCATATATAGTAGCTGAGGTGTCAGGGGCTGCAGACAGGGCTTTTTTGCTTACCGGGTCGACGAGTGGAAAAACGGCCTTGACCGCTTGTCTTGACGCTGGAAAACAGTGCTGTAGAAAACACACTGAGAGACAATCGCTGAGAAGGGGGTCTTTGGGGCGGTTGGAACGCATGAAAACGTCAGGTGTTGTGGGGAAGTAGTGGCTGTGGCGCATGATGCCACAGTGGGCAGCGTGTCCCGACCCGCATCTTGTGGCACTGAAGTACGCGGCGCGCACTGTATTTCCGTCTAGCGTCTATTCCTCAATCGGGGTAGAAACCTCGTTTCTTGCATGAATCGAAATATTTGATATTCTGACACATGAAAGACATCTCGGAAAAAAACACCATCACTTCTCTCTCCTCACCCCTCACCCCTCACCTCTACAATGGCCTCTGCTGCTCCACAGCCCCGAAAGGGCATCCTTAAGAAGCCTGCCCATGATGTGGAAGAAGGAGTCTCCGCCACTCACAGTCGTCGCCAGCGCACCGAAGAAGACAATGCTGAGATCGCCCGCAAACATGCCGCCATCCTGCAACAGCGGCGCGAGCTCGAGACCGCCATCTTCCTCGACATCGAGCGCCTCACCGAGTTCCCCCTCGTGCGCACACCGCCCTACAACGCCGCCCACCCCGCCCCTTCCGATGCCGCCGCCTTTACGCGTTTCGTCCGCGTCTTCCAGCCCGGCGACTACGACGACCTCATCGAGGAGCGCAACACCTGCGGCCTCTGCGGCTATGCCCTCTGCGCCAAGCCGCGCAAGAACTTTGGCCCCGGTGGTACCTGGAAACTCGTCAACGCCGGCCGCCACGACTTTGGCATCGTGCGCAAGGAGGAGCTCGAGAAATGGTGCTCGGCTGCCTGCGCCCGCCGCGCCCTCTACATTAAGGTGCAGCTCAACGAGACGGCCGCCTGGGAGCGTGTCGGTATCCCAGACATCCAGGTGGAGCTGTTTTCGGAGGAGGGGGACGACGAAAAGGGCAAGGGCAAACAGAACGCGGCAACATCCGCCCCAACGGCCGAAGCCCAGTTGGCACAGGAGCTGGCCCGCTTAAAACTGCACGAAGAGCGCAGGTTGGCCAAGGACCGGGAGGCCCTAGCTCTCGAGCGAGGCGATGTCGTGGCTGCGTCGTCGTCTGCAGACCCGGACCTGGCCGCCGCCCGGTCGGCCGTCCAGCCTACGGCGAAGCTGATGGATATCAACATCATGGAGAAGCCCATCACAACCGCTCCGACCAAGCCATCATTGGCCAACAACACTACAGACGATGCGCATATGATACTCGAGGGCCACAAGATCAAGTTTCGGCAGTAGACAAAACAGCATATACGGAGTACGATGGAATCGTTTTGGCATATTGGCACCTCGGTGGTTTTACGTGACTACGTGGCGTTTGGAAAAGGAAAATGGGCTCGGAGCATCCAGGTATAGGCGAGAAATTGATACCCAGCAATGACATCAAGTGTTCAGCAGACTGGTGACAACCAACGACGGCATTCTACGGTGCGCGATCTCTCGACAGCATTTTGACAGCACCTCAACACAATAGCAGCGGACATCAACTTGGCAATCAAGCAAGACCGTCTCTGGCAAGCAGAAGACCATCCGCGACACCTTGGTTGTGCAAAATGCGGTTTTTTTATTTTTCTCGGGAGGGATTTCCTCTTCCCTCTCGTGCTGCACCCGTCCTTTTGTACTTTTTTGCGGCAAATCCAATCCCAGCCATGGCACCCCTTCCGTGGGGGAGTAGAGCAAGCAGCAGACCCGATCCGCAAAAGCAAGACGCCAGATGAAAATGAGAAGCCCACCACCGCGTGAGCCTCTCCGCAGTAGTCTAGGGTAATCGTGGGTGTTCGTGGAGAGGGGCAGCCCTCGCGATCGCTCAGACGACCACAGAGGCTGCTTAGTCGCGCCGGGGCCGGTCGCCGAAACGGCGGCCGCTGCGCTCCGCCACCTGCTGCTGGGTGACGGGGATGACGTTGACGGGAATGGTCTCGAACTGGGTCTGTCAGTTGCTGATTTTCTGTCATAAAGAATACCCTCGGAAAAACTCACGCCCAGGTGCTTCAGCAGGTCCTTGGTCTCCGTGTCCACATCCAGCTGGCCGCTCTCCGAGTTCTGCGCAAAGTCGAGCGCAGACACCTCGGGCACGTACTGGTCCTTCCGCTCACGCTCCTCCTCCTGCAGCTTGAAGGAAATACCGCGCACAGGTCCCCGCTGAATACGCTTCATCAAGTGCGTGGTGTAGCCGGCAATCTTGTTGCGCAGGCGCTTCGAGGCAATGATGGCAATCTCATCGCACACACGCTTGTTGGTCTCGAAGTCGAGAGTGAGCTTCGGGTAGTACCGCTCAATGATGACCTTGGCGGACTTCTTGACTGTCTTCGTCCGGACGCGACCCATCTTGACTGATTATTTGTCGAGGAAGAGAGAAAAGGGTTTTCGGTGGTTGCGTTGGCAGAGGGGATGGAGATGCAAGAGTCTGGGATGTGCAAGACGGATGAGACGCAAAATTAAAAAAAAGTTCCTTGGTGCATATTTTTTTTTGGCTTGGTGGGGGAAGGCTTAGGGTACGTGTGGGTCTAGTCACGTGGAAGGGCGATTGGAAAAAAGAGAAGGGAATAGCGTATGATGTTGAATTATGTCACGTGTTATATAATATGCTTAGTCATCGTCATAACGTCCAGACCAGAGATTCTTGCATTTAGTAGTACACGGCGGACGTGCTCCCAACGCCATCTACACTCATATATATACATGTCTCGTGCTTCTCCCTCATCCATCGGTCCACTCATCAAAACAGTCCATAGTTCTGTGGGCTGCTGACCACCGTGCTCTGGCGTTGCTGACTGGGGTACCGAGAAAGATAACGAGGATTGCTGTCTGCACGTGTCGACATCAGCCGTCCTGGCTGCCCGTAGATGGGCTCCTTGCCCTCGAGCTCGCGCTGGATCAGCACCGCCTCGGGGTCCGCCTCGGCCACGGTCACAATGGCACGGCCCTGGGAGTTGACCTTGGCGGCAGAAACGCGCACGGGAACCTTGGCGCCACCCTCGATCTTGGGGTCCAAGATGCTGAGGCCCGGCATGGTCCGCGTGTTCTGGAAGCCCCGCATGTTTTGCGCATTGTAGGCAGTCTCGCCAAAGGGATTGTCCGTAATGAAACCGCCGACGCCGAGCTTGGCCGACTGCGAGCCGCTGGGGTTGCGGGGCGCGACAATGCGCGCCTCCACCGGCTGGTGCGCCTTTTGCGGGCCGTAGAGCGGGTGGTTCTCGATGTAGGCCGCCGAACGCAGGTACGACAGACCCGCAGACGGGTGCGTGATGGGAGGACCGTCCTGGGCCCAGGGGTTGGCAGCACTGTTGGGACCGCCTGCTTGGCGGTTCAGTGCCGAAAGGTAGCCGCCCTCAGCCGCCGACCCCAAACCCAGAGCTGAGGCAAGCGACGACGACCGGTTGAGGTTCTGCACGACTTTGCTCGACGGTTCGAGGGGCGCCAGGTCGAGGAACTTGCCGACGAGGCGGTACAGCAGCGGGCGGTCCTGGCGCAGCTCGCGCAGGTGCTCGGTCAGCTGAGAATCGGTGATGTCGGCAGCCGTCAGCGTCTTCGGGGCATTCGTGCCCATGCCGGCGTCCATGGCGTCAGCCAAGGCAGTGCGGTTGAGGTCGGCGGCCAGCTGCGTGCGTAGGAATTCGCGGAACTCGGGTCGCCGCGTGCGCACCTGCTTCTTGAGGTACTTTTGGAAAGCGCCCTCGGTGATGCCGGCCAGCCAGGGACCCTCAAACTTCCAGCGCTTGTCGTCGGCCGTGTGCTTCTTGCTCGGGTCGATGGCGATGACGTCGGCAGCCTCCTCAAAGACGGACTTGCCGGCCAGACGATGGCGCTGCTCAAAGTCCGTCTGCAGCGTGATGGGCACGTTCATCTCCTGCCACTTGCGCAGGGTCATGGCGTGGTCCGTCGCCGTAGCAAAGTCAGTCACCTGCTCAATAGAGTCGATATGCTTGACCCGGACGAGCGGCGTCGTCGACTTGGCCGTCACCTTGGCCGGCAGCGGCCGCTTGAAGCCCCAATCGCCACGGTTGCGAGACGCCTTGGGCGAAGTAATGGCCTGCAGAGTCGGGAAGGGCTGTGTTGCCGAGTCCGAGTTGCGTTTGCCGGCGCCGGACACATCGCCGGGCGCTGGCGGCAGCTGGTTCGGCAGGGAGAAGAGGCGCGATGTACGCAGAAGCGCGGCACCGGGCGATACTGCCTTGGTCGCCATGCTGCTTCTGCTGCAATGGCCGCTGCGAACCGCAATGGGGGAGTGGTGGTGGGTTCAGATAGAGGGGCCCGTTTCGAGCTCGTCGGGATGGAAAACAGCTGAGAACCAGCGACAAAATTTACCAGATCGTCATTATGTCAGCTGGCTTGTCATTGGCCGAGCCAGCTTCACCACTTTTTGATATCACGTGACATGTACATCCCCCCTTTGCAGTCGCACAACTCATATCACACTTCTACTCCGTGCTCCGTACTCCGTAAGATACATGCGGACACTTACGCTATGACAACCAGCTTGACAAATTCCGGCTTGGCATGTTGCCAAGATGCAAGAGGGGACAATAATCGGGTACATTGTTCCGTTTCTTCGCGAGAAGAGCCACGCAAGCCATGCAGGATACACGACGCAACACGAGCCTAACAGTATGCCAATTGCTTGGTTTGTATTACGCCAACGCTTCTTCTATGTTTAAATCTATTCCAACTCGACGGCCGATGAAAGTAACTCTGCATGCAGATAGGATACAAGGCTGATTAAAAAAACAAAAGGTAAGGTATAAATGCACACCGCATAATTTTGACTTGTAACTCCTCGCAAAAACCCAGTATCCAGTACAATGGCGTAATCAAAACACGTAACCGCATGCATCTTTCTGTCTGCCCGTCTGGCTCTCTCTCTTATTTTTATCGTTCGTTTCGTTCAGGCGCAGCCAATGGCATAGGGGCGCTTTCGGCGGTGGCGGTGGCACTGCTGCTGATTTTGATAATCGTGATAGGCCTTGGCCTTGGGGATCAGGAAGGGGATGTGGGGGCTGTCGTGGCTCGGGCAGTCGTCCTTGAGGGTAGTTGGACCAGCAGTAGCCTGAATTTCTCGGGAGAAAGACTCAATGACGTTGTCAATGAGGCCCATGATGGCGGCGGTGTCGCCCTTGGGGTCGACGAGCTCAACATCGCCAATCTTGGGGATGTGGTCAGGCATGCCGGCTGGTGGAGAAGTAGACAGGGAAGACAGGATGGACGTGGCCGATGTAGTCGAAGTAGTCGAGGCTGTAGATTCTATAGACTCAGACGACTCGCCACTTTCGACAGACTCTATGCTGCGGCTGCGCGCCAGACGGCGCTCGTTGCTGCCAGCGCCGACGACCAGGATGGTCTCCTGAACGTTGGGAAAGCTGAAGATGAGCGTGAGTTTGTTGTAGGGCTCCCAGGGGCGGATGGTATCGGTGCGAACGTGGTCAATGGCGAGGGACCAGACATGAGGCGCCGTATCGTGGACGTGGACGGTGAAATCGCGGGCCGTGTCATCGTAGCCCATGAAGCCGTGGCGCGGCAGGTAGAGGACGTCGCGCGCAGACGAGAAGTAGATGAAGTGATCTGGACAGCTGCGTGTAACAAAGGCACGGCGGTAGAGGGCCATGGCCTCTGCGCGGGCCTCGCGGCTGACATGCAACACAGGTGGTGGGCGGGCCGTAGTGCGACAGCGGTCGGCTTCAGCGTCATACCAAACTTCCACAACACGCGGATGGCAACTGAACTGCCAGATGGCGAAGCGGAGTTCCGCGGGCAAAGCCGGGAAGAGGTGAAAGACGGAAGGTTTTCGAGGAGTCATTGTGAGGGAATTGGGTGAGTGGGAAAGGGGGACGAGGGAAGAAGAAGAAGTGAAGATCAGGAAGGACGAGAGGAGGATGAGAAAAGAGAGGGAAAATCAGCGAGCTGTCCGTGCAGCTGCACAGTCAATTGAACCAGACCCAGTGAAGGAGAGGCATAGACGTAGTGTTGTTGTGGAGGTGAATGCGGTATTAGAAGCGACACATGACGTATTATGAATCAGCCCGAATGCTCGGTGTGAAACAAAGAGCAGGAACAAAAGGAAGAAGCAAAAATGTCAATGTACTGTATAAGTGCAGAGCAAAAAGCGAGACCGGCCGCAACCCAATATTATAAGACACTGCGCCGTCGCTAGCTTCTTGATTCAAACAAGACGCTATCACAAGCGCCCGACGACATCGGGCATCCACCGGGCCAGAGAGCGGTTCAATCACAAGGGGGGGGGTGAACGATACGAGGCGGACAAGGGCAATTGGCAGGGCCCGCGGAAGGAGGATCAACCCGGCGACGAACGGAAAAAAAAGAGAGCAGCGAAAAAAAAGAAGAAAAAAAAAAGCCAAGTGTCAGCTGGAAATTGTCATGTGGTCAAGACAATGCAGGCAAGGGACAGACAATACGGTCTTGCCGGCATCTAACTGGCGGCCTTGCTGCTGGGTAAAACGAGGGGGAACGAGCCGTGGGGAGACATAGGGGGAAATCGGGACGGCCTCGCCAAGGCTCAGGAGAACAATGCGCTGTGCTCGCTTGTGAGTGGTAGGTATTATCCGTCCATTTTCCGTGTTTTTTCCCTTTCAAACTATTAATGGGGAACAGCAGAATTTTCACCGGGTCTATACAGTATTAGTGGGACACCCCCTCCCGGTGCAACCCCAATTGAGCAGAATTGAAACTGAAATTTTTTTCTCTTCTTTTTGCATATCACCATTCTTTGTCATTTTCCTGCATTCTTCGTGCATTTTTGGGTGCGCCTGGAACACGAAAAAAAAAAAGCGTGACTAGGGGGAGGTAAGGAAAAGTGGATGTGGATAATCAGGTGCTACTGTGTATAATACAGGGTACTGCTTCCTACGGAGTACTCCGTGTTGGTTTGAGAATGCCAGGAAGAAACAGCAGTGCGCAGCGTTGCTAGCGTCCGTAACACCGGGCATATCACTAAACGGCAGTGGAGACTGGTCGGATACAGGGGACCTGCGTACCATTTGCTCGGCGATATCCCGAGAGCTAGACCCCACTGTAGCCCGCTAATCGAGGGTGCAGCCTCGCGAACAGGCAGGGCCAATAGCGTCGAAAATAGAAATCAAAAAAAGAAGGGGGGGAAAAAAGAGGAAGATCTACGGCAGTATTGCTAAGATACGAGAGTGCACGGAGTACCACCCACGCGTACCACCACCCTGACAGCTCTGCCCCGGCAGCGGAGAATGCTGGCCGCCCGTAGAATGGCACCCATTGCAACCAAGGCCACCCATGGCGCGTTGACCTTTGAGCTGTTGGCGCAGTGTTCTGTGAGATCTTTTTTTTTCTGTTCCCCTGTTCTCCTGTTCTCCCCTACTAACCTCTGCGTAGACCACCCGGGCGCGGGCGTCGGTGCTGACACTGCCGCACGGCCCGGTGCAGCTGCCCGTGTTCATGCCTGTGGCCACGCAGGGCTCGCTCAAAGGCCTGACCCCGGCCCAGCTTGCCGACACGTCATGTCGTCTCTGCCTCAACAACACATATCATCTCGGCCTCAAGCCCGGCCAGGAAGTCCTGGACGCCGTCGGCGGTGCTCATGCTTTGCAGGCCTGGCCCCACAACCTGCTGACCGACAGCGGCGGCTTCCAGATGGTGTCACTGCTGCAGCTGGCCACCATCACCGAAGAGGGCGTCCGGTTCCGCTCGCCCCACGACGGCAGCCCCATGCTGTTGACACCCGAGCATTCCATTGCCCTCCAGAATAGCATCGGCTCCGACATTGCCATGCAGCTCGACGATGTCATCGTCACCACTTCGCCCGATGCCGCCCGCATGCACGAAGCCATGGAACGCAGCGTGCGCTGGCTTGACCGCTGCCTAGCCGCTCACCGCCGTCCGCATGATCAGAATCTCTTCTGCATCATCCAAGGCGGCCTCGATCTCGACCTGCGCCGCGCCTGCACCGAAGCCATGGTCGCCCGTGACACCCCCGGCATCGCCATCGGCGGCCTCTCGGGCGGTGAGGCCAAGGCCGATTACTGCCGTGTCGTCGCCGCTGTCACGGAAAAGCTACCACTGCTCAAGCCCCGCTACGTCATGGGCATTGGTTATCCGGAGGACCTTGTCGTCAGCGTTGCCCTGGGCGCCGACATGTTCGACTGCGTCTGGCCCACGCGCACTGCCCGTTTTGGCAATGCCATCACCCGTCACGGCGTGCTCAACATCCGGAACCATCGCTATGCGGCCGACTTTGGGCCGCTCGAGCAGGGCTGCGGGTGCACGGCCTGTCGCTGGGCGCTGGACCGGCCCAATGAAGGTCATCCGGCCGACCCGGCCACCCCGCCGGACAAAGAAGAAGAAGCCAGCCACCCCCACATTACGCGTGCCTTTGTCCATCACAACGTCGCCAAGGAGACCGTCGCGGCACACCTGCTGACCATGCATAATGTGTGGTATCAACTGAACCTGATGCGCGAGATGCGTGAAGCCATTCTGGCCGACCGGTTTCCATCCTTTGTCCGTGGCTTCTTTGCCGCTCTCTACCCAAAAAAGGCCAACTACCCAAAGTGGGCCGTTGATGCTCTGGCAAGTGTAAACATGGATCTGCTTGCATGAGGAGGGACGCGGTGAAAGCCAGTCCGCGTGTATCCGGAGTACCGCATCAGATGCCTCGGCTTCTTACGGCATATCCACCGACATCGGCTACGAAGTGCACGACGAAAATCAGACGAGCACAGTTCAGCTGAACAATGTGAAACTATTCTTGAGACGAAAGCTTTTGCAGGGAAAACTGCCAAACAGTTGGGTTCAGCCACCGACTATAGTATCAAGGAAAATAGACTCAAGGAGTATAAGATTTGTATGTACGGAGTAATCCGTACTCGTACTTTGTACACTCTGTACAGGGCACTGCGTACTCCGTACGTACTCGTAATACCTCGTATCAAACTTGACCACATCCACAGAAGTCTCCGCTGTTGTCTGAGACTCAGCCTCCCCCAGCTTGTGCAGGCACTAATGCCGCAGCGGGGCACAGTGGGTACGGCACAACGAACTCGAACGACTAATGCAGCTTGCCGTGCACGTGACCATGCGTTCTCTTTGCCAGCGAACTGGAATGCAACCTACCCAAGCTGCGAGTCCTAAAACAGGCAGGGAGCATATCTAGATATCTCGCGTTCGTATTATATCGCCCGCGCAGTTGCCTGAAGAGCGCGCGGCGCGAGTAGCGCTCAGCTGGCCCATCAATTAGACTTTTGCTGTGTGCAGTGCAACGCTGGATTTACCCCCTGAAGCTTTTTTCACGTGACCGCGAGAAAGCCAATAAACTTGTAATTGATCAATAACGGCAAGCGCGGATACGCGTCCAACAACAAGATGGGAAAGAGCGCGCCACATCGCCCATTTAGCCATTCCCCCCCTTTTTTCACGCATCGCCACATGCAAACAAGCAAACCAGCAAATCGGCAAAACGACAAGAGCATAATAACCAAAAAAAAATCGGCAGATCCTCACCGCATCGGCCCTCGCTCCGCTTCTTTTGTTTGCTCGTGCATCTGCTTAGAAGCCTGAAAGTGGTACCTGGGGCATTTCAGGCGGTCTTTTTGGGCCGCCTTGCGTGAAAGTCGGTTTTTCTCCTGTTGTCTCTGAAAAGTCATCCTTGAGCTCAGCGAGACTACAAACACTCTCTTTCTCTGCTCCTCTACCCAGCGCTCTACCCTCAGCTCTCTGCCCTCAGCTCTCTTGCTCTCTGCCTCTCGCGCCCCCTGTTCTCCGTTCTCTGTCCTCCCCTGTTCGCATTATCCAACATGTCGCATTCGCACGCGACCCCCCTGCGACGGCGGCAGTCAACAGCCAACATCAACGGAACGGTCAGAGGCAACGCAGCTGCTCATGACGACCTCAGCCAGTCTCTACGCCAGCTCTCCCTCTCCCATGGCCCGTCGCCAAACAGATCGCCGCCGAACAGGTCGCCACCGAACAGGTCACCCCTCTCACGCACCTTCACAGCGACATCGACGATATCGACGACTTCTGAACGGCCATCATCAAGAGCTCTTTCCATCTCCCCTGGCGTACGGTCAAGCAGCGTCCACCGCTCATCCAGTGTGGCCAGCAACCGTGGAGGTGCGGGACCAGGCCCACGGAGCCCGCTGCTGAGCAACAATGGACGAGAGTCGAGAGCGGGGCCTGCAACGCCGACACTTCTACGCAAAGCATCGCTCAACTCCCTTCACAGCCCCGGAAATAGAAGTTCCGTCAAGACGCCTCTCCGGCGAGCGAGTTCGGCTAACCTCCGGTCTCCCTCGTCGCCGACGGCGGCCATGGCGATGTCTCTGTCACAGAAGCGGCTCAGTGGTGGCAGCCTGTTCGAGCCGCTCCTGGAAGAACCTACAGCAGAGTCCATTGCGGAGACGCATTTCAGGGTAGAGCTGGCCCGGCATGCTTCTGGAAATGTGGACGATGGGTCCGCGGAGACAGTGGTGATTCTGCAGGACAACTGCTATGGACACCGGTTTTCGCGGCCGCGCACATCGCGGGCCAACCTGAACACGATCGTCGAACGGCCAGAGCGGTTGCAGGCGGCAGTGGTCGGTGTATCCGCGGCGTACGTGCGGCTGGGCGGGCGGCACATGGATGGGCCATACATGCCAGAGCCAAAGCGGAATGCAGCAACCATTCCAACGGTGCCCTTCCGAATCCACAAAACAACACGGCAGGTGCTGCTGCAGTCAGCAGCGGTGACCAACGTGCACGGGGCCAAGTGGATGGAGGAGCTGCAGGCCATGTGTGAAGGGGCTGAGGCACGGTTGGCGCTCAACGGTAAAGAGCTGCAGCGGCCCGCGAGTGCAGGGAAAGACGGTGAAACACCCGGCAAGCTGCATGAGGGCGATCTGTATCTGTGCGCCGAGTCTCTGGAGGCACTGCAGGGAGCGCTGGGAGGCGTGTGCGAGGCCGTTGACTCGGTCTTTGCAACGGAGCCGGGCAGTCCACGGCGAGCATTTGTAGGGATCCGACCACCAGGTCACCACTGCTCGGCGACCTGGCCGTCGGGTTTCTGCTGGGTCAACAATGTGCATGTGGGCATCATGCACGGGATGTTGACGCACGGGCTGACACATGTGGCGATTGTGGACTTTGACCTGCACCACGGCGACGGGTCGCAGTCGCTTGCATGGAAGCACAACGCGCGTGGCCAGGCGGCAACACAGCACCACCACCGCGGAGGCAGTGTCAGCGGAGGAGGAGCGGCGGCAGCGGCGGCTGGGGCGTGGAAGAAGTCGTCAATTGGGTATTTTAGCCTGCACGACATCAACTCGTTTCCGTGCGAGTACGGCGACGAGGAGAAGGTGAAGAATGCAAGTCTGTGCATTGAGGGCGCACATGGGCAGACAATCTGGAATGTGCACCTGGAGCCGTGGAAGTCGGAGGCAGCGTTCTGGGAACTGTACGAGTCCAAGTATGTCTTGCTGCTGGACAAGGTGCGGACTTTTCTGCGGGCACAAACGGCACAGCGGACACAGCAGCATGAGACAACAGCATCGGCGCCGCCTCCGCGGGGTGCCATTTTCATTTCGGCGGGCTTTGACGCCAGCGAGTGGGAAACGTCAAGCATGCAACGTCACGCTGTAAACGTGCCGACTGAGTTTTACGCACGCTTCACGCGAGACATTGTGCAACTGGCAAACGAGGCCGACATGGGTGTCGATGGCCGAGTCATCAGCGTGCTTGAAGGTGGCTACAGCGACCGGGCACTTTTGTCAGGTGTGCTGGCCCACGTCAGCAGCTTGGCCAGCGCCGGACCGACGCCGATGCACACAGAGGCCCATGAACATGGACTGGGCTACGAGATCAGTCAGAAGATGGAGTCTGTATCGGAGGATGGAAGTGATGGCCTCAGGTCGCCCAGCGGCCCGGGATACGATCCGTCTTGGTGGTCAGCGGCAGAGTTGAACCGTCTTGAGGGACTCTTTGCGCCGACACCGCCGCCGGCTGCGCCAACTAGCCATGCTCGGACCGCACATCCTGCGGCATCATACTCGTCGCCGACGCAGTCGTCTCAGGCCAAGATTGTGGCCTCAGCGCGCATGCGGCGCAGTATGTCGGGCATCCGCCCCACGGCATCGCCGACAGTGTCTCGGCCGCCGACGCCGCCGCCGCCCGAGGTACCCTGGACAGTGTCGGCGCATGAGCTGAGCAAGCTGTTGATTCCAGTGGACAGAGAAACGGCCAGTTGCACGGCCGAGGAACTGTCGGCAGAGGCATCGCGAGCACGGCGTGATCGGCAGGTAGAGTTGTCCGGGGGCAACCCGAGAAGAGCAGCGGCAAGTGCACCAGCAACGCCCGCCGTGCCGACACGGGTGTCCCAGCGGGAACGCAAGCCGGTGAAGCCGTATACCGGCATGGTCAATGAGGAAGAGGAGCGAAAGAACAGGCGCACGACGGTAGGGCCAGTGGAAAAGGTTTGTAGATCTTCTTTTAAGTTATTTCAAAAGTGCAGACAGCTAACAAGCACCAGGGACGACGCAAGCAGCCAGCTCGACGCCTTAGTTCGGCATCAACAGCTGTGTCTGAAGCGGGAATGCATGATATGTATACCATGTCGACATCGTCGTCGGGATCAACACGGCCGACGTCGGCCCAGAGCGCCATGTATCCTGCTCCGGCGACGGAGACGAGTCCCAAGGCAGCCAATGCATCCTTGGGCATCCGGAAGACGCGGCCGGCGACGGCCATGGGAGTTTCGTCTACAACAAAGGAAAAGACATCGGTGCGAGCATCGTCGCGGCCTCCGGCCAAAAGTTCACAGGCGAAGACAGCAGAGGCGGACATGGACAAGCTCGCCAACGGTATGCGGCGGATCAAGATCAACGTGGTGACGGCAGCACAAAAGAAGGAGCGAGAGGAAGCGAAGAAGGCGGCAGAAATGGCGGCCGTAGCAGCCAAGGTGGCAACGAAGAAGCAGCCCGTCAAAACATCAGCAGTAAGCCGGTCGCCCCCTCCGGCATACAGCCCCAGCACGCCAGTTCTTCGATTGACGGTGGCATCGCAAACATCGGAATCAGCCAACACTGACGACTCGCCAGTTCTAACGCCGAACTCGGCAACCGAGACAGCCGCACCCTCTGTGTTTGTGCCCTACAAGCCCGAGGGCAAGACGCCGGTAGCCCTGCCAGCACCGCATGCACTACAGTGGCTGCCGCCGAACGAGATGACGGTGCCGACACCAATGCAGCCAGCCGACCTGCCAGTGTTTACGGCGACATCAACCATTCCGTTCTCAGGGTCGCCAAAGCGGCGGTCCCGGGCTTAGAGAAGACGAAGACGGTGCGAAGACGGTGCGTGCTGGAATACTATGATGTCATAGGCTGTTTTAGAAGGTTATAGGAGGTGGGTTAGAAGGTTGTCATAAGGATGTCACAAGGATGTTTTACAGCACATTTTTTCAGGCGTTGGCAGTACTCAGTACTAGTACGAGATTGTCTTCCATTGCTCCTGCCTGCTGAGCGGGAGCCTAATTTGTTAGGGATTCTTTTTTGGCCGTGAGGCCTAATATATCAGGAATTCAAGCAAGATACTCCGTAAGGTGCCTCTTTCCACGTGATGTCTTACAGGACACAACACGAGCATGACGAGTGCCGTGCATTAAACGTCCCTTAATCTTGCATAAATTTTTTGCGATCCCGTGACCTGCACGTGACTAAAAACGATCTTCTTATTGATTATATAACCACACAACTGATCCTCTCCATGTCTTTCTGTCAGTAACATATAAAACAATAGAGAAACCCATATAAACGCATGTACTGCAATAAATATCAGACAATTCACGTCATCATTCGCGATCAATGAACGTGTCTGCGTGTCGGCTCTTCCAGTCCGTGTTTTATCATCATATTCGTTCCCTGAGGCTTGCAAGGCATCGCATCTTGACCGAGAGGACTGACCNAACGTCCCTTAATCTTGCATAAATTTTTTGCGATCCCGTGACCTGCACGTGACTAAAAACGATCTTCTTATTGATTATATAACCACACAACTGATCCTCTCCATGTCTTTCTGTCAGTAACATATAAAACAATAGAGAAACCCATATAAACGCATGTACTGCAATAAATATCAGACAATTCACGTCATCATTCGCGATCAATGAACGTGTCTGCGTGTCGGCTCTTCCAGTCCGTGTTTTATCATCATATTCGTTCCCTGAGGCTTGCAAGGCATCGCATCTTGACCGAGAGGACTGACCGAATTGGCATGATTGATGAGAGACTCTGGCGCGCGGGAGGATGGTGAGGCGGAGAGGTGAGAGACAGAGAGGCGAGAGAGGAGGTAGACGGCGCGAGAGGAGAGATGGGACAAGAGAGAGAGACGATGAGAGGAGAAGATGGAAGACGTAAAATAAAGAGAGGAGAGGAGGCAAGACGTAAGAACATATAAGGTAAGAGAGGAGAAGAGAGGAGGCAAGACGTAAGAGTATAAGAGGCGAAAAAATGGCGATATATAAGGGAGATAGGAGTCAAGAGAGGACTGTATGTAATAAACGTTGATACCCGCGTTTTGTATTTTATAAAATACAAGAGGCTATTCAGTAAATAGCATTTGAAATCATCATTATCATCATTTTATTCTCTTTTTTTTATAAAAAAACGCCAGCTTGAATAAGCCTAGTAATGTATTGGGTAAGGAGATAGGACTCAAGGAAGGAGATATAAGTAATAGATGAGGGATAAGTATTAAGCCTATATATGTAGTAAAATAATACTGTAGAAGATGAGAGATGAGCATTTATACTATATAGCTAGTAATAAAGGTAGACGATGAGTATTTATACTATATAATTAATAAGAGATAAAGGTGAAAGATGAGTATTTATCTAATATATAAGATAGGAGATGAGAGATAATAGC